>PVIA01000785.1:0-359411 GCA_004024845.1 Tonatia bakeri
ATATTATACAATGCGTGTATCTACTGTGGTTCAAAATACATGTAGGATTTGATTTACATCTCTTTCACTCTAGGGGTTGTTAGCCTTGACCCACTGTTAGCATTAACCTGTGTTTCTATTGCATATTCAAATCAAGGAGTATGAGAACACAGAAAATTGTATTTCTTCTTGAAAAACAGTTCAAGATAAAACATTCTAGCTTAAAGAACTCTGATATTTACACTAGCTTTTTCTATGGAAAGCTTTAACCCAATTTTTCTGCATAAATAAAATGCACATTTTACAGAACATAAGAGAATACAGTAAAATCTACTGATGAAAAAAAAAACTGACGTGCATGTGTTGTCCACTTTCAGATTTAGTATTATTTCTATAAGGAAATGACAAAGTATTGCAAGCTGGATGGGTTAAAATAATAAACAATTTCTTGTCTCACAGTGCTGGAGGCCAGAAGTCTGAAGTCTGAGTTGAGAGAGGGAAATCTCCCTGCCTTTTGTTTTGAGCCTCAGTTCTTGTAGTCTCAGGCATTCCTTGGTTTAGAGTGGATGCATCATTCCACTGTTCACATGATATTCCCCTGTGTGTCCTTGCATCATCTTCCCTCTCTTTGTGACTGTCTCTTTGTGCAAATTTCCCCTTTATACAAGGACATCAGTCATACTGGGCTAAGCTAGTATAATGACCTCACTTAAACTTATTACCTCATAAAGACCATATTTCTAAATAAACCTACATCTGGAGGTACTGAGGATTAGGATGTCAACATATCTTCTTTGGGGATATACAATTCAACTCATAGCACATAAAGTCACACATTTAAAGTCATATTCTAAAACATTTCTGCTGAAATATTAAATTCAGATTACATAATTGAAATTTATGCCCTAATGTTTACTATTTTGTGCAGACTAACCAAATTGTTACTTCACTTACTTTTAAATAAACTTGCTCAGATTCCTATACTTTATTGAACTACATTTATTTTTTGTTTCTTTTATATGATTCAACATGACAGAACATAGATAGACTCAAGGTGAAATCAATAGTATTATCACGACAATAATCTAGAGAAGAAACACTATAAGCAGCAAGCAGCAAATATGTATCACAAAACTGTAACATTAAGATTAAGATACATAATTATGAGCAATATCAGACATTGGTTTATATTGTATTTAAATACATATTAAATAAATCACCTGTGGTTAGGATAGTGTACATGTGCTAAAAACAGTAGGCATGAGCTTAAAAAGGTATTTCCTAGACTCTAAGTCATTTTATGTTCTTTAAATGTCTGTACAGTACTGTTTAGAGATAAATTATTAACGTTTATAACTATAAAACCATTAGAAATTCAATGAGTTACTCTTATGTATACACTTTACTGTAGAGTGAAATTATTTCTTTGTATGTTCTGCCTTCATTAGAGGTGTCCATGAATAAAGACACTCAGTTACTCAGTACCCTTGTTAAAATACACTGATACTGCTCCTACTGGTCCTACCACTACTGGTTAACATTTACATAGAAGTCTTTATTTCTTAGTTAATTGTCATAACCACAATACGAGGTGGATACTATTACTATCTGCAAAATACAGATGAGGACAAGGAGGCACAGAAAGGTCACACAGAAAGTTATCAGATCTGGGATTAGAAACCAGATAGTCTGATTTAAGAAGTTATCTAATTATCACTGTTATGAAAGAGTATTAAAAATAATCCATATGAAATTATAATGTATCATACTGTTTAACTGTCATTTTAATAAGAATCATTGTAAATCTAATATGGTATGTCTTGACAGAAGAAGTAGAGGGGAGGCCTTCTTTAAAAATTATCTAACTTGTCTTTGTCAATGCTTACATTATTAGATTTTCAGATTTGAGCCATGAAATGGAGATTAAAGCATGAATTTTGCAGTTCTGTCTTGGATCTTGGGGTACAGCTGTGAACAAAACAAATATGGATCCCAGACCATGTAGTGGTCATGTCCTAGTGAGGGAAGGACACACCAGCCTCTCAACCCTGTATAACTCGTTTTATCATGGTGTGCATTTATCTCATCACCTTGTACCTATATTTTTAAATCACTCAGATACTTTGTCATTTTGACACAAAATTATATGTTGAAAATTTTACAAGGCTGCTTAGACTTGTGTCTAAGTAGAAGTGAACTAAAAATTTAGACTAAGTTTATTAATTAACAAATTACCCTTATACAAAAGCATGAAGTGATAAATTCCTTAAAATATTTTAATTTTAGTGACTTTCAGTTGTGAAGTATCTGAAGAATACTAAAGGTTGGAGACACCAAAATAGTTTACACTGTAAATTCAAGTTCATTGGTTTCAATTTTCAAATGTTTTAAAGAATACAACTTTGAATGATTCTAGGTATATGCAAATCATTTTCGTATCAGTTATAGAATATATGCCTATATAAATTAATTCATGACTAATGCTTAATTTCTTTACAGAATATGTCACATACAAGGTCATTGTTTACCTTTCTTGAACTTGTTCATTGTAATAACCTGATATATAGGTGTAAGTGTAATTTGTAGGGTTGATTATTCCTAAGAAGGCTTCTAAAAATAGCAAGCATAGTATCAACAAGTGTTACTGATTGAATGAATTCCACTAGGACCAATGGTTTATTTTTACTCATTTTTTATGTAGCAGAATCTGCTATAATTAAGGGAAGAAAATTATAGTCTCTAAATACAAATGATCTCAATTTGCATAATATTTGCCTAATATAATTAATTCTAATATTTTACTGCATTTTCTCTGGAGTTTCTTTTGCATTTTATTATGTATTCTGTGAAGAAAAAGGGATGGAAAACTGAGTACTGTTTTTTTGAATAACAGTTTTTCTTTCCTCATCATTTCTTTTTTCCAGTACTGTTCCAGGATCTTAAAAAATATACAAGTCAACTCAATAATCAGAACTATGTATTTGAGAGCTAGTTCTTCAAGAAAAACAAGAAAAAATCTTCCACAGATCTGTGCTGTACTTGGGTAAGAATGTCGAAGGTTGACACTAATTTTTCTCACTTTCCAATCCCCTGAAAGAGCAGAACAACACTAAATACTAATGGGCCACACTCTCAGGTTTTCTAACTTTTGAATCCAATTGTATGTACTTGGTAATAATGTACTAAAGACACAGAAAATCAGACTTGCTCTTCTAAATGTGTGATTTTTTTTCTTGAAAGGAATTATAATCTCTACTTAAAAGAGAAAACATGCTAAGTGGCTTAAAGAGATTTCACATACACATACACACTCTTCATACACACAGTTAGTGCTAGAAATTTTCCTCTTGGCACTACTTTAGCTGTCTTCAAATTTTGATGTGTTTTATTTGCATTTTTAGATTACTATTTAGATATATCTATATTGCTTATGAGTATATCATTCTGTATAATGTTTAGTAGTTGCTGTATTACATTAACATATGCATGCCTCTGTGTTTGTATTATATTTATATGTTTATATTGTATCTATCTCTGTGATATGTATCATGGTCTAATAGTACCCTGTATAACCTCTTCAGTAACTTGAACGAAGTGTAGACACCTTTTCTCCCCTTTTCTTCCTTTATCCCCTGATTGGTAACTTTTAAGAATATTTCTTATACATATATTTAAAACCACATCAGCTAGTGTGATAATTTTTGCTTTAACCATCTATGGTAATTTAAGAACTCAAGAGAAGGAGAGACTATTTTATTTACCTATAATTTTGCCTATTGTGTTTGTGAGCAACAAATTTTCTTAGTTTTCCTTCATCTGATGATATTTTTTTTCTTTTATTGCTGTTCAAGTATAGTTGTCTCCATTTCTCCTCCACTACTGCTGCCCTGCCTCACCCACCACACCTCCCACTCTTTATCCTACCCACCTTGGGCTGTGTCCAGGTGTCTTTAAACATGCTCCTTGACAACCCTTCTCCTCTTTCACCCCATTATGCCCCTCACTCCTCCCTTCCGGATACTATCAGCTTGTTGTTTATTTCAATGTCTCTGGTTACATTTTTCTTTCTTGTTTTTTTTATTGATTAGGTTCCACTTATAGGTGAGATCATGTGATATTTGTCTTTAACTGCGTGGCTTATTTCAGTTAGCATAATACTCTCCAGATGCATCCATGCTGTCATGAAGGGTAGGAGCTCCTTCTTTCTTTCTGCTGCATAGTATTCCATTGTGTAAATGTACCCCTGTTTTTTGATCCACTCCTTTACTGATGGACACATAGGTTGCTTCCAACACTTGACTACTGTAAATTGTGCTGCTATCCCTTTATTGTGGAAGGGTATTTTCACTGTGTTTAAGACTGTAGGTTGACAGTTTTTTGTGTTTGTTTGTTTTTTTGTACTTGAAAATAATTATGCTGCCCTGGCTGGTATGGCTCAGTGGATTGAGTGTTGGCCTCAACCAAAGGGTTGCCGGTTTGATTCCCAGTCAGGGAACATGCCTGGGTTGCAGGCCAGGTCCCCAGTGGGGGATGTGCAAGGGGCAACCACACATTGATGTTTCTCTCCCTCTCTCCTTCCCTTCCCCTGTCTCTACAAATAAATAAATAAAATGTTTTTTAAATAAGAAAACAATTATGTCACTCATTTTGGTATATGATAAGGTATTCATTTTCTGTAGCTGTTTCCAAGATCTTTTTGTTTTCTTTAGTTTTTAAACTTTTACTGTGATAATCATGTCTCAGCATGGGTGTCTTTCTTTGTCTCTGTTTGAAGTTCATTCAGCTTCTTGAACATGAAGGTTTTTATGTTCCTTGCCATATTTAGGAGGTATTTAGGCATGATCTCTTTCATTACTTTTACAGCTTCATAATTTTTCACTTCTCCTGGGACTCTGATAGCAACAATGTTAAATCTTTAAAATATTTTATAGTCCCACAGGTCCCTGTTTATTTGTCTATATCTATCTATCTACCTATCTATCTATCTAGACATATATCCGTTTATTTATTGGTATGTATATATTTTTTATCATCACCTGAGGACATGCTTATTGATTTTAGAGAGACGTGAAGGGAGCAAGAAAGGGAGGGAGAGAAACAATGATGTGGGAGAGAAACATTGATTATTTGCCTTTTGTATGTGCCCCTATCAGGACTTAAACCTCAACCTACGCTTGTGGCCTGACTGGAAATTGAACCCATGACATTTCCATCTGCAGGTTGATGCCCAACCAGCTGAGCCACACTAGCCAGGGTGGGTGTGTATATTCTCTTTGTTGTTCAAATTGGTTAAAAGATGAGATAAGAAAATCCATTAAACATTCTTGTGTGAAGTGTGTGTAGAACTGAAAGAATATAACAGTAGAACACGTGTGGCTCTGCAATGAACAAAATTTATAATGAGATAAATGTTGTTATGGACTATACATTTTTATAATTAACCAGTATTCGGCTATTTTATTACGATTAAATAGAATGTGAATTTACCAACCTTGCAACAACAAAAAAAGGTAATGTTGGCAGTAACTGGATGATAGAGTGATGAGAGGTGGGGTTATGGTGATACTGTCATCTTGCAAGTGGGGGGGAGTCAAAAGGTCTTGTATGTGAACAATGAGATAAAAATAAAAGTTTAAACTGTTAGTATTGCACAGTAACTGTACAAAATACGAGACAGATGTTGTTCATTTTTTTTAGCACAGCTAATCTTTCAGTTGTCCCTGCAGCTTGCCACAGCTGAGAGAGGACTAATACACACCTTTGACTGATTTCTCAAAATCACATCATGTTTAATTTTCTGCATTTCCCTATACTTTTCTTATGTAGCTTTATTTTCCCTGGCATCTGTTTTATTTTTATTATTTGGAAGAAAAAGTGTTTCCCTTCCTCACCAAATCTTTATTATTTTCAACATCTTATTCATTCACTCTATTCTTGGTCTCTTTTCCATTATTCTTTCTTATGCCTGCTGACTTTGTATTCTGTTTTGAACATTTCACTTCTCACTTGGACTATAACTTTTCTGTATAGCTTTTAAAATTTTCTTTAAGATTCTAGTTTTATTTTTTCTTGTAGTCTGTGTTTTTTAAAATATACGAGATTTTCTAAACTTGTAATTAAGAAGAGGTAAACAATGGTGCCAAATTTGTTATCTTAAGCCAGAAATCTATTGTAGCATTATAAATTATGCATAATTCAAATTAATAGCAAACACCAGGCCAGGAAATAGAGAAGCAATAAAGTATATATATAATCCATGAAAGCATCCTAGGATAGTATCTCATTTTTATTCATTTTTGAATCTGAACAAAATTGGGTAATCACTGGAAAATAACTTTCATAGTTTAGGCAAGACAGAGCGGTATTCTCACTTAGAAGAAATGTCAATAATATACCTTTTCCTCACAGTTACTAATGTTAACATGCATCTTAACTAATTAATGATCTAGGAATAGCAGGCAGGGAAGGTAACAATGGTGAGAAGAGATTTAAAGTGTAACTCACAGATCAATTGATTAGCTATAAGAATTTAAATATATAAAAATCTTGAGATCAGGCTCTGTATCAAATTAATGTAAGCATTCAACATCACTACTTAATTAATATGCTAAGGTTTCTTCACTTAGACTTTATCTTATCACATGTCCCCTTATTACTGGAGAAGGAAACTCTGCTAGCCAGTAAGATTCTTATAAACCTATATTTGAAAAGTTTAATGGTAACATGTTATAAAGTAATTCAGAAGTTGTTGCTAATAATTTATACTTGTTTAGTCTTTCCAAAACTACATGAAGCATTGAGCCATCAATCCAGTAAGATTTCAATCTTTGTGAGATACAGTAAGTTAATGTTTGTACATTTCAACTCAGCACTTAGCAGAATGCTTTGCTTAAAATAGGTCCTACACTTAACTTGAAGGAATGATTGATTTTCAGATTACTGAACTAAAACCTATGGTTGTAATATGGGAAAAAATGTTTTCAGAAAGGATATTCATAGCCACTTGGGGTGAGCAGCTGGCAGTTTTGGGGATCATGTGTCTGGAAAGGACATAATTTGCAATCTATTGTGTAGAGAATGCAGAATTATAAGCTAAAGCTGAGAATTACAGTGGCAGAGTCAGTGACAAAAGGGGTAGATGAGAAAAAAATGACTGAAAGCTCTGTGGTTTCCTGATGGTATTATTTGCATCACTAGAAATTTCTTTTATTATTCTGAATAGAGCAAGAAGTAAGACATACTTGCTTAGCCCTTCCTCTGATCATAGCTTTTTTCTTCATGAGAAATAAATTAATGAGCACATCTAGATTTGAAAGTAATTCTGATATTTTTGTTTTAGATGACTTAGATGTTCATATAAAATTGGGGATATTTTAATAAGAGATGAGTCATCCAAATTATCTCCTCATTTCTCTTTTACTCCCCATTAAGGGCAGTTAAAACTTTTGACAATTAAATATTTAACATTCAGCTGGCAGTTTAGTTTTAGGTCACCTTTGTGATCCTAAAAGATATTTTCATTCATCTAAGAAATTTGCCTTCCAGTTTTCCCAAGTTCAGTAAAACTTTATGATATATCATATATTTAATAAAAAAAAGCATAATTGTAGACGCTTCTCATCCTACTCCCCAATCAACACATTTCCCCACTCCAGACACTCACTCATCAATCCATTCACTTCTGTGTTCATTGTCAGTATCCTCGACTAGGCTGTAGTCATCACAGCCATACTCCCCTGCCTCCTCCTCTCCATTCTTCATGCAGCTGCCAGTGTACGTCCTTTTTGAAACACAGACTTATATACATTCTTTCTCTCTTAAAAATTTTTCAACATCTTCCAATCATACTTCAAATAATGCCCCCAAATCTCAACAACATGACCTCTAGTTGCCTCTCCAGTCTCACACGCACGCTTCCTCCTAACCACTTGACTTTCTATTTGGACATTTTATGCTCTCTCCCACCTCACAGCTTTTGTGTATACTGTTTCCTCTTTCTGGAATGTTCTTCCCCCTTTCTTTACCTTAGCTAATTGGTGGGCCTTCAAAATACAGTATGAACATTGCTATGTAGGTAAACATTTCTAATGCACTTGAATAAGCTGGATCATCAAATCATAAATTTCCTTAGCACTACAGAAATCTACTCCCAACATAGCTAGTAAATACTGTTAGAATACTTTTTTTCTGTCAATTGTTGAGTGTAAACTCTGTAAGGAAAGGGACTATGTCATTAACCATGTCCATCATCTGAATGCATGATATTATCTGGTAGATGTAGACACACAGTAAATATTCTTTAGCTGATTGACAGATAATTTAGAATTTACTATGCAGTTTTATGTACCTAAAAGATTTTCTTTCATGTTCATCTTCATCCCTTACCATGTTGAGCTTTGTTAGGGTAGTAGTTGAGGTCAAAAAGGAGAAAGTTGGATGAAAAGATTGACTGTAGAGCTGCAGATTAGGAAAGCAAAAAGAAGGTAAAAGAAACAATGATATTGGAAAATAATAGTCTTCTTCAAAATATGATAAACAACAGACTGACAGATGTCAAAGGGGAGGTGTGGGAGGTGGACTGGATGAGAGAAAGTGAAAAGATTAGCCAAGAAGATAATATGCATGACCCATAGACACAGACAGCGGTGTGGTGAGGGCCAGGAGGAGGGGTCTGAGGGGCCAGGTAGAGGCAGGCAGAGGAGGTGAAAATGGAGGACATCATAATAGTGTCAACAATTAAAAAAAAAGAAAAGAAAAAATATATATATAATAAAACAAGATCCAGAATGCTTCTCCATTTTTTCTTTCAACACAAGCTTTGCAATATAGTTTAATATCACTATTTAAAGTCTAATTAAGTAGGCTAGTGTCTCCATATCTTTATTCCTATTCATTTTTGGCATTTGTATTGGCCATTATCACTCCCTCTAAAGTGACCATGTGAAGGAGTGGGGGTGAAATTTAAGTCAGGCAATTTACTTCCTGTTGACAGATTTTGTAATATGATTGATGGGGGCACAAGGTGAAACTATCTGGTAAAATGAGTTTTTTTGCATTATCTGTGTATTTCATATATCAATGCCAGTATTTCTCAAACTTCAGGTCAAGACTCCAGGGGGAAGGGTTACAATATAATTTAAGGGGTTTCATATATGGGAACTATTTGGTGGTAGAAATTGTGGGCTATCTTGAAAGTAAGAGTCTTCTTTTCTCCCCTCAACCCCACACTTCCTTCTTCCTGTCTGGTTCAAATTTAACAAAATTCTGCCAATTAGAGATATAAAATCTAATATTATTCATAAAATAAGCACTTAAAAAACAAACATTAAAGAATGTTGAAATTGCTAGTTTGAACAGTGCTGTCTGTAGTACCTTACAGTGTCTTAAAATCAATTAAAATCTATAGCTTGATCTTCTTTCCATTTATTCACAGAAGGAACATCACTATATATATAATGAGAGAAAATAATAAAAATGTGGAATAGATGGATATTACATACCGTATTAATTACTGGTTATCCTAGAGAAGAAAAAAATTACAACTGCAATATACTGCTTTTACTTTTGAAGATATATTAATCTTCTGATATGGTATTAAATCCAGGATTAAACAGATTTCCCAGGGTATTTTTAAAATTTGTGTTTGATTTCAGGCCTCATTTATGCTATTGTGTTCTATCTTCCATTTCCTTTTGCATTATCTCTCTATATTTTATCCAAGAAAACATGTCCTTTTATTTACAGATGATAAAGATTTCTATTACTTTAATTTTATTTACTTCTATTACTTCTATATTAATTTACTTCTATTACTAAAATTTTACTGCCTAACTAGACTCATATTAAGTCATGCAACTTTGGTTAAATATTAAGCCTGTGTAAATGTTTTTCTTTTTAGTACATTAAAATGGAAACAATAGAAGAAAACATTTTCTTATATAAACATTACCAAAAGAAATAAAGATTATAATGATAAAATTTTGTTAGGATTGTTTATTATAGGTGATTTATTTTTATCTGACAATCCAAATTTGAGTCTCATAAGTAAATAAGCTGATATCTGCAGTCATATATTCTATTTTCTTATAAACCACTATTAAAATCAAATAAAAGGTATCCTTTAATATGCACTTTAATAATCCAAATTATAAAACACACACGCTAGCAAGTCGAAAGCTCTGAAAAATAATAGGGGGCATATTAAAATCTTCATATGGAAGGATTGTCTAAAGTCATTCAATTGTATATTTGATAGCTATTTATTGAATTAAGATATTAATTTTAAAAAAGGAAATTCACTACTAGCTTTCAAATCGGGGCATTGATTTCTTATAGGAAAGTAAATATATTTGTCAGCTGAGCAAGGAAAGTAGAAGATATGATTTCTTTTTATGAAATATTTTTAAGGATCTATGTGTAAGACTAAACTAACATTTGAGAAAACTTAAGACTACATCAGAAATATATTTATGTGTTTTTAATACATTAATTAGAAAAATGACATATAGAGAAAAATTATTCCCGATGGCTTGAAGAAACTAGAGCATATTGCTAGCAGGTGTCAAATATATGTCAAAAATACCAAATCGTACAAAAGACAGTTCCATAGGTTGTATTGTCATCAAAGATCTATCACATTCCTTAGACCAGCATTGGCTGGTCATCATATAAACGAACTTAGTTTTCTACCTGTTAGCATATATACTCTTATTTCTTAGTTGTCTCTAAAGTCAGGAAGGATGATTTATTTGTAAACTCTTTTAGTTATTTTATTTGACCATGACATAATTTTCAATGAAGTGTCTCTTCCCTAGATAACAATTATTGTGGGTATAAGGAAGATGTTGGGAAATAATGATTAATTATTAACATCAAGTTTAGATATTCCAAAGGATAAAATAATTTTAACAGAGTCTTTGTTCATTCAGATAGTATGCCATTTAGAACAACCTATTCAATGCAAAAGCTAAAGATTCTTGAGAAAAAAATAAAAACATCCTACTTAACTTCAGGTTTGGAAGTGACAGAGATTGGATTTATCCTCATTCCTGAAAAATAAAACAAAATATATGTAACAAAATATATGTAAATAAATATAAGTTTTCAAGAAACTGGACATCAGGCAATTAAGACAGAGATCCCTTGAGAGAGTTTTCAGAGGACGACACAGGGAAGAGGAGTCCAGGTGGAGCTCAGTAGGCACATGAGGATATGGAACTGAGAGTCCAGTGAGCTCAGGCAGAGGGAGTTCACAGAATAAATTACTGTAGAAAAGGGAGCTACAAGACAGCAAACTCCAAAGACCTTAACAGGACCTTCAGTTGAATATCCAGGTGATTACTGATCAGCACATGTGTATGAGGATGCAGGGACAGGAAGTAACCTCCCAGAATGTGACAGTGGTTAGTATTCACACAAGGCCAGGATTAGCACCCACCAAACATACTGGAAGATCTGAAGTGCCATGTGACATCGGGCAGGGTACAGAAAATGCTCTTTCCTCAGTAACAGAGATCAATGGACCCTGGAGCAAACACCACATTTTTTCCATATAACAAATATTGTAAACAAAACCAAGAAAGATAGCAATATTTCCAAGTAATTTAACTGGATCCAATAATGGATAGAATAGGAGGAAGAAAAATGAGCAAGGAAATAAAAGACCGAACACTATCAGTTGATTTGACCTAATATCCATTTGTAAAATACTCCACCAAAAACAAACATTCTTTTCAAATACATATACAATGTTTACTAAGATAGATTGCAATGGATCATAAAACAAATTTCAATAAATTGAAAGGGGTTCAGTTTATTCAATATAAGTTATTGAGCACAAAGGAATTAGGTTAGGAATCACTAACAAAATGCTCTCTGGAAAAATCCTCCAAAACTTAAAAATTAAATAATATGCTTCTGAATAGAGTATGGATCAAAGGGAAAAAAAGGAGAAATTAAATGGCATTTTGAACCGATGAACGTGAAATTGCAGTGTAGCAGAAATTATGTGATACTACTAAAGCAGTATTATGAGGAAAATTTATAGCACTAAAATGTTCATATTAGGAAAGAAGAAAGATCTCAAATGAATGACTTCAGTATTCACCACAATACACAAGAAAAAGAAGGGTAAAACAAAACCAAAAAGTGGGAAAAGGAAATTATCAAGATCAGAACAGAAATCAATGAGAATAAGAACCAGATGGCAGAATAGGAAGATCCAGACCCTGTACCCCTGCAGAGACACTGACGTAACAACAATACATGGAACAAAATATCTTTATGGGAACTCTAGAAACCAGTTAAGAGATTGCAGTATTCCAGACAGGTGGAAAGTTGAGAACAGCTGCTCTGAAATGAATGAGAACTATTTCAATCTCCCCCCACTGCACCAACCCCAAAACAGCACAGCTCAGTGCCTTTGGAAGGAATTCCAGCTCACGACTTCTCCCTTGGGGTCAAAGAGAAGAGTGGAACGTGTCCAATGTACAAGATTTTCTGACGGCTGCCTGGGGGACTAGTTTCTCTCTCATCTGACTTGGAGCACTGGCAAAGTTGGAACCAGTATATTCTAGATGCACAGGGGGCTGCTGAAAGCAGAGAATGGGGGTAGCTTGTTCTCCCACCAGGACCCCCAGTGCTGCAAACCTAGGCCAGTATGTCTTGGTGCTATCAGGAGAATGCACCCAACTCAGGGCTTTTGTGGAGGGAGAGTTGGAGAAGAGTAGGGCATTCATTCAACTTTATGGAGGACTGCCTGAGGAACCGGTTTCTGTCTGGCCTGACTGAAAACCCTGACATGGAACCAGGATACTTTAAATGGCTGGAAGCCAACGAAAAGAAAACGGAGTGAGACAACTTGCTACTGCAGTACCACAGAACCTGCAGTATTGCAAACAGACACCAGAGGGAGCAAGAGATAAACTCCTGAAAAAATAAACCAGAAAATTTCTCCAATTGGGAAATTATCAATGGATATGTAAACCCAGAGAAGTTGCCTCCTCTAGAAAAAGGTTTCAGATGCCCCCAGAATCTCTAGTTGGGTTAATCTAAGAAAATTTTCCCTTTACAAAGCCAACTAACAAACACTGGAAGAAGTGCTATTTTTCAATGCATAATGTCAACCAAGAAAGCAGGCAGACGGGAAGGGAGGAAAGAAGGGAGGGAGGGAGAGAGAGAAGAAAGAAAATAAATCAGAGGGACACACACATTAAAAAAAAACCATGGTCCAATCAAAGGAACAAAATAAAACTAAAGGAACAGGGATCTATGAACTATCTGATAAAAATATTCAAAATAATGGTCTTAAAAAAAAAGGTCAGTGATCTACAAGAGAACACAATTAGACAACTAAACAAAACCAGGAAAATTCATGAACAAAATGCAAATATCAACAAAGTGACAGAACATAAGAAAAAGAACCAAACAGAAATTCTGGAACTGAAAAATACAATAACTGAATTGAAAAACTCATTAGAGGGGTTTAACAGCAGATTTGGTCAAGCAGGAAAAAGGATGATGAACTCAATGACAGATCATTGGAAATTATTGAATCAGAAGAGCAAAAAATAAGGGAAGAATATGTAAAAGTAAGAAAGTTTAAATAACTTAAGGGTTACCACTAAGCAGCCAACATGTACATCATGGGAGTTCTAGAAGGAAGAGAAAGAGAAACAGAGAGCATATTTGAAGAAATAATGGTGAAAATTTCCCAAACCTGAGGAGAAAATGGACACCAAAATTCAGGAACCATTGAAGAAGTTCAAGTAGGATGAACCCAAAGAGGCCAACACTAAGAGACACATAATTAGACCATCAAAAATCAATGACAATAACAAAATCTTGAAATCAGTGAGAGAAAAGACATTTTTCATGTACTCAGGGGCTCCCCTAAGAGTATGACAAGATTTCAATGTTGTCTTTATTAATAAACGTGACAATTTATTTGTCTAATTGTCATACAATGAAATTTGCTAAGTTTACTATTCTGGGGTTATTTTGAATAATTACTATTCTGGGGTTATTTTAAATAATTGTATTTACCTGTCTTGTGAGTGAGAATATCATTTGGGGATAATACCTAGGGGTAGAATTGCTGACTGGTCATAAGGATGTAGAAATTCACCTATGTTCAGCTTTAATAGATGCTGCCAAATAGTTATCCAAAGTGGTCTTACGTGTGTAAAACCATAAAAGAATTATGGTTTTACACATGTAACCAATTATGGTTTTATACATGAAACCATTATGTGAACCATAAAAGAATTCTGAACTTGCTCACCACTGTTTTGTGTGGTCAAACTATGTATTCAATATTTTTATGTAGTATAATATTTTTATGTAGTTGTGTACCTACATGCCCCTTATGACTATGAATATGAACATATCTTCATTTCATCATTGGTCACTTAGATAAATGTCCTCTCATTATTGAAATGCCTTTTTACATCTTTTGCACATTTAAATATTTTCTTATTAATTTTCAGGAGTTTTTAATATATTACAGATAAGAGTACTTTGCCAGATAAATATATTCTAAATATCTTCTTTCAGCTTTGTGTCTTTTGATGAGCATAAATTTTTTATTTGAATCAAGTCTAATTGAACAGTCTTTACATTTATTGCTTGTGCTTTTTGTGTTTGATTTAAGAAAGCATTGATTTTCATTTGTTTATATTTTCCTGATGTTATCTTCTGAGTTGGGGCTGAATATAAAGATTATTAAAACGGAGGAAGAACTGAGTGATTAGGGTATAAGAGGACCTCATCAGTGGTTTTCAAATTTTACTATATGTTAGAGAAACCTGGAAAGTTTTAAAACCCCTGATGCTTCTCCTGTACCCTAAACTAATTCAGAATGTCTTTGTCTGGAACCTAGGCACTGGCGTATTTTACATGGTGTAGAGAGCATTTACGAAGAGGACATCAGCAAAGGCAGAAGAGCAGGGAAGCAAATTTGATGAATTTCAACTGGGGTAGACTCCAGGCTCCAGACATTGAAGAAATTGTGAATCTCATTAGAATTAAAGCTGCAGCTTACAGAATTTTGAGTCCCGAGTAAGGATTTAAATATAATTCAACAAATAGGAAGGGTCAAACATTTTTTTGAGAAAATTGATAATATGATTCATTAATAGATTAGGAGAATTAAAGTCATAGGGGTAGATTGTAAGTGGAAGAAATAAAAGCAAACATTCAAACTAATACTTGTGGTCTGGCTTCGGTAATTCTGCTTATCATCAGAAACTATATGGTGAATTTTTTGTATATAGGGTGTTTCTGGCAAGAGAATCTAAAGAGATCATTAGATTTTCAAAGAAATCTGAAATTTTCCAAAGGCTAGAAACAGTCGGATTAGAGAAGAAAATCAGTTAATGGTTAGTACACTGTGTCACTTAACAGTTATTGAACATCCAGATCATGTTTGTAGAAGTTGATATGGAAGAGAGATGACCGATGTGGAGATGTTTGTGGGTGAAATAAGAGATGTTAAAGACTGACTGAATTGTGTGCTGGGGGTGGGGAGGTAAGGAAGGTGGGGAGGAGGGGGAAATTCAAGTTAAATTCAAGTTTAATTCAAGTTAAAAAACTTAACTTGAATTAAAGACAGGAGAACAAAGCGAATGAAATGTGAATAAGAGGAAGATGATCAACAGGAATGAGCAGCGGAAGGTAAATTAAGTTAATCTTTTAAACCTTGACTTTGACAATTAGATAACTGGAACTAAATTTCCAAATAATCTGTGCTGGAGTTGATCAGAAAGAAAAGTCAATCATTAATCCAGACTCCTATGATTTTTAATTAAGTATTTAAATATTATGACAGGAAGAAGACTAATGTTCACCTTAGTCATTTCTTCTTTGCTAATAAAAATATATCCTTTTATTTTCTTCTTAGCAGTTTACACATTAAATAATTTTTTTAAATGTATTGAAAACAGAATGGGATCTTTTAACCATAGATTTCAAGGAAATAATTATTTGAAGTGATAAAACTTTGTACTTAAAAGTTTATATTTAGATCAAACTGTAGAAACAGCTTAGAAATTCATTATAATTATGAAGAGATAAATTTTTAAAGCTCCAATTTTTTTCACATGGGATAGGAAAAATTATTGCACAAGTAGCTGACAGATGACCTAAATCTTATCACTGTGTCACAGATAAGGCTTTGGTGAATGGAACAATATATGGTTAATGAGAAAAAATTGATAGGTTCATACCTTCAGCTGCATTATGTATGTTTAGGACCAGAATAATGAGAATAGGTGCCCTTGGGTTAAATAAAAAAGAGTAGTGAGAGGATTCATAGATTTGGTTTTTGGCAGATTGGTTCATGAAGAAAAACCACATTCAATTTATACCAATAAAATAAATTGAGCACCGCTCAAGAGCAGTCTTTGCAAATGGTTATCTCTTCCAAAAGTGAGTCATCATAATGTCTCTCTGCGCTTGTCATTATCTTGCCACTTGATAGATTGATTTGCACAGCTCCAGTAAGCACATCAGCTTTTCCTGATAGAATTAAATTTAATTTTCTAAGGCACATTTTTCATTTCACCAATAACTTTATTGAACAAGGTATGCACCTTTTTGTTCCACTACCTTCTGCCATCTCTCAGGCAACTTCATAATTCCACCTTCCCAAAACCTTTTATCTTTCTGAGCAAAGAACTGTTCCAGGTGCCTTTTGTAGTCTTCCAGGAAATTGAATTTTTTTTCCCATTAAGAAGATTTTGTAAAGACCAAAATAAATGGAAATCTGAAGATGCAATGTCTGGTGAATACAGCAGATGAATCAGAACTTCCCAGCCAAGTTGTCAAAGTTTTTGTCTGGTCATCAAAGAAATGTGTAATATTGCTTTATCCAAGATTATGAGTTTTTTGTTGTCTAATTCTGGGTGCTTTTCATCAAAGGCTGCTTTCCGTTTGTCTAACTGGGAGCTCTTCTTGTTAGAATTAGTTGTTTGGTTTTCTGGAAGGAGCTTGTAATAGAGGACTCCCTTCCAATTCCACCATATGCATAACATCACCTTCTTTGGATGAAGACTGGCCTTTGGTGTGGTTGGTGGTGGTTTACTTCATTTGCCTCACAATGTCTTCCATTCCACATTATTGTAAAATATCCACTTTTCATCACCTGTCACAATTTGTTTTAAAAAATGGATCTTTTTCATTCTGCTTATGTAGAGAAACACATGCAGAATGGGATCAAGAAGGTTTTTTTCACTTATGTGGAACCTGAACATCAAAGTAATTAACTTAGTCTCGTTGGTTCAAATGATATTTAGTGCTTGATTTGGATATTTTGAATATATTGACTATCTCTAGAGTGGTATAATGTTGATTGTTCTCAGTTAATGTCTCAGTTTGATTGCTATCAACTGCAACTGGTCTACCTGACCATTGGGTATAGTCCAGCAAGAAATCTCCAGCATGAAACTTTGCAAATCACTTTGACACTTTTGATCAGTCACAGCACCTTCTCCATACACTGCAGAAATATTTTATTGCATTTCAGTTGCATTTTTACCTTTTATGAAATAATAAAGCATAATATGCCAAAATAGCTACACAAAAATTCACCAATTTGGATAAGAGTTTTTTTAATATATGCCGATATAATAGCTGTCACAATACAATCTAAAAATTGTTTTGAATGAAGTTAAAGACAACTAAGTGCTACTAGAGCCATCTTATAGGGAAAAAAACAAATGAGCTTTCTGGCCAACCCAATATATTTCCCCCTTCACTCAATTTTTTTGACTTGTAACGCATTCAGAAATTTGTTAGGTACTATTGGAATCAGTGAAATTAGAAAGCTTTAATGTGCATCACTATTGCTTTGGTTTTTGGGGTGTTTTTTTTAGCATAACTTAGCAACCTAGAATCAAGCTTGCAGATGGTGGATACTTGAGATTTTGGCAGATGGGTGAGAGAAAAAGCCAAAAAATATAGCACAGATAGATATTGATGCGATTATTTGAAATAATAGGCAATGGGATCTGAGCTAGATAGTAAGGGCAGGAAAAGTAAGATGGTGCCACAGAGCAGGAAAGAGGTGGAAGATGGTGCCTTCTTAAATATGATGCAAACATTTAGCGTGGAAATAATTAAAGCAAGATAATAAAAATCTGGTACTTGTACTGAGAGTGTGAAGTCTAAAGTCTTTTATAGAGTAGATGCTCACTAAATACTCTTTCTAGTGCCTTATTTTCCCTCTTCACTAGGGATCAAGACAATTTTATGTGTGATATTATCTAACTTCACTGATTTATAAAAGTGGAAACTATATTCTTTAAAATGATTTCTAATGCTAAATACAAATAGAGGCACAATGGTTATGTTGGGAAAGGAATATAGTGAAACAAAGGGACTTCTAAAAGACTAAGACATATTAGTCTTACTTTCACACTCATTTTAGAGTTTCTTTCACTGTAATATTTATAGTGTTCATTTTTTCACAATGTACTGATTAAGCACAGTTGGAACGAGAGCACATTTCGTACTAACCTACTGTAAAAGAAGTAATATCACACTATTAGCCAGTTTTGTATTTCATGTATTTTAAGTAACTTGAGGTGTTAAATTATAGATATTCAAATTAGCTTTTTATGAACAGCTTACTTAAACGTAGTGTAAAAACCTACGAGTATAAATGTGTATAAAGATACATGCTGCAGTAAATTTCACATGATGTCCAATCTTATACAGCAAACCCTTTGGGGGGAAATGTTATTATAAAAGAAATAACAAAAGACTAATGTACAATTAAAAGTACTTCTAAATGAGAGGACAGAAACATTAAACATGCAAAACATTAATTTATGATGAATTGTAATGCCTGATCTGATCCAATTAAACCTTGATCAAATCTATAGCTTTGTTAAAGATGTCTTAAACTTAATTGTTGATATCTTTATTTCTTTTTACCAACCTATGATGTGGTTGCTCTCATGTAAGTGAAGTTGGGGGAGGGACAAATATGAAACAAATAGATGTGAAGAGAGGTTTGCTTTGCCATTTGTGTCCATAGTTGACAACTGTGTCAGAATTTATACATGAATTTTGGAGTTAGAAATAGGTTGAAGTTTCTGGCAAAGCAAATTGTCCTCAAACTCAGATGGGCGTCTGAATAAAATTTATGCCTGTGCATATATTGGACTTCTAGTAATTATCATGTTTTTTAGCTCACCTTTATTTATAAAATAAATATCTTCTATCCTCAAGGAGCTTACTATCTAGAAGAAGGGACAGGTAAAGAGATGAGGTGTCTTTGAAGCTATCAAGAAGCATGAAGTTTAGGGCTGTTTTCCTCAGACTGGGAAATCAGAGGGAGCTGCCAAGGAAACTAACACTTGAGCAGAAGCTGAATGAACATACTGGATGTATTCTGTCTGGGTAAGGTTTGTGGGCCTGTGTAGGGATAAGAATCAGAGGTGGACCAGGATATTCCAGATGGAGAAATCAGCTTGCACAAAAGTCTGGAGGTGTAAAAGAATGTTTCACGTGCCAAAGATTAGGTATGCATGACAGGAACATAAGAGAATTGTGAGGAATGAAACTAGAATGTTGGCAGGGGCATATTCTGGAGGGACTTACATGCTAAGGAAGCATTAGAAGTTTACTGTTCAACGTGCAAAAGACAATTGAAGGGGAAAAAGCAGTGGATTTTAGTAAGTTTCCTCCATCACAATGTGGAAAATGGATTGGAGAGTGTATCTGGAAGAAAAAGGAAAATTTAGAGACTTAATAAGCATGTGCAAATTGAAATTACAGGTGGAACAGAGAAATGATGTTTTTAAATACAGTACCTTATCACAGTAAACTGAAGAATTTATTTCCTCTCATTTTGCAAACTATGTCCTCATGATCCTTCTATAAGATTAATTTATACATGTAATTTTCTTATTTAAAATTTTCCATGATTACCTGATTAGTTTTTAAGTCCTTCAATATTACACTATCCACATACAATTGAATTTCTCATACCCTCTGCTCCAGCATAGAATTTGACCTAGGGAATTTGCATGTGAGCCCCATGGGACCTAGGACTAGATCCACTGAATATTTTTAGAACTGGGTATAATAAAAAAAACTCTACATTCTGGTGGTGTGGATACAAAGATGAGACTAGAGTGTGATCCTTTCACCCCAGTTACATAAGAGAAACTGGTTTTAATTAAGAATTATTTAAACCAATATGCAGAGACAAGTTGAGAAAAGGAACAGAAAAAATGAAGTGTTCTTTATTTCACTTGCTATGGTCCCTGAAACTATATTACCTTGTGTATTCCCAAGGCTTGGTGATTTAATTCTTTCTCTATTTCTGGAAGATCTTCCAGTACATTGTTTCTTTTTGCTTAAGTTAGAGTTGGGTTTTTATCACCTGCAACCTGCTAATATATCCTCCTTCTAGCCAACCCTATCTCCGTATAAACATGACATACATTCATTTCTTAGTCCTTTTTATGATATACCCTACTTAATATAATATTCCATCCCTCCTACCTGCTGATTCAGTTTCACAAATATAAATAAACATATTCTACATGTGGTAATATGTTGTACACTGTTGATGCAGAAATGAGTAATAAATATATAGTGTCTGATCTTGAAGAGATCACAATACATGAGAAAGCAGACATACTTGTAGAAAGGAACAACCCACATGACAACAGCTGTATTAGGACTAAGAACAAATGATTATGGGGACAAAGCAGGGAGCCAGTGCCTAGGTAACCACACTATCAGTGGAATTTTATTGCAATAATTCAGTTGATATTAATTGCCCTCTTTTGTGAATTCATGTTGCCCTCATATTGTCACTTAATGCTATACTGTCTTTTTTATTGCTCAACGGTTTCATGGATGTACATCTCTTTTCCACAACTGCATTTCAAGCCCTTGCTGGGTGGGGAATGTGATGTTCTTTTCCTTTGTACTTCCCCAAACATCAACTATTATGTGCTACATTTATTAGAAGATCAAATAATGCTCAGAATTATAGATGTAGAGTTATAACAATAAAACAACTTTAGTACTCATCTTAAGTTATTGTTATTCTTTTTAAAATAAAATTTTTATTTTATTTTTTATTTTAATTGTTCATGTCATTGTTATTCTTAAAAGTATAGAAAACAGCATAATGATTGGAGTGACATCCCATCACCTTTGCCATTTTCTTGATGCAGACACTGGCCCGCAGTGTCTGAGTCATTATGGATGAAATGAGACATTCACATGGACTACCGAGTCTGGTGGAGAAAAAGGGAGAGCATGGCTTTTCTCTCAAGGGGAGCAAAAACCTTGGCCCTTGCCAAGACAGGCCTTTATTGGGTTTCTTGTCACATTCCATGATGATCCTCATTTACTATGCACAGGTTCACTTTAGCTGGTTATCTTTTACAGAAAACAAAGGAGGCAATGCTGCTAATCACATCACAGAAGAGGGATATTTGCAAGTGAAAAGGCAAAAGTGGTTTAACTGGTTACACTCATCCTTGGAAGGTTTAGCATGGATTTTAGAAAGTTACTTTGCAGTAAATGTCCTTAATTCAGGGTGAGGGAGTTTTTTAGCAAGAGCAAGACTCAAAGTAGTCTAGGTACATTGCAGACCTGATTCTTCGCTGGAGAACCTATCTGTGGGTGTGGGTCCTGTGCATCTCTGAGTGGGAGCTGGGCCCACGCCACGCAGAATGGTCTCTTACATATTCTGTTGGCTTGTCTTGGTTGGCAGCAAACCACAGGTCCTGCTTACACTCAAAAGGAAGGGATTATACTAGGATATCCCTCAGGAAGCCACCTTAGAATATTCCCTCCACGCATACATTGATGAAGTTCTTTATCAAAAGTAAGAATCTAGTAAGTAATACTGTTGACATTGAATACTCTGTTGTGATTTAGAGAGTGATGTTTTAAAAACACAATTGAATTCATAATTTATAGTCTTCAGCCATTTCTCTCCTCCTACTGCTTATTCTACTCTGATAATTTCCCAACACACATGGATAAAGGTCAACTTCTTTACCTAGGTCTGTAGACCAAAATGAGTGGGCCTGTTAATCATTTTCTGTGAGTTTTCTCCCTTGCCCCTGTGCCCCAGGCATACTGTAAATTTGTTCTCAGTGCAGGCCTCTGAAGTAATTATTCCCTCTTCCTGCTTCTTTTCTCTTTCTCAAAGCCAATGTCATCTTCCCAGAAGGCTTCCTTTGACTACTCAGGCTATAATTTTACCACATCATTGAGTGTTATAGAACTTGGCTTCTATTGTCTTTTTGGAACTGGTGGTATTTTCTTTTGGTTTATATTGGCTATTACTTATTATTCCCACTTCCTCTCTAGTTAGTATTCAAGATCTGTAATTACAGTTTTAATGTGCCTAGTTCATCATATTATTCCCAGCATCCAGAACAGTTTGTCTCATTGGTGGGGCTCAGCATATATTTGTTGAATGAATCTATGTCCCACATAAATCTCCATTGGAAGCAGTTTTTACTATTTCTTTTTTAAAAGATTCAAACTTTTAAAAATGTTTATTTTACCTTGTGTTTTTGGTTTGACTATATAAATTATCAAGCTCTTTAAAAAAGTTATCTCTAATTTATTTCTTCCCAAAATATCTCAATCAAAAATTAAAAAATGTAGACAAGCGTGGTATATATTCACATGTTGTATATATTATTTTGTGCTTTCCTGTTTTTCCAAAATTCAGAAAGACTACATTTCTAATGGAGATAATTAGAAAAATAGAAATGATGATACAAGGAGCCTTGGGTGGTAAACACACAGAAGAATATACAGAAGATGCATTGTAGAATTGTATACCTGCAATGTATGTCATTTTACTAACATATGTCATCCCAGTAAATTCAATGAAAAATAAAAAATAAACAAAATAAAGAATGAACTCAAGATATAATAGAATTTCTATCAAACTTAGAATTATAATTCAAATTTTGTTAAAACATATACATATAATCTCACAAACAAAATTCATGGGTCACACGTGAAAATTATTGCAGTTGGGCCCACATTTGATTTATTTTGTTTATATTTTCATTGTCAATGTCTTAATAAACACTGTGACTTATAATTCTTCAGTAATCATCACAAAACCTCAGGCTCTGAGAACACCTTTTCTGATGTTGAATACGTGCTGGTCCCTTGTCAGGACATATGACTCTTCGTTGAGGTGTATTCATGGATTAACTATTTGCCTTTATTTACAAGACTTATTTTTTTTACAAGTTATATTCTTACTAACTAAACATATTTCAGACAATGTAAATGTATTATGTATTCCAAGAAAAAATAATGAAGAAAACTATTGCAGTTGCAATATATTTACCTCCTTAAAGAAACCCATGCATGACAACACCATGTTTAGGATTCAAACTATCGATATATGGTTTACTATAAATAGCTCAAGAATATTAGTGATTTAAAAAGTATACTATTGTCTTTGAAAGGGACATGATAGTTCCATTAAAAAAGAAAAGAATCTTGGTTAAATAAACATATCCTGGACTGCTTCTAGCTTGTGCAGTGTTGCTAGGTGATTAGTTTGATAAAGAAGCTGGTTAGTGTTTGGAGTATGATCTCTATTACTGGCAATGAGGACCAGGGAAAATGGAGATTTGGAGAGGAACTGATGAGTGATGGGTTGCATAGCACTTGCATATTTTTCTACATGTTAGCTGTTCAACATTGAAAAAAACAATGTAATTTAAAATAGTTTTTAAATAAAGAAATTAACTTCAATCAATTCTCTAAGATTCAGAATAAAATCAAGCATATTTTATTATCAGGAGACAAGACTAAAACTTGGACTTACAGAAAAATGCTTAAATATGCATGGATTCATAGAAGCATCTATTTAATACCTTGTAACACAATAGTTTGGAAAGAACGATGAAAAATAATATATAATTAATATCAGTGTTTAAAAATGCTGACAATGGAATTACCAGCAAATGTCTGTTACAGGAAACTCTACTAAAAGAGCAAAGCTAGAGGAAGGTAATTAATCTTCAAGAGTGAAAGTGTTGTACTAGTAATTGTCCTATTTGAGATATATAATTGAATTTTTAAGAACCATAGAATCATCTACTGTTTTTTAAAAAATGATTTTATTTATTTATTTTTAGAGAGAGGGGAAGGGAGAAAGACAGGGAGGGAAACATGGATGTGAGAGAGAAGCATCAATCAATTGCCTCCTGCACACCCTCAACAGTGGACCTGGCCTGCAACCCAGGCTTGTGCCCAGACTAGGAATCAGACTCATGGCTTTTCAGTTTGTGGGACAATGCTCAACCCACTGAACCACACCACTCAGGGCAGAGTCATCTACTTTTAAAGGTGCAAACAATTAACATGTATGAATTTATGACATTTCCTTAGCTTCATTTTTTAATGAAGGGTCTCAAACTATTAATCTAGGTGAGTTGTCTATAATTCCTGATCGAAATCTCTTCTGTGCATGTTGACTAAATAGCTCAGTGACAAAGAGTTTTAATGAATTTCATCAAGGACTTCATGAGTGCAAAAAGGGATAACTTCTTCTTCTATAGGAGACATATCCTTTTCTTTTTGATGCTACTGCCTTCAAATATCTTTTCATGAATTATACAAAGCTTACAGCATTACTTTGAGCCAGACATACTTTAGTGCCCTTCAGTGATAAAGTTTCAAAGAAAGTAATTTTCCTCCATGAAAAATGAGGGGAAGGAAAGTTTTATTCACTATTCAGCACAGCACACAGGATCAGGCATTGTGATGTATTATAGGTTTACATTGCTAAATAAAATTGAAAAGTTTCTTGTACTTTGGTGTTTTCCACCTAATAAACAGTTTTTTAAAGTACATCTTGTGCTAAGTCTCTGAATGAAGCGTTCAGGATATAAAACAGTGATAAACTTGTTTAGAGAGGATGTCTTAGGAGAAGTTCTTTTGGGGGGGGGTTAAGCTGAGATTTGAAAGATGCAATGAGAAATCACTGGGTGAAAACAAGTGAATATGGCCTTATATAAACCAAGGGAAGAAGAAAAGGCAGTTGTCTATGGTGTTACCTCCGACCCCCAGATTAGTTAGTGAGGAACAATGACACGTAATCATTGTATTTCATATCAGGAAGGTTGTAAGTGGCTTTGGCAAGGGCAGTTTCAGTTGAGTGGTAGAGGACAAAATTCAAATTGCTAAACTTACTGTGGTGATCACTCTGTAAGGCATAAAAATTTAAATCACTGTTCCGTACCTGAAACTAATAAAAGTTGTGCACCTGAAAAAGGTATAATGTTGTATGTTAACTAGTCTTTAATAAAAAGAAATTGCTCAGACTGAAGGAATGAAGGAGTATTGGGATGGTGGTAGTAGAAGGAAAGCCCGTGAACATAGCTAACCTCAAAAACAATTTATTTGGACAATTTCATGTTGTCAGATGATCTAAATACTTGACAACATGGGTTGTAAGTTGTAAGTTAATAACATTATTATATTGTAAACTATTATGAGGTAGTATTATACAACCATTAAAAGTGATGTGAGAAAAGAATATTCAATGGTATATGCGAAAGCTCATTAACTCATTCATTAAAGTGCATATAATAATAGATATGCAAAAATTTAATATATATGTGACTATAACACATTTGCTTATGTATTAAAATTAATAAATAGAAAAATATGTCAACTAGGTATTATATATTATGCTCAATATATGTGTATATGTATAAATATTACTGGGTTTATATTCATTGAATATAACTAGGTGTTATAGATATATAAACAGGTATATTTCTGTGTGATAGTTTGACAATTGTTTTGCAATGAATGTGAATTACTTATATAATCACAATTTAAAAGTTAGCCATTATAAATAAAATATAATAACTCCCAAATCACATGGATTTGGATTAAATCTGTGCCATGGGAGTCACTAATTTAACTTCTCTAAATTATACCTTTATCCTCTGTGAAAGTGGGATTATAATAGATCCCTCGTAAGATTTGTGAGAAGATCATACTGGCAATGTATTAAAACTCCTGACATTGAAAAATAATGACAGTTTTAGTAATTTACTGTATAGACAATGTTTGTGTCACTCCCAAATTCATATAGTAATCCAGTTCCCAATGTGATGGTGTTTAGAGGCGGAGATTTTGAACAGTAATTAAGTCAAGAGACTGGAGCCCTAATGAATGGAATTAAAGTTCCCCGGAGAGTTCTCTGCCCATTCTATAAGCCAGGAAGAGGGCTCTCACTACATGCCAAAATCTTCTAGCATCTTGATATTGGACTTCTCAGACCCTAGAACTGAAAAAAAAAAAATGGTTGTTTGTTGTAAAACCCATGTGGTCTATGGTGTTTTGTTTTAGCAGCCCAAATGGACCAGGACAGTTCTCATAGATGAAATGTATGTATATTTAAAACAATGATGTGATAAACTAGGGGAAGTTTATTCTATTGTTCTAAACAATAGAATTTTAAGGAAGCTAATAGAATTATTGGATAAGTTAGTATGTACAATATATAACATTAGTGCATCTGTATTGCCTTTTAGAATAAAAATAGCAACTTTTCTTAGGGAAAATCTATGTCATTCATAATATGTATTCTTGAAATTTTTCTGTATCTGTAAGTATCTCCAGAAAGTATTTGCCTGTCATTATTTACTATTTGCTTATGTACTCTACAGGAACCAAATGTGATTCATTGAGATGTTAAAGGGATAATCATGCTTCTGGAATGTGGAGAGTAAGAGACCTCTGAAAGGTTAACATAGTAAAATGCAAAGGCCAGTTATAAATTGGTCCCCAAAAATGAAAAGTACAGATTTTCCCATACAATTTTATAAATAGCAGAGCCAGGTCATTCAGTTATTTTTATTTTAAGAGTAGTCAAGAAGATAAACTAACTCCTTTGCTTCTTGTGATTAAGTTTGTGTAGGTTTTATAGTAAATTTATCCCTTCTTTAAAAGTAATAGCAAAACGGAATCAAGTTTTCTACACCTAAAGCTAATATAAGATTGCAACTCAGATGAAATATCTATTTTATGCACCCTCTAACAAATCCAGGTTCATAAATTTCAGTTTTTTATTTAGGTATTCTCTAAAAAGGGCAATCTAAGTTGAAAATTTAGTAGATGTCTGTTTCTTTATGTGGAAAAACTCTGCATGCCACATGCATGCATGAATGATCTCTTATAGTAGTTGTCATTGTAAGCAAACTGATATCTGATCACACAAAGAAGATATTGCAGACACAGTCCCTACCTTTAAGGTAATTGTAGTCTATCATAACATTGATGAGAGCAGTTACATAAAGAATATTTGGGTAAATCAATAATACTGACATTATATAAGATTTTGAAATTATAGATTCTCATATCAAAAAATAAGAAACTTAAAAATAATAAGCTGCATTTTGGAAGAAAGAAGAAAATATAGATGAAAATATAAATAAATTCAGAAAAAAGTGGATATCCTCTCCTATTTTCCTTGAGAGAAATTCAAAGAAAATATAAGATTTCACTAATAATTTGAATAGTAAAAGTAAAAAATCAGAGAGAGCTAAGGGGTAGATGTTCTTCATATCAGATTTCTCACAGTACAGTGATGAGTTTCATCCATTGAGAATATAATTAGATTACATATCAACTATCAAATGCAGTTATATGGTGAAGTCATTAGTAACCAACAATTGAGAGTCCTGTAAGAGGACCTGGTAAGACAGCAGGAAGCAATATGGACAAAACATCTTCTATTATTTACAAATACATTGTGTGATGTCAGACAATTCCAGTGCAGGCTTGTCCACTTATCATGACAATCTCTAAAACTACATTTTCTTATCTGCAACACAGAAACAGTAAACAGTTCTTACAAACCATCTCTGCCATACTAGCTCCAAAGCTCTATGGTTTGGATTGATCATCAAGCTTATAAGACACAGTATTGTTTCACCAGGGCCAAATTTCTCAGCTTTAAGGAAGGAGAGGAAGTAAACAACACAGCACACACAGCAGCAGCATGGCAGAGGCTATATATTCTCCCTGACCACATGCACTGCTTCTGGCGGCCCAGCCATTGCATACTTGGGATGACGTGATCATGAGATAAGATGCGGGACAACCCAGGTTTCAAGGTGTGTTCGGCACTGCAAGAGCTTTAGCTCTTTTTTTTTATTTAGGCACATAGTCACCTCAGGTGCTTATACTCAGCCCCAGTCTTCAGAAAAGTTTCTCCTTATCAATATGTTCTTCATTACTTGCTCTGGACAATAATAAATCAAGCATTTGGTCCAATAAATGGTTTTGACTGGATTCTCACTTATCTTCTATCTAGTATCCTATTTTACTATAAATTTTGTGAAATATGTTGATTGGAGAGTTCCCAAGGGTTAACTCAGATATCCCTAAAACTAGAGAAGAAAACACAGACACAGCCATTAATTTGTCCCTTCTGCTGTCTACCTTATAGGAATTCATGAGGACTGAACAAAATACAGTAATCACAATGCTTAGTACAGTGAATGGCACATGGTCCTTAAGAATATCAGTTAGCAATTATCCTATGGATAAGGTTCAACTTATAAGATTAATATTGGTTTTTGAGGTTTTTTACTGACAAAATTCTATTCAGGACATGATATTTATAGCTGTAGTCACTGTTTTTTTGCCACCACTACTACTGAACATACACACCTCTGTACTATTCCTTTGTATCACATTTGGAAGTAATGTTTACATTTCTTTAAAATTTTTTTTATTTAAAACCTCATTCAAAGATATGTTTATTGATTTTAGAGAGAAGAAGAGAGAGAGAGAGAGACATGGATCCTCTGCTTCTTGCAGTTCCCAACTGGGAACTGGCACATGTGCCCTGACTGGGACTCCAGCTGGACTGTTCAGCCTGCAGGGTGACACCCAATCCACTGAGCCACACCAGCCAGGACTACATTGCTTCTTAATCAAGAACTGAAGATACTTAATTTTTTAAAAGAATATTTTTATTACTAAACACACACACACACACACACACACATATATATGTAGATATTATGGAGAAGTAATTGGTTATGATATCAAAAGTATGTTTGTTTTATAGCATTGGTTTTAATTCTTAGTCTTCACTCAGGCAAAGTTTCTAAAGATCTTTCTCCCATCTTCAGCAAATTACTGGAATAATGGTCAAATTCTAGTAAAGTTTACAAATAGAAATTGATGTTCCGTAGGGTCAATTTACATGCACACTTATCCTTCAGTATTATAGCTCTAGAAGCAAAGCAGATGGGGAAGCGACAGCACTTGGCACTATTAGTCTTCAGGCGACCGTAGAAGTAAGAGCAAGGAAGGAAGGGAATAAAGCCGCTCTTCTGGCCGCTCACGGCTGCCGCTCTCCCACGGCTTCTGAACCCACAACATCTCACACTTCCGAGCATCTGGGGCCCTCGGACCCTAGGGTCTCTTGTTTTTCAGATTTTAAGGCTTTTTGGAGAAAATCATTAGGAAAAATTCATTTTTAATTATGCTATCACTTCTTGTTTCTCTTCTCCTTCTGCCATTCCCTCAATTCTCCCTTTTCCCTATTTAGTCTTAAAATTTCACAATTTACCTAAATTAAACAGCTGAATAAAAAATATGAGAAAGATATGTTTTTAAAAGAACAAAACAATAATAACCAACCAAAATCACACAAAATTGGTACAGTTCTCCTTTTATATTCTAGGTGTGTTTTCTCTTAGAAAGGATGCTTCTTCCTCTATGAGGAGAATCCCCTCTGTATGCTACTTTTGGAAGGGGGGTAAATAATCTACGAAAGGAGAGTAGAAGGAATTTTATTTTTTTAATCCTCACTAGAGAACATTTCCTTTTGTTTCAGGGGGGGAACAAAGAGGAAGGGAGATGTGATGTGGGAGAAGCATTGATTGGTTGCCTTCCTACACGCCTAGACCCAGGATCCATGAGGGGACAGGGATGAACCTGCAACCTAGCTATGTGCCCTGCTGGAATAGAACTGAGACCTTTCAGTCAGGGGATGATGCTCCAATTACTGAGCCACACTGGCCATGGCAAAAAACATGCCTTTAAAGAAAAGTGTGCCAGAAGATCAATGGGACAACTCTCTGTCTTCAAAGATCCTATGCTTAAATGATATGACTGTTTATTTCCCAGCAAGAGTTAGGATTTTAGACTCTCAGAAATAGATAATGAATTAGTTTCCCAGTGAGTTCATGAGAAAGCCAGAAGTTAATCATGTCCTAGCACACACAGGCTTAATAATAACATATGCTGAGGCCTTAGAATCTCAAACTGATGGAAAAAAAAGAGGAAGTCAAGATCCAGCTTGGTAGGGGCAGGAATACAAATATAGCAATAGAGCTGAACCTTGCAGTAAGTAACTCTGCATATCATGTGAATGGCTTAGATATAAAAGTCCTGGACATGTAATCTTAGATATAGGTCTTTGTCTTTCATGACTTTGAATACTTCTTTCCAGACCCTTTTTGTCTGCAAGGTTTCTTTTGAGAAATCAGCTGATAGTCTTATGGGAACTCCTTTGTAGGTAACTGTCTCTTTTCCTCTAGCTGCTTTTAAGATTCTCTCCTTATTGTTAATCTTGGGTAATGTAATTATGACGTGCCTTTGTGTGTGTTTCCTTAGGTCCTACTTCTTTGGGACTCTCTGAGTTTCCTGGACTTCCTGGAAGTCTGTTTCCTTTGCCAGATTGAGGAAGTTCTCCTTCATTATGTTTTCAAATAAGTTTTCAATTTCTTGCTCTTCCTCTTCTTCTTGTGGCACCTTTGTGATTCAGACGTTAGAAAGTTTAAAATTGTCCCACAGTTTCCTAAGCCTCTCCCCACTTTTTGAATTCTTGTTTCTTCATTCTGTTCTGGTTGAATGTTTATTTCTTCGATTCTGGTCCAAACCATTGATTTGAGTCCCGGTCTCCTTTCCTTTACTGTTGGTACCCTGTCTATTTTCCTTTATTTCACTTTGCATAGCCTTCACTTTTTTTTTTAAAGATTTTATTTATTTATTTTTAGAGAGGGAAGGTAGAGGGAGAGAGAGAGAGAGAGAAACATCAATGTGCGGTTGCTGGGGGACATGGCCTGCAACCTAGGCATGTGCCCTGACTGGGAATCGAACCTGCGATGCCTGGTTTGCAGCCCGCGCTAGCCTTCACTTTTTAATCAGGATACTCAGCCATTTATGTGAGCATCCTGATTACCAATATTTTGAAGTGTTCATCTGATAGGTTGGCTATCTCTTTATCATTTAGTTCTATTTTTGGAGTTTTGATTTGTTCTTTCATTTGGGCCATATTTCTTTGTCTTGGCATACCTGTTATGTTGTAAGGTGCAGAGCCTTACGTGTTCACCAGGGTGGGGCAACCCAGGTTGCTGTGTTGTGGTGCTATATGTGGGGGAGGGGTCCGAAAGGGAACCATGCCACTTGCTCAGCTCTCCACAGGCTTTCAGTTACTTTCCCTGCTACCCACAAGCAAAGTGGGCCCTTCTGGTACTGATCCCTGGGTGGGTGGGTTTGTGTATATTCTAGGACCCTGTGGATCACTCTAATGAACTCTCCTGTGAGACTGGGAGTTTCTTCCACCCCCACAACCCCTATAAATTTTTACAGTCAGAGGTCTTGAGGCTTTCTTTTCCAATGCTGGAAACCTGAATTGTGTAGTCTGTCTCATTCCCCAGTTGTTCCTCCTGGTTTATCCACACACAGGGAAGAGCAGATAAAGTGCTTCCCAGATAAAGTAAAGTTAAAGGAGTTCATCATCACTAAGCCCTTATTATATGGAATGTTAAAGGGACTTATCTAAGAAAAAGAAGATGATCAGAAATATGAACAGTAAAATGACAACAAACTCACAGCTATCAACAACTGAACCTAAAACAAAAACAAACTAAGCAAACAAGTAGAATAGGAACAGAATCACAGAAATGAAGATCACACGGAGAGTTATCAGTGGGGAGGGGGAGGGGAGAATGGGGAAAAGGTACAGGGAATAAGAAGCATAAATGGTAGATACAAAATAAACAGGGGGAGGTTAAGGATAGTATAAGAAATGAAGAAGCCAAAGTTCTTATATGTACGATCCACAGACATGAACTAAGGGAGATGCACCATGGACATGATGCTGGTGGGAGGGTAAAGGGGAGAAAAAAATGGGATAACTAGAATAGCATATTAATAAAATATACTTAAAAAAAGAAAAGTCATGGATATGGCAATTGTGGCTAATGATAGAGCCCTGTACTTCACTTGGGTTCAGCAACAGAAGTGTAACTGACAATGTGAATTAGATGGCATCATGGTCCAGGTGATATGCCCACTATTAAGAATTCTGGCCAGTGACTGACATTGGGATGGGAGTGTACAGGTAGTGCTGTTCAGCACTTTAAGTTGACAGCAATAGTTATTGCAAGACAGGACATCAGAACCAAGCAAAGAGTGGGTTACTCTGGAGGTGTTTCTTCCCTATTTGAGAGCTGGAGCTGACATGTGAGATGGAGTGAGAATCACAGATGTGTACCTATTAGCTCATTCCTGCTGAGAGGTGGGTGTACGCTGACTGTACAGGGCCCGGCATCGTAAACTGTGTGTATGGCTGAGACATCAGTTTCAATCCGCAAACACTGGTAAGCAGAGGAGACTGGAGCTGAGGTCACTCAGCATCTCCTTTACACACTCATTCCTATCCTTCCACGGGATCCTCAGGGACCCTTGAAACACCGTAGCAAAATGAGTAATTTTAGGGATAGATAGTCTGAAATATACAAGCACCAATCATCTAAGTCTTCAAAAAGGCTAGGTTTAATGTATCTCAAAATTTGAAATATAGCCAATAACTGTGCTTTTTGCCCAGTGTTCATTTACCAAGTAACAAAGATTAAATTCTATGATATGAGCTCTACAGTGTGTTTTATACTTGACACTCATTTTTTTAAACTCTTCTCTCTCATTTCTCTCAAATACAAAGAATTGGAAGATTCTCACTGCAGGAACTTTAGGGTTATTTGGCCTGACATGTCTCAATGTTACAAGGATGTTATTATGACCTTGAGAAGATGGAGCTGGTTACCTATTTGAGATGATAAGTTTATGACCTTGCAATTTGCTCCCCCAAATGTCAGAACATCACTTTGTGAAAATAAAGTTGCAGGCAGATTACATTTTAAACTCAAAGGTAAGGATTTACTAGGCTCTATTTTCTTAAAATGAATTAGATCAGCCATTTAATGGAAAATATCTCCAGCTTCAGGTTAACCCTCCATTTAACCATTTTTTCTAGGTTGGAAAACATCTGTGGTGCATGTACTCTTCAACAGTCTAGGTCTCAATCCCCAAACTCTGACATCAGGATCACATGCAATGCCTGTTTAACCCTAGACCTACTTCACTAGGTGACTCTGATCAAGTTCAAAGTGTAGGAATCAACTAATTTTTCATCTGTTCCTCACCCTGGCTCTTCTTCACACTATAATTGGAGCAGTTTACTCAATATTCAGGAAACATTTGTTGTTTGCCTGCTATGTGCTGGAGACTTTGTATCTACCAGTGACCCAAAATGAGTAAGGCATTTATCTCTGTTTTCAGTAGGTAAACCACACATGGGAGATAGACTTCCAAAACGCATCACAATTCAAGACATATGGCATTAGATAAATACAAAGTGCAATAGGAGCACAGAAAAAAGAGTCACGTCTTAGGAGAGAAGGGGAAAGTGAACTATTTCACAGAAGACGTGACACGTAAGCTCCGTTGAAGCGGGTTTCCAGAGAAGTAGACGTGCCCCAAGAGAGAAAAGTAAATCCCCCCATAAGCTTGAGACAGAGGATCTTGAGGCTGGAGCCTACTGTGCACAAACAGAAGTCTAGGAGCTTAATTGAGGGGGGCTTTATGAATTATATTAAGGAGACTCCTAGTCTATAGGTGATGAGAAACATTGAAAGATTTTAAGAAAAGATGACCAAATGGAGGTCTGCAGCTGCTTAAGTATTAAAAAAATGTAATCTCTTAAAAGGAAGTTTGTGCCTTAATGTTTCCACTGCACTGAAACAGCAAAATAACTTTGATTATTATTATTATGAATACACACTGTAAATAATCAGCTTTGATTTTTTTTCATTGAATTGATTGGATTACTGCCTTCCAGGACACAAATCTAAGATTCCAGTATCTTGTTATAGGCGATGTTCCAAATGAGACAAATTCTGTATTTTTATGTAATGAAAAAAAAGCAGTTATTAAGTTTAGAAACATCTGAAATAAAGTGGGTTTTTTAAAAAATTCTCTTCTTTCCTATTGGATCGTTTGGCTTGCATGTGGAATTCTTAAATGCAACTCAGCCGAGACAGCCACGAGGGCTATGCCACACCACACCAGAATGGCCTGATTCATGTTTGTCCTTCATCAGCTCAGAGAGTCTTTATTCAATCTTCAGGGACAGAGGAGAAATGAAAAAAAGCCTAAGGACAGGCCAAGGAGATTCACTGACTATTTATAGAATAACCTTATGTTAGAGAGAATCAGCTCTTCAAAGAGAGGAAACTAAAGCTTTTTGTGTGCATTTAATAAAAACAGCAGCATTGTGAAATGAGAAAACAATGCCTCAGTCAGAGAAACACTTTGTAATTCTAAAAGAGTACAAGGAATAAATGTAAAATTCACAATGGGCTAAGGTAAAATGATTGTTCGTGTCACCTATTCTTTTCTTTTGTTGTTCTCTTGGGATGTTGTAGTGTGACAATATTTTCTTAGGCAAATTCTGCTGCCACCCCAAGACAGCCAAAACAGCCAAACAATACTAAGTTAGCATCACTTTTACACCTTCAATATTAGTTGTGTAATGCTGTTGAATTTTTTTGTAAGTATAAAAATTGACAAATGGTATCACATAGTGGAGTTAAAGAAATTGTTCCATGTAACTAACCTTTAAAATAATTAATTTTAAATCCCACTCTTATGAATCATAAATCCTGCCCAATTTAAACACTAGAACTGTGAGAGAGATAGTTTATTCCTTTTTTGGTTTGGAACCAATTTCATGGAGCTATAGTTTTTTGCAACACTTTTATTATATAACCAGGCCCAGAAGATTCCCCCATCCCCCATCTGTTCACTATAATGTTTTCTTCCCATTTTACTCCAGAAGTTGCCAAGACAGCCTCCTGGTGGGTTACCTTGGCAACCTCATGTGTCATGTTTGAGAATGTCCCAGGGCAGCAGTTTTATTTCCATTTGCATGCATTTCAGCCAGCTAACTGTAAATTAAAGAGGCTTATTGGAGAATAAACCTTTTTTTCCCCTTGCAGAATGAAAAACAGATAATTAGGGTTACCATTCAGTAAAATCCACTTATATTTAGAACTCTCTATATAGGAAAACTTGGATTGCTCTTACCTAAAGTCATGGTATTTTTTACACGACATTTTATAAAGTGATGCTGCAATGTCACATAATACAACGTACAGTGTATTATACACCTGACATAATACCCAGGGTGACTGCTTGGCCTCATCTATGAAGAGCATGTCACTTTGCAGTCCTTTGATGACAACCATAGAAGGCTTTTATTAATGAAGCTTTTGACATGTCAATCAGCATAAGACTTCAGTGACTGAAGATTATTTTACTATTTTAAGCTGTAAATTTCAAAGAGCTTCTAATCAAATATTGAAAATATATCATTTTAATATCTCTCACCCAAAGAGTTCCATCTCTTTAGTTATATCTTTTAGAAGTTACTGACAAAGTTCTTTTTAAAATAAGCTTAAAATATTTTTAATGTGTTTGTGGTAAATAGCTTATGGTGTGTATAAGCTATTTGGTATTACACACCAAATAGCTTATGGTGTGTAAAAATCTAGCTTTAAAGATAGATTTTTGCAATTTTAAAAAGCCAAGAGATATAAAGGACTGGAAATTTGAGTAAAGTTATATATAAAGTTAATAGCAAACCTGAAATGAAAAGTAATTCTCTTTGAGACTCCAGTATTTATGAGGTAGCAGAATGAGAGTGATAGATCAATGTTTTCACCTCAGGAAGAAACTACCCTTGTGTATGCTCCACAGTTTTCGAGAGATTATTTGCTTCTAGGGAAAGAGTGTAGGCATTCTATGATCACTTACAACATTTTAGAAGGATATTCTACTATGGAATAGTGACATTTTCCTGTTCGACCCAGACTCAATGTTACTTTGAAATTAATAACCTTCTTTTTCTAAGAAAGGGTCTCCAAAGAGTTCTTTCTAAGTAATTTTGAGTAGGATCATAAATTGTGCTGCATTTTCCCTTTTCATTCCTTAGGGGTAGTGGCTGGACATGCTTCAATATGTGCAAGTAATTCAGTTGCTCTTTTCTTTTACAGTTTGCCCTTCTAGGCTTGAATATCTTACCATATCAGACTTTAGTATAGAATTTGATGAAAGTGATAGAAACAGATGATCATTATTCATGGATTTTCTATTTTTCAAAGTTCTCCTCATCCTAAGAGTATCAGGAGGATCTTCCAATACACTGCATTCATTAAGGTCACCTGTGCGTGCTTGAATATTGTGTGTGTGCATGTGTGCGTGTGCATGTGTGAGAATATTCATAAAGTAATATGGTTCCTTTACACATGAGTTTATAATGGACAATTCAACAGGGGCAGGGAGCACATCATATCTTACTTACTGGTGTAAAAATCTTTTGAAGTAGGTAATGAGGACACAGAGGAGGGTTGCCCAGACTAACGCTGGCAGTGTCATTCAGCTCAGTCATGGTAGACAAGCTATCCAAATCCCAATTTGCCTAATCCAAGTCTTGTTCTTAAAACACTGTTAAAGTCTTCTCCAAACTTTCTCTGTTCGTGATACCAATAATTGCTTTCATTTTTTTTTACATTAGTAGCTTAATGCTTGTATATCAAAGGCAGATCATGTTTTCTGTAACTGTAGTAAGGTTAGCTGCCACTGAATGAGTAGTGAGGTAGATTATATCTGCTTCTGAGATGCCATAATTGAGAGCATTGAGCAGATCCAATCAGGCATGATTTTTTAATTTGGAATATTTTTAGAGGACTTTGGGTGCAGATGGACGAGTTAGTTAAACTCCTTTTTCTCTGGTCATGGCATATTATCAGTCAATATTACTCCATGCAAAGCTCCTCTCTTGTTTTCAATCTTTATTTTTTCAACTCTATTGTGATATAATTTACATAGAACAAACTGCACATATTTAAAGTGTATGATTTGATGATCTTCAACATATAAATACACCTGTGAAACCATTACTATAATCAAGATAATCAACACATCTAACAGCCCCCAAAGTTTCCTTTTTCTTTTTTGTAATCTCTCCTTCCCTGTACTCTTCTAACCACAGATCTGCTTTTTATCACTATAGATTAGCTCACAATTTCTATAATTTTCTATTAACTGAATCATACAGTATGCATTAATTTTTGTCTAGCTTCTTTTCTGCCTTGTAACTATTTTCAGATCCATTTATGTTGCAGTGTGCATCAGTAAATTCTTCCATTTATTGTGGAGTAGTATTGTCTTGTATGGAATTTGTTGACCAATTCATGTAGTAATGACTATTTTGGTAGGGTTTAGTTTTGTCCATTACAAATAAAGTTGTTATGAGCAATCATGTATATGTCTTTGTGTGTGTGTGTGTGTGTGTGTGTGTGTGTATACATATATATATTATTTCTCTTGTATAAATATCTCAGTATGGAATGACTGGGTCATATAGTAGGTGGGTATTTACTTCTTTTAAGAAAGTGTCAAATTGTTTTCTAAAATGGATGTGCCAACTTAGAATCTCACTAGCTTTGTGCAAGAATTCCACAATCTCACCAATACTTGGCCCTCATCAGTCTTCTAATTGCCACCATTCAAATACTTGTTTAGAGGTACAATAGTGGGTTCGATTTTCACTTCCCAATGAAGCCACCCTGCAACTCCTCCCCAGGGTCCCAAAGGATTTTCCAGCTGGTTGAGTATTAGACTCTTTCTGATGTTTCCTACAGGACCCAAACCTTTTACCTCCAGGTTCATAGTAAGAAGCCATTGACCCTTGAGTATCTCGTATGAGGTCAGTCCAGAAAAAGTCCAGCCATTGTTAATACAACAAGAACATTTTGTGTGACATCAATGTAGCCTAGCTTCCAAGGAGAGTGGACTGGAATGAGCATGTGAATAATGATGACTTCACTGTACTAGTCATCAGGGGTGGTAGACCTGATTCTTTAAGGCCACAGTGTTAAAACCATTGTTTTCAATCCTGTCAGTACAATCCAGGAGATTAATAACAATTCTAGGTCCTCACCCATGCAAACCAGAATCTCTGGGCCCAGGTGCTCTAATTTTTAAACCTCTGCAGGTGGTTTCTGTATTCAGCCGGATGTTGGAGTACAGGGCAGGGTGTGGTAAATGTAGAGGAACGGCTGTGAGACTCACGTGGGCCATCACCCTCTGCTCGCACAGGATCTGCTGAGCTGGGCTGTCTGGATGATTATGAAATACACTTGTGCACAGCACACATAAACACAAACCTCAAGACTGATAAGGTGAAACTTCAATTCCAGTCATCTGTATACGAGATGTTCAGTTTTGAAACATATTACATCTTGTGTTGTCTTGGTGTCCAAGGGCACTCTTTGCTTCTACCTGTTCCAGTTTTTCCCCATCGTCAGCAATGATCCTCATGAGGTGACCGCCATTTGTCAAAAGCTGATTGAAGAGAGGGTTAGATTAAATGGCCTCTAATTCTCCTCTGGCTATGAAGTTCTGTGATTCCTAGAAGATACTAATTTTGGAGAGCTCATAAACAAATGCCAGGTATCAGCCAGGTCAGTGAAGTAAAGAAAGGCAGTATGTCAGTTTGGAAGAGTGGAAAGCATGTAAGATCAAGAACAAGTATGAGTCAACTGGGACTAGTTGAAAGGATGTAAGATCAAAAACAGATAGAAGTCCTTGCTCAGATTTTCTGACATTGCTGAGGAAGGGCTCACATTTTTCAGACCTTCAGTTTCCCCTTCTCTAAGACGGCTGACTAATTTTTCCCTACTGATTTCAGATACCTATGAGTGATGAATGAGATAATAGATATGAAGGTTCTTTGAAATTTGAAAAGTTGAAGGCACATGAAGAATTTATGAATGGTGAAGTGAAGCCATTGCAAGGAGAGTGAGCAAGTTCTGTGGGATGTCTAGGGAGGTGAGTCCAAGCAAGAGCTCTCAACAGAGCCCAGTTAATAGTGATAATTTCATAATCTTTACAGAATGCCTTTATTTTAGCTACATAATAACTTGGTTTCGCATGGACAATACTTTTCATTGCTACAGGTAAAATTAATCTCTTAAAAGTTATATGAATACATTTAACAGAATTTTAGTGTAGTTTTTCCTTCATGATCAGAAAACTAAGGGCTGGCATTAGTTAGACCATTTATCAGCTAATAACTTATATGTATTTTAATTTACTATATAACATCTTTTCATTAAGTTGGTTTTATAGACAAAGTAAGTTCTGAAACCTTTTCTAACATAGCAGGTTATATTTTTTCCATCATTTTCATATTTAACCTGTAAATTTTTTATGCATTTTCCTTTTGGGTGATCTATAATTCTCTTGTAGTGCATCCATTCATATCCCCACATACAGGGCAATTAATCTTTTTTTCCCCTGGAGTCTATTTTTTAGTTTTCCTATTAGGGAAAGGAAATAGAACATAAAATGCCAGTAAAGAAATTACCATGCACTCCATTTGCTTTCAGTTTTGAATAATATAGGTAGATAAAATATATATGCTAGTCCCAGGAAAACCCTAAATGTTATCTCCTCATCACTCAAAGCACACCAGGAATACCTAAAATGTAAAGAAGTACCGATGGATTTTTCCAAGTTACTAGTAGGATTCAATACGTGAAAGGTTTAGAGGAAGGGGAAGTGGTCTGCTCCAAGGAAATCTGGGTACCATCTGGAGATATTTCTCTTTGTAACACCTTTTGGGGTGCTGCTTCCCTCTAGTTGGCAGTGGTCAAAGATGCTATTAAACATGCTGTAGTACACAGGGGAGTCCCCGAAACAATTATCCTGCCCCAAAGGTCAGTAGTGCGGGGTTGAGAAACCTTGGCTTAGATTCAGGGGGTGATAAAATTTCATGATTACTTGGAAAGAGCCTATTCATCGAGGATGGGGTATGGAAAAGCAGAAATATCACAGAAACAGATTGAAGTAAGTGTGAAGGAAAACTATGGTTTCGGCGTGCAGCGCTGCCGGGCTGTGCTGGTCCCACCAGTTTCACCTGACACTTGAAAAGTTGAGAAATATCCCATGCAGAGTTTTATAATTTGGATCGAAAGCTGTTCTACTAAGGTTTTGGGGGACCAGGTTCATGGTCGCTTTGGCCTTTGTGTATCATGAAGGACGGCTATGAAAACAAAGAAGTGGAGGGAAAGTAGAATAAGAACAAAATCTAAAAGGGAAAGTGTGGGAAGAGAGTAGGAATGTAGTGACATCGTTTATTGTCGTTCCAGGCCGTTTATTTGGGGGAGGGAGGGAGGCGGGTTTTGCAGTCCTAAGCGGCTAAAGAGGATGTGCAATGCTTGACTCAGGATCAATATTGGGTGGGAAACAAGGTACCCGTCTCTCAACTCAGTCTTAGAAGGTATAGTAGACCCACTTACGAGCGTGACTACTGGCCCCTGTTGGACCCCAGTGAGGGGAAGTGAGTCTTGGGGAAAATGAGATGCGCTGAGGCCAGGGCTCCACTGTTCCGCTTCCCTCCTGGGCAGGAATGGAGAGGTGGAGCCTGGAGAGGCCTCCAGGGCAGCCCGGTGATGAACGGGGCTTGAACTAGCCGCTGACGCAGCTTAGGGGAGAGATCCTGCGTTCCTTGTTTGGGTGGGGTGCAGGGATCTATGACCTTAGGCTAGAGGAGCAACCAGCAAGTGCCTTTGCCGAGAGCGTAGGTCCTGGGCACGGAGCCTGCCCGGCTCCATAAACCAGGAGCACCCCAATATGTTTCTACCTCTTTCGGCCCCGCGGACCCACGCCCTCCCCATCACAAGCTGAGTATCTCTGGCCCATTTTCCCCTTCCTTGAGAGCACCGCAAGGAATCTCTGGATGCTCCTCGAGCACAGGGTGAACCCCACCAGTGCCTGCTCTAGACCTTGCACCGATAGGGTCCCCTCACCCCGCACCCCACAGAACCTCTGCTCCCTGCCCAGGTTTTTTTCGGGCAAGAACCCATATCAACACTGTTTGTAAGTTTTGTCTAGTTGGTTGGACAACGTCCTAAGAGCTAAAGTTCCAAAATAGTTCTTCCTCCCCTTTGTTTAATTTTATTTTAGTATTTTATTTTGTTTAGAATAGGGCTACTTGATCTAATGGAAACAGTAAATATTTTAAATTAGTGCATTTATAGTATAGTTGCATCGTTCCAAGCTGTCATCTTTTATTCCCTAGAACCAATATGACCTGATGTTAGACTTAGTGAAAAATCGAAGTCCGTGTTGAGAGTAAAATGTAGAGGGCTCTCGTGAGACAAGCAGACCTAGTTAATGGAATCATTCTATTCAGCTGAGACAGGGCTGGTAACAAAATGGCAGGATAAGTCGTTTCAGAATTTAAAAATAAGTTTCTACTGTTTCCTGCCTCCATCTAGAGATAAAATTTATTTTATATGAAAAGAAAGTTAAGGTTAAGTTTGCTAATTGTGTTATACAAAACCCTAGCTCTTTGCATATTTTATTGGGGAAAAACCCCCACTTTTGAACAGTTCTGTGAATGCAACCTATTTGGAAGAAGACATTTTGGGGGAGAGGGAGAGCATGTCATGGTGGAAAAAAGGAAACTTTTCAGGAATATAAAGCAGATTTAACACCAAACTTGTAAGTTAAGCTATTTTGATGCAACTTTAATTGCATGTATGATAGAGTAAAAGGAGTCTGGAGATTTTATTGGAGCTTTGCTTACTAATTGTGTGATCTAAATCAAGTCACTTTGGGGCCAGTTTCATCAATCTTAAAAGATAGTCAGTGGTTTGATTAGTGGGAAAAAAATATATATAGCCATTTTTTTTCACACTGTACAATGTGTAATGAGCTTTGCCACCCTGACAGCTTTAGGCAGACTAGGTGGAGGTGGGAGATGGTGTTGCCCAGGTGATTCCGGTCATGGTCTTCTTCCCTCCCCATCAGGAAATCCTTGAATTCTTCTGGTCTAGAGGCTATGTTAATATTTATCTTTATAAACTACTGAGTAATTTTTCTGCCAAAGGTTTTTCTTTAATCATATACTTTATTTTTCTGATGAAGCACAGATGTAGTAAAACAGGTTTAAACTGGGTGGGGTGGTGAATACTTTACTGCTGGTTATAGTTGAACTGTTATTTAGTTGACACATTTTTGTGTCTAAACATGTTAAATTCACTGTGTTTGTGCGGGCCTAGACTTTTAAAAATAATTTCAAAGCCTTTCTGTGGTATGGGAAAATAGCTTTATTAGCTTTTAATTTCTAATTTGGGTCACTTGTGTCTCAGGATGCTGGGATAAGTATCTCCATTTATACTGGACTCACCTGAGTCACTTCTCAGCCTTATTATGTTCCCTGTTTTTCCTGATTTCACTGGAATTTACTTTGAACCACCAGTACCTGTGATGAATTTTTATCATTTTTGTTGAATATTTAAGATATTTCATCAGTAGGCCATGGTTGTAAATTATCTTACATTTTATTTATATAGCTTGCTATAATATGTACATGTAAATACAGGTGAAGGTGAGTAGAGCATTAAATTTTCCCTGTTGAGATTATGAACATAAATATGTTTATGGGATATAGACTGATTGGGGATTTGCTGCTCCTTTCTATGGTTGATGTTAATTTGAGCCAAGAGGGCTCAACCCTTGATGAGCTCTTATTTGGGATGGCTGAGGTTGGATGGAAAATCTGTGCAGATTTGATTCCATAAATTTATCAGCTATTTGAAAGTTTACAGTTGGGAAAGTTCTCCTTATTCTCTTTAACTTCTTCCTAAAACATTATAACAGAGTGTTAAAATTAGAGAATTTCAATTAAGGATGACAAGAATGGTGTCAGTATGTTGGACACATTTTAAGTCGTATCCATACCACTCACATGGAACTTGGAAAGGAGTAAAAATCTAGTTTTTAGACACTATGAGGGGTGGCTAGAGCTTCGATGTGGCAGTTGAAACCTGGCAAAGGCTTGTTGGGGCCAAATTATCTGTGCTTTTACCCCTCTCCCCTGGAGGAGTGAAGAGGGGTGCTTTATGAAAGGGGGGAATGTTTCTGTCCCCCGAAATCGGGCTCGTGCTGCTGCAAGGTGTCGGTGCACAGGGCCTGATAATGGCTCTCGGTGTTTCGGAGATTAATGCATGTGCCCTGGAAGATGAGACAGCGAAACGCCCTTGTCCCACCATAGAGAGCTCTAAAGCTGCCTAAGGAGTAAACAGCAGTGACATATGCGGTAGGGAAGGATGTCTAAACTGGACTGATTCTTGTGAAGAAGTTGGCCTGAAGCCGTTTTGGAAGTTTCTGTACTCGCTGAGACCAAGGGTAGACAGACCTCTGGAAGGAAGTGGAAGCCACCAACAGACAGGGGAACATTCCATGTCAGAGGGAGTTAGGCCTTCACAGTGGGTGAACCTCTGAGAACCTACAGATGTGTTCCCTCTCCCCTCAGTCAGGAGTTGTCCTTCTGTCACCCAGAGGACAATGGTAGCTGTCACTTTCCCCACCCCCCCATCTGACCACATAGTCTAGTGGGAGGGAGGAGAAAAAAGCACCTATATTGGTCATATAGGTTTCTCAGCCTCAAATGAGCTCAAGATGGGCAAAGCCGCTGTTTTACCTTCCTATGAACTTAAAGGTTTTGATTTTTGCATTAAGTGGATATTCTAACTAGAGATATGAAACTATTCTTTTAACTAAAGGGAATTAGAAAGCTGTGGATGCTTCCTGAGGGTTTTCCCAGCACCAGGGAAAGAACTAGCCCAGGAAAAAGGTTGAAAGACAGTAGTAGAAAAATCTTTATGCACACTAAGGAATCTAACTTCTTTAATGAAATGGTTATTCTATAATAATTCCTTGGACTTTGGCTAAACTGTGGGATGTTGGCCATTGTGCTTAATCTGTGCAAAGCTTTGGTTTCCATATCAGCACATGAGCATAATGCCAGTACCTATCTCGGGTCTTATTGTGAGAATTAGCTTATTACTTAACAGTGCCTGACACATGTAAGCTAGTATTATGTATATTAATACCATTGATTTTTATACCAATACCATCACTTCTAATTGAGTATTGGGGCTCAGTTAGATGCTAATTCATCTTCTTTAAGTTGAATTATCAAAGTGACTTGGCTAAGACAACAGAAACCAACAGATTTCTGAGCATACACCTCTCTGATTATCTGATTCTGACTGTTGCTTCCAGATGCGAGGAAAGAAGCTACACTTCCCTAACCAGTCTTTCCAACTCCTTCAGGAGTAAACACAATAAAGCAGCTTCTTAAACACACCGCTAAATATCTAGTTATGAAAATTGGGACACAAACCAGAGCCCCTGGTGGCTAGATTTATAAAATTGTTTTAAAATAAAAGGATTCTGATGAAGTTCAAAATGGAGTTCAGTTGTGGAAGGCAAAGCTAATTCTTCCAGTTCTGATTATATAGAAGTTCAAATCCAGATGCCAGTGAATTATTTTGACATAACGCTACATCAAAGGCACAGGTGACTGCGGGTAATATGTAAGCATTTGAAAACCTCAGAACCGTTACTTTGGCTTTAAACGCCAGGAAGGTTTGTGCTCAAATGCTGACCATTTAGTGAGTGATGTCACTTTCGCGTTCTTTGTCTTTAACCATCGGTTGTCTGATGAGGAAAATAAATTAATGTATTATGAAATGAAAGAGATACTAAATTTCATGCAAGTCACATGTGTTTAGGAGGGCACTAAAAATGTGTGAATGGGCTTCAATAGCTTCACTAGCTTAAAGGCTTCATTTTAGCCTTTTTATTAAATTTTAGTGAAATTACAAAAGCAAGTGTCTGCATAGCAGGGAAAATAACCTCGTTAATAAAATACCCAAAGGGGAAGGCATCCAACTCACTAAAAGGTACCTCATTATGACTTGTTCAAGCACACACATTGAACTATAATATATAAAAACATTGAATATTCATGGTGCTTTTCCTATTCTTTAAAAAAACATAACTAGCCCTTTTATCTTTTTGTCTCTAATCTCTTGACTTCTAAACATGGTTTCAAGGACATTTATTTCTTCATAAATATGTAATCACTAGGATCTGACAAGATAAAAAAAATAACTTCATGCAATTCCTTGTTCATTTTCCCTCTACAGTTTCTTAGCTCTTAAATTGAATAGATTAAAAGAAAAGTTTTCCAAGTGTGGGAGGCAAAGGACCATCTGAACTGGGAAGAATCACTTCACCTTTAAAACTAAATTCTCATATTGGGATATACAGTACCATTATCTTTTCATAATAAGCTATTTGCATGAAAATAAGCCAAGTTTGCAGGAGCAGTAAATAATATAGCTTTAGTGAAAATGTTGTTATAAATATATAGAGTTTTATATTTTAAAAACTTATTTCTTTCCTGTATCTATCTTGTCTTCTGAAAGCAAGTGTTCCAGAGAAGCTTGGAATAAAATTTTGAGTTAAAATTGTACTGATAGGCCATGTAATCCTGCTCCCTAACTTTATAGCTGAACCCTAGCTCAAGCAACTGATAGGCCGAAATTCGGCCAAGGCTGACAGCTAAATTCTAAGTATACATATTTGTTCTCCATGATTAAAAGTAGCCCTGGAAAGTTAATTTGTGACAATGTCTTGTCTGATTTAAAATATTGATTTTGAGCCCTGGTTGGTGTGACTCAGTGGATTGAACACCAGCCTATAAACCAAAGGGTCGCTGGTTCGATTCCCAGACAGGGTGTATGACTGGGTTGTAGGCCAGGTGCCCAGTGGGAGGTGAATAAGAGGCAGCCATGCATTGGTGTTTCTCTCTTTCCCTCTCTCTAAAATTAAATAAATAAAATCTTTTAAAAAAGAAAATGTTAATTTTGGGAGAAAGCCAAGATGGTAGCCTAGGTAAAAATCGCTTACCTCCTCAAAACTACATCAAAAATTACAACTAAACTACAGAACAACTATTATTCAGAACTGCCAGAAACTGAGCTGCATGGAAGACCTACAACTATGGAATTGAAGAAAATACACACACACACACACATCTAGACAGGTAGGAGGGGCAGAGTTGAGGAATGGGCTGGTCCCACACCCTGTGTGGCAGATAAAAATCAAAAGGAATATCTCGGGAATGAGAGGGTCCCAGTGCCACAAAAGGCCCCCTAGCCCAGGGTTCCAGTGCCAGGAAGATAACTTCTAGCTGTGGAAACCAGTGAGGAATGAGGCTATGGAAGACAGAAATTGCTAACTTCCCAGGCTGTTCCTCTTGAAGGGCACATGCACAGGCTTATTCAAACTCACCTCCCCGGAGCTACAGCACCAGGGAACCAGCTTGAAAGGTACCAGAGGCATACAGGGAAGAACTGAACTGTCTGGCGTCAGGGCAAGAGCTGGGGGACAGCTTTCTTCCAGACAGAACTGCTGGCAGAGGCCATTGCAACTTTTCTGAGCCATGCCCCAACAGAGCTGTCAGGCCGGTATAATATCTGAGACTCTATCAACCTGACTCATACTGTTTGCCCCACTCTGGTGATTTCCTGAGGTTCCACACCACCCAACTTTTGAGCTCTCTCAACTGTGTTTTCAATGACATTGTACATGAATGGCTTGTCTTGGCTCATGCTTCACATTTTCCTAAATTCTTTCAAACAAGCAGCATCTGGCATCAGCAAGCCCTGTACCTCTTGCTAAGTGACTCCAGGCCCAGCACTAGCAGCAGCTGGTCTTAGTTCACAGGTTGGCCTCACTTGGATACCTCTAAGACAAGTAGCAGCCATTTGAAGATTACTTTGTAGATTATGCCAGGTGGCCCTGGACAGAACACAGGTGGTGGATGACATTGGCCTGCACTCTTGGGAAGCCCTGAGTCAGCACACCCAGGGGTAGCTACAGACCCCATCAGAGCAGTACTACTCGACCACTGCTATAAGCAACACACTCAAGGGACAGACTCAGTGGGTACCAGAGCCCTGCTAAAGTAAGGTCTACTGTGTGGAGTGGGCCCCTGCATAGCTGATCCTCTACAGTGATCAGAAGTTGGAGATCAGTGGTCACAGCCAGTTCTAGCAGCTGATCAGCCTGGGTAAATCCCTACCATTTACCTGCCAACAGCAGTCAAGGCAACTGTAAAAGGAGGGTATAACAGTCCACACAGTGGATACACTTTGAGCGCACATCTTGGGTGACAGGAGAGGCTGCCACTGGACCCTACGGGATACCTACTACATTAGGCCTATCTACCAAGCCCGGGAATTATAGCAGCCCTACATAATACATAGAAACACACACAGGGAAGCTACAAAAATGAGGAGATAAAGAAATATGGCCCAAGTGAAAGTACAGAACAAAACTCCAGAAAAAGATCTAAACAAAATGGAGACAAGAAATCTACTAGATGCAGAGTTCAAAACATAGGTTATAAGGATGCTCAATGAACTTAGGGAAAGAGCAGATGAACTCAAAGAGAACTTCAATAGCTAAAACATGACATGGAAACCATAAAAAAGAACCAGTCAGAAATGAAGGGTACACTAACCGAAATGAAAAACAATTTACAGGGAATCAACAGTAGGGTGGATAAAACTGAGAATCAAATCAGCAATTTGGAATATAAGAAAGCAAAGAACAGCCAATCAGAATAGCAAGAAGAAAAAAGAATTAAAAAAAGGGGGGATAATGTAAGGATACACTATGAAGTTGTACAAGGGTACAACTTCAAGTGTACTAACATTCCCATCATGGGAGTGCCAGAAGGAGAAGAGAGAGAGCAAGAAATTGAAAGCCTATTTGAAAAAAATAATAACAGAAAACTTTGTGAAAGAAATAGACATATAAGTCCAGGAAGCGCAGAGTCCCAAACAAAATGAACCAAAAGAGGTCTACAGCAAGAAACATCATAATCAAACTGCCAAATGTTAAAGACAAAGATAGAATCTTAAAAGCAGCAAGAGAAAAGCAGTTAGTTACCTACAAGGATGCCCACATAAGACTGTCAGCTGAATTCTCAATAGAAACTTTGCAGGCTGGAAGGGCTTGGCAAAAAACATTCAAAGTAATGAAAAGCAGGGACCTACAACCAAGATTGCTCTACCCAGCAAAGCTTCATTTAGAATTGAAAGGCTTATAAAGAGCTTCCCAGACAAGAAAAGGCTAAAGGAATTCATCATCACCAATCCATTATTATATGAAATATACAGGTACTTTTTGAAGAAAAAGAAGATACAAAATTTGAACAATAAAATGACAATATCTATCAACAATTGAATCTAAAAGAACAAAATAAACAAATAAGCAGAACAGAAACACAATCATAACAGAGAACATTTTGATGGTTTCCAGATATGAAGGGGTGAGGGGGTTGGAAGAAGGTGAGGAGATTAAGAAGCACAAATTGGTATTTCCAGAATAGTCATGGGGATGTAAAGTACAGCATAGGAAATAGAGTAGCCAAAGAACACATATGCATGACCCATGAACATGGACAATAGTGTGGGGATTGCCTGAGGGAATTTTGGGGGGCTGGATAGAGTAGGGAAAGGGGAAAAATTGGGACAACTGTAATAGTATAATCAATAAAATATAATTAAAAATAAAATAAAATATTGATTTTGGTTAATTTTATATAAGTGGATTGGTAAAATAGCTCTTTTGATATAGTATTAGTCTTATTTAAGGAAGGAATAGGAAATATCTTAAAATCATTTATATATATTATCTTAGCTTATTTAGAGTTATAAAGTTTAGTTCAAAACTGCGGGCAAGAACACTTAAATGTAATCTAAAAAAAAGCTGTAGGATTTATTAATAGTTCTTTCTTCAGTAGAATATAGCAGTCTTTCTTAAAATTCTCATATTTTCCCACCATTTTCTAGATTCTCCTTTTGTTGAATACAAGAAACCAACGTTTTGCCCTGGCTGGTGTGGCTCAGTGGATTGAGTGCCAGCCTATGAACTAAAGAGTTGCCTGTTCGATTCCCAGTCAGGACATATGCCTGGGTTGCCAGCCAGGTCCCCAGTTGTGGGCTCACAAGAGGCAACCACACAAGATGTTTCCCTCCCTTTCTCCCTTTTCCCCTATCTAAAAATAAATAATTAAGATGTTTATAAAAGAGAAGAAACCAGCATTTTAAAGGAATTTAAACCAGCATTATTATTTTAATTTTTAATAGTATTCGTTTTATAACTAATTTCAGATCTTGCCATGTTAAGTATTCTATTATGTGCTGGTTTATGTTCTTATTTTGAATGTTCCAATTCTGGTAAACTCAGGTAGTTCTGATATATATGGTGTGTGCCAAATTTGTTAACTACTTGGTATGCCATTTTTCCTAAAAACAGCTTTATAGTTTACTGGATTATATACTAAAATTTTGTTTATCCATTTACAACCCATGCAGTACTATATATGCATAAAGATTTAGTTGCCAATAAAAATCCAACCTGCCTGTGAGAATTTTTATACATGGAAAAGGGACTGTTTGTTTAATAAATGATACTGAAAAATTGGCAATCCATTTGAAAGGAATTGAATGGATGTGGGATGAATTAAAATATATTTAATAAAAAATATTTTAAACTCCAGGCTATATTTAAACTAATTACTTAAAAAGGATATTAAACTTTTAATGTACAAAATCAGCCTTATGATTTATAAGACAAAAGAATATGTTAATACTTGTATTATTGAGATCAATACATTTTGATTTAAAACAGTGAATAAAGTAAGCATTTGATTTTTCTTGGAAGATTTTGAGAGTTTCTATAAGACTTAGAAATTTTACAGGTATTTATCTACTAGTAAATTTCTTTTAATTAAATTTCTCCTTTTCAATCATTGTGAGTTAAAGTAAAACAACTTTTGCATTGGGTAAAAAGAATGATGTCCTTAATTTAACCAACCATGTGACAGACGTGATGTGAAACTAGGTAAGTAACAATGAAAGCTGCTGTAACAACAAATATAAAACATGTTCAATAGTTTCACAGGAAATTTCATCTGTTTAATGTATAGTGACATTAAACTCATTGGGAATACTTGAAGGAAGATTTGAGTCATTAAGTAAAGGGTAGATGGTGGTTCATTCATGTCAGTTCCTGAAACTGGTTATAAAATGCATCATGAAGCAAACTTCTCCCATTTGGTATTATGTCTTTAGGTATCTTTGATATTGTGAGTTAGATTACCAGACTAAAACTGTGGGATTTAAGCACTTAATTAGGCGATTCAAATCAGATACATTAAGTATAGGAGTCTGGGACGTTTGTGACTATTTTAATTATTGTGGCTAATGTGTCATAATATATTTAAAGCATGATTGAAACTGGGTTATCTTCCATAACAGTTCAAGAATCCAGAGTTAGCCCTGGCTGGTGTGGCTCAGTTGGTTGGACATCATCCTGCAAACTGAAAGCCTTCATGTTTGATTCCCAATTAGGGCACATGCCTGGGTTTTGGGTTTGGTCCTGAGTCCAGGGCATGTGCAAGAAACAACCAATCAGTGTCTTTCTCACACTGATGTTTCTCTCCTTGTCTTTCTCTTTCCCTTCTGCTTTCTTTAGAATCAATAAAATAAAAAAAATTGTTAAAAAGAATCAAGATTTACAGTTGGTTCTAAAATTACATTATCACTAACTTGTAATCATTATAATTGGCTTATTATAAAACAAAGACTAGCATATGTCAGTTGTTACCCACATGATAGTTCTTTAATCACACACACTAGAAAATTTACATTGTCACATGTTGGAAGGATGTTGTAGACTTAATTTAAAAGAACAAAACAAGCAAACACTAGCTCATTCGTGGTGAAAAATGTGGATGCTTAAGACAGACAGACTGCATGTCAACCTTGGCTTCACCATTTCCTAGCCACATGATTTTGGTTGAGGTAGTAGTTAACCCCCACAAAGCTCAGTTTCTTTATTTGTAAAGTGACCTAATTATACATTCTTCAAAGCATTGCTATGAGGATTGAATGATTTAATACATACAAGCACTTAGAATGTTGCCTAGCACATAGGAATTATCAACAAATATTAACTAACAGCTAGTTCCCCCCACTCTTTTTGTCCTACCCTAGTGTGTTTAAACTATCTTATGTTAAATTCTCACCCCTTGCTTTCTCATGTTAGTTTCTTCTGTAAACTTTATATTTTGAGTCAAACTTCTTTAACACTAAATTGTGTGTGTGAAGTATGTGAACATGTACATAGAAGTGTGTAAATATTAGAGACAGCTAAGTAATATTTTGATGGAAGATATAACAGAAGTATTTATAGGATTCCTCTTTGCCCTAAAGGTCCATCTTCTTATTACAGGCAATTGGACTGTGCTATGGATGCACTTGAACACAATGTTGACAAGTGTGAATGACAAGTGTCATTTCATGACAAAGCTATGAAATATAACCTGATATTGAAAGAAATATTTTTTCCCCAAAGGTTACTAAAAATTCAACATGGTGGTTAAGATTGGACAATAGTTCTGCCTTTGATATTTAATAGCTGTGTAATCTTACACAGGTTACTTAACTAGGACTCCCTCTTTAAAATGGTATGAAAATTATACGTTTCTCATCATTCATTTAAATCCATTCATAGAATTCATATGATGTTCCTCATAGTTCAAACAGTGATTAAAACAGGAGCTGACAAATAAACATTCACTGTTTATTTAAACCACAATGTGATTGTGGTTTTTGTTGTTCTACACTCCTCTTACCACTGTCTTAAATGTTTGTCTTTTACAAAGGGAGCTAAGACAGCACAACATTATTTCCACCAAATGAAAAATTCTCCAAGAACATTTCTAGTAGTGGACCAGCAGAACACCTTTATACATGAACAAGAATTTTTATTTAGTGAAAGTAGTATTTGCAAAAGAGCTATCTTATTTTAATTTGGAAACATCAAAAAATATTTCCTTAATGTCAAAGTGCAAAATTAGACTGTATTCCACACCTGAAATAGTTTTGGTAATTTTAGCAAAAACCCCAATGTCAAATGATTTGTCCATTCTTTAAATGTCTATTATTTACTTTTCAATTCTGCTACAGAATAATCTTATTTCTAATCAGCTGAAAAGTCCTGCCTTAGTCCTCAATTTTGCTTTGCTTGGAACTCAGCCTTGAAAGTATTACTTCCAGATTTATCTACCCATGTCTTATCCTGCCACGGTCTAAACAATAAAAGCAGTCATTTCTTATCATAAGATAAAGCAATCTGTGAGTACCAGTGGCAGTTTTAACAAATGCTGAGAGTTTGGAAGATCTATTATTGAAAAAAAAAAGAAAGAAAGAAAAATAAAAGGTCATGGCTATTTTAAAGACATGTAACCTTAAAGTTAATCTCAGCAAATAAGTCCCCAAATCAAACTCCAACCCAGGAAAATAATTTTTAGTAAAAAGTTGGCAAAATAGAAAAGTGTTATTCTTCAAATATTCAAGTCCACATGTTATTAGAGCTTTTCAGAAAATTAGGCAATAGACCCAAGTAAAATGAAAGGAAATGTGTTTGTGAGCTAAAAATGAATTCTGAATGAGCAATTGTTAAAGCTTTCACCCACATGACTGGGGGCAGCTGCAGGGCTAGCAGCTCATGCTAACTTAGTCAACATTTGTGGGGTAATCAGTGTGTGTGTTGAGCTCTGAATAGTGCAGCAACGTGTTCAATATTGAACACATTGAATAATCACATATCTTCTTTAAGACATAAATTATTTCAAGTTGGCCAAGGACCTTTTCAAACAAAGTAGAGGTTACTGTAAACTCAAGCATTTGTGAAGGCATCCTTGTTTGAAAGTGGAATTTATTTATGGGCCCGACTTATAGCTGTGGCACATACTGATAATTATCATGAAACCACTTTAGGTTAAAACATAAATATTAAAGGCTTTTAAAGATATACTCACCCAGGTATACAAAATTCTTTAAGAACAATATGTAAGGCATGATCTTAATAAGGCAGTAATATGCAAGGATGTTCACAACAATGGCAAATATATAGGAACTATAAATGCAGTTATTTTATGTACATTTTAACCATGTTCTGCCAAGAAAGTATAAAAGTTTAGGCAGGAGAGGACTAGTTTTTACGCTTTCTTCAAAAGTATGAGCTGGTAGGAAATGGGCAAAATCAATTAAAATTGGATAGACTCATTATAGACACACCCAAAGTTGCCTTTTTCCTTCCCTTCTATTTTACATTTGCAGGGGACTGTGGAAGGACAGGAAGGGGAATGGGAGAGGCATGATCTCCTGGCAGATGGACATCTGCAGGCTGGACATTTACAGACTAGGGAACAGGAAGGTAAAGTTTTCTGTCATCCACAACAGATGGGCGAACCAAAAGTCAAATTCTGAGATTAAAAAATAAAGATGAGACTGGTATGCAGGCATTTATCTCTTGAAGAAAAGCATTTATCATAAAATTATATAATTTAAGAGGTAAGGTTAAAAAAGATTCTATGCTTGAAACTATGGAAGACAGAATTAACTATTTAAATAGCAAATATTAATTTTACTTTTTTGAACAGATTCCTAGACTTTGCTAATTTGAAAAATACTTTTTTTTATCATATTATCATTTTTAAACTAAGGGTTAACAAAGAAGTAATATAATGAAAACCACATATTTCCCCTTTCTATCTTTGTATGTCTTGCTTCCCAATAAAATATCATCCCTGTCAGAACTTTGCCCCATTGGTCTTAGAAATTGCTGATATACAATGTTCATATTTTTAAAAAACTTTTCAATTCTGTAAATTCTGTTTGGAACATTCTCTATCCTCTTTTCTGGCCATTTTAATTTTTAAGTGTACCTTTATTACCTCTATTATGTTTTATGAATTTTGACTTGCTTTTAAATGGTTGAGCACACAAGTCTCCTTTTTTCTTCCCTTCTTTTTTTTAGCTCTAATTAATTGACAGATAAAATTCCAAGATATTTAACATGTTCATCATGATGATTTCATATCTATTGTGAAAAGATTCCACCCATCTAGTTAAAACATTCATCACCTCACATGTTCATCTTTTGTGTGTGTGCAAGAACATTTATGCTCTAGTCCCTTAGCAAATTTTAATTATACAAAACAGTGTTATCTCTATAGTCACCATGTATATATTAGATCCTCAGACGTTATTCATGTTATAGCTGGGAGCTTGTATCCTTTACTAACATCTCCCTATTTTCTCCAGCCCCTTGCAACCACTGTTCTACTCTGATTCTATGAGTTTAACTTTTTAATTTTGACTCCACGTACAAGTCACACTATGCAGTGTTTGTCTCTCTCTGACTTATCTCATTAGCATAATGCCCTCAAGGTCCATCCAAGTTTGCCCCAAATGGAAGGATTGCCCTCTTTCTCATGGCTGGATAATATTTTATTGAATATATACACTACATTTCTTGGTCCATTCATCCTTTGACAGGCACTTATGTTATTTTCATAATTTTCTAGCTATTTAAAACATATCTAAGGAGTCAGATCAAGTTCTGACTTCAATAATGTCCTTTAAGTTTTTTCTGCTATAGGCCTCACCCCTTTTACTAACTCTATTATAAATAATTTAATAAATACAGTTAAAGAATTAACTTAAATGAATATTATTAACTATGAATACTATTTTATAACTGAATCATAACAGTATAATTCTTTTTTTTAAAGATTTTATTTATTTATTTTTAGAGCGGGAAGGGAGGGAGAAAGAGAGAGAGAGAGAAACATCAATGTGCGGTTGCTGGGGGCTGTGGCCTGCAACCCAGGCATGTGCCCTGACTGGGAATCTAACCTGCGATGCTTTGGTTTGCAGCCCACGCTCAATCCACTGAGCTATGCCAGCCAGGGCATAACAATGTAATTCTAACCAGAATACAAGGTCCTCAGGGATGGGTGCCATAGTCTGCTTCTCCCGTGTTTATTTCAGTGCCAATAACATGGACAGACGTGCAGCATTGGAAACAGAGATGAGGGTCAATCAGTAGGAAAATTTTATGTTAAAATACTAATTAGCTATATCTATTTATTAGATTTCATGGCACTCTACTACCGTGTTGTAGGATACTGAGCTCTCAAAGCCTTCCTGGAAGGTCATTAGTTCAATCCCAGTTGGGCACATGCCTGGGTTGTGGGTTCAGTCCCTGGTTTGGGCTCATGTGGCCAGCAAGTGATCAATGTTTCTCTCTCACATCAATGTTTCTCTCCCTCCCTTCCTCTCTCTCTAAAGTCAAAAATAAAAGTAAAAATAAATAAATAAAAAATCAAAACCCTCCTATATGTGTCCTAATTTTTTATCAATGTGTAAAACTATTATCTTTTTAAAATATTTCAAAATGGTTTTTGGTGTCAACTAGAATGCTGAGCCCAGCTGACGATATGTGGGCTTTGGCCAGCCAAACTCAGAGCCAAAGCTGTTCCATAGTGAATAGCAGTGACAAACGAGGAAGTCACAGAGTTAAAGGTGGGGCAGAACCAGGTGCAAGGTGCTTGGTAGGTTCTCTTTCATACTCCCCACAAATCTGTAACTAGGGCAAATGTTCTCAAGAATGGGGCAGATTGTATCAGAAAAATCCCACTACAAGTAAATCTTTTAGGATAGGATAGGATAGGATAGGATAGGATAGGATAGGGATCAAAATGTTATAGTATTGGGAGGGCAGCAGACATTGGTAGGATATCATCTCAAAAATATAATGGGGGTATTTATTTTCTTTTATTTATAGTAGGTTAGGATATTTTCTTACTACTATTTTCCTAAACAAAATGATGGACAGTGTGACCTGATCCTTTCACTTAGTGTTTGAGTCCTGAAGCACAGTAAATCCAAGAATCCCTTTTAAAAACATCTGATATCAGACAATTTTCCCAAAGATCATTACTAATGCTTTGATATTCCAATAGTCTGTTCCTGAAGCTTAGCTTGGTAGGTTGTTCTTTTCTTCAGTTTGGATTGTTCAACTCTGTTGTGTCCCCATTTGTCTATGACTTTCCATCAAATTCTATTTTCCAACATGACTTATGGTAATTTGCTGCATTTTCTGTTTTGTTTTGCAATTGATTTAAATTGTATTTAGGCAGTTTCGTCAATGCTTCAGTTGACAATCAGTGAGGGACTGCACAATACTAATATTAAATGGGGATATTTCAGTGTTAGTGAGTTTTGTAGGTAATCAATTCACTTATGAATATTTTGGGGAGATAGGGCTTCCCATTCCTCCATTCTTTGAAAATGCTCCACTTCAAATGTGTATTCAATGGGATTGAGGGATTTCAGAGTCATCTCACTTATTCTTGGTCCACATAATAAGTCCTTTTCTCTGGGATAAACCTCACTTTGGAAGCCCCATTTAGCATCTTGTAGCAGAAACAACTCAGAACTTATTTTTTCTTAAAATATTCATAGATTTATCAACAATACCTCTATCTTCTCCTTTTGATGCCAAAATACCATTAAGGAGTGATATTCCCAAGTCCCTTAATGTTGGCTTTCTTGATTCCATCTGGATACCATCTAATTGATGAGTCTTTAAATACGTGGCAAGTAAATAAAGTATCAGTCCAAGAGAAATACTAAAATAACAATACTAAGACACATATTTGTGACATATATATGTAAATCAAATATAAATAATATATGCTTAACAATTTTAAATACTTTACTTATGAGAGTAATCATGTTTTTTAAAATTATTTATTTACTTATTTATTTATTTTGGTTTATGCAACTTTGTTGAAGAAACTCAAATCAGTTACTAGCAGAGCTATTAGTTGATCACTTACCCATTGACAACTTGCATCATTTACTCAGTGCTATATTAAACAGTGTACTGGAAGATAGATTAACTAAATAGCTCCTAACAATTTCAATGAAAATTACAAAATGTTTGAGACCCTGTTTTGGAATACAAAGGGTGTTCAACTTCCAATTTCCATTCCCTGTAAAACAAGAATAGGTCATTCCTTTATTGACATGCATAAAATACATCACATTTTCTGTTCTGCTGATGCTGTAAATTCAATACCAATTCTCCAGCCACATCAGTTATGAGCATAAAGTGTATCATGTAACCTCAGATCTTTAATAGTGGAGGGCTTCAACAAGAGTGGATGCTGCTGGAACAGTGCTGCTCCCTTTGATGGGACAGCTGAGCGCCCATCTCCCTCCTGCTCAGATGATTGCTGCAGCACATAAGAGCAGCTAGGGGCAGTTTAATCTCATAAGTAAGTGAAGGCAAAATGCACATGCTCTATTTTTTTAAAAAGTTCAGAATCTTGGGCAACTGTTCTCTTGTAACTATTTTACAGTTTCTAAAAGCAGTTATTGTCCAAAGCTGGGAGAACTTCATTCTTCTCATATGAGCATGTGAATGAATGGAGGGAGGCAAACAAAAAATAAAATTAAATAAGATGGGGTCTGATAGGGGAGCAGCTAGATAAGAAAATAAAAAAATAGAACAGTAATTTAAAGTTTATTCTATTTATAATGTGGGTTATTCTGATTTTAAGGTAGCATCACATGGTATACTTCTGGGTCTGTTGCCAAAATATTCTGTTTGTACTTATCTCTGTCTGTTTCATAGATCCATGCAATCTCTGGCACTAGTGGGGCATCTGGGTTTGGATTACAGAGCAGTGAACAAATGGATAAAAGGACTTTAGAAATAGTTAAAGCAGGAGACCACTATGATCTTAGACTATTGAAACAAACGCTGCCATTACTGTTAACATTTGTATGATATATTCTTGTTGTAAATGCAATCTTAGGTGGTTTGAAGGGGTAGTCTCTAGGAAAATGAATTGTCAAAAAGAATGGCTGTGGCTTGCCAATGAAAAATATCACCCCCGAATGGATCTGCAGAACATCGTGCGGGAGGGTCACAGGCCAAATCACTAAGCTCCTTATTAATCCATTTCAGTGCCATCGTCTGTGCTTTGCGTCTGGCTCCTCACTATCTCCGTGTGTACTCAAAGATCCGGCTGAAACTCCTGATTATCCTGGTGGCAGGGAAGGGTTGTCTCTTGTCTCACACCAGGTGTGCCAGACACAGGTGCTTGGTATTGAGGTGGTCTGGCGATAACCCCGTGGCTCGTTTACACGAACTGTAGGTCTGCAAAGACTTAAGGTCAGTTTTGTGCGCTCTTGCTGATGGGGCCCACCCCCATATTTTTTTTTTTAAATAGAAAAATAGAAGAAAGCAATTTGAGTTCTCAAGAAAGCGCTCTCCTATGAAATAGAAGAAATTAATTTATAAATTATTATATGTATATAAAGAACTTTTTAGATTTCTATGCCGTTTTCCTTAGGTTGCTAAATATTGAAAGCATGACCTACTTGTCTTCAACTGCTGCTCATAGTGCGTATTTGCTCCATTTTGTGAACTGCTATTTTTCTCTCTGAGTTACTCTTCTACAGAAAGCACTTCCAAAATTGACTCATTAAAAAGAGACAGTTCTGCGAATCTTAATCAAAGATTCATAGTTTGTATTCATCTGGTTCACAGCTCTGTGAATTGCCAATTTTTGTTGCATTATTTACATAAAATGAATACATTTTAAATGTTCTTTAATTGGCAGTATCTAATAATATCTCCTATTTTCTACTTGCCTGTGGACATTAAGAGAATGGTTCCGAAAAATTAAATTGGCATTTTGGGAAGCTGGCCTAGATAATCCTATTTTTGGAAAATTACTGATTTATGCCAGAACATACTTGAAAAATCTCTTCTTAAACTACATCACTTTTCCCCTTTTTCTTTAGTTTATGGACTTTATCTATTTTTTATGACTCTATTTTTGTTTTGAATTGTTTGCTGTCTGGCTGTTGCTGGGTAGCTCAGTTGGTTGGAGTGTCGCCCCAGTGTGACAGGTTTGCAGGTTCAAAGCTGGTCCGGGCACGTTTACAAGCATCCACCAGTGAATGCATAAACAAGTGGAACAACAAACTGATCTCTGTCTCTCCTTCTCTCTCTTTCTCTCTGCCCATACTCTCCCTCTAAAATCAGTAGATGGAAAAATTAGTTTGCCTTCCAGCAACTGATAACCTGGAAAAACGTAGGCAAACACCCGCCAACAGAAGGAAAACTCAATAAACATCGTATGACACAGCAGCTAGAAGCATAGAACTATATAGCAAAACTGAGGAGATTTGAATCCTTTTGTGTCATTTTTTGGTTAGGTTACATTAGATAAATTTCATAAACTGTGACTTAGTTTTCTTACCTGTAAAAAACAAAGAATAGCACATATCTCCTAGGGTAGAGATGAGTTAATGCACAGAAAGGGCTTGTTAGTGCCAGGGACATGGAAAGCACACAGAAAATGTGTGTGTTTGTGCCTGCAAAAATGCAAATAGCTAGAAAACAATGCTAAATCCTAATCTTTGTCTAGCAGTAACAGGAGTTGTAACCATTTTCAATATTTTTCACATAAAGAAGAAATGGAAGTTAATTAACTGACCTTTTCTTCCATGATTATCCTTTGCACCAACCTTAGCATACTGGCTTGAGAAACAAAAATATGAATCAAACACAGGATGGAAGAATTTAAAATGACAAGATGTTTTATTTGAAAAGGTATTTGGCCACAGTGCAAACCATATGGAAAAAAGATTCAGAAATGTCTTTTGCAGCTCAGCATGTTTTATTGGACACCACAGGCAAAGGCCATAATCCTCGGTAAACGCAGACCCTGTTCTCAAAAGAACTCATTCCAGAAAGCAGTATGTCAACTTACTGGTGGGGTTCTGGAGTTTGCGGTTAGCTCGCCTGCCTCTCACAGAGGGGCCTCTGACACTAGGAGCATCCGTGCAGTCCCAGAATCTATGGCTAAGACTGGTGCTCTTGATCTTTCACTAGCTTAAATTACCTGCTTTGATTTTGGAGAAAATTGTTCTGAAGAACTACTCACATATCCTATCCACTTCGCCATTTACATGTTTCTTTTTTTTTCTTTGTTTGCTCTTCTGACACACCTAGAGATGCAGACCACAGGGAGGGTGTGTCCACACTGAAAGTCACAATGAGGGAGAAGGTGGAGTACGTTTCCCCAGCTCTCTCCCCAGCCAGCCCCTGCAGACCGCAGGTCGATACACAAAGCTCTGAGGATAGAAATTCAAAGTAAGATGTAGAGACGGTTTTAAAATGTCTATGAAGTGACTGAGTTGATAGTTATTTTTCTACGTTAATATAACTTGAAAATGGAAAATGCCTTCTCAAATGTATCTTTTTCTAATACATTGCATATTTCATAAGTTATAATCTGTACGGTCAGTAAGTTATACATTTTAAAAATAACTGACACTCAGATTCCAATATTGATCATAGTTCTACATAAATCAATACTAATCTCTTAGACAAATTAGTTTTTATATTGACCAAAACATAGTCATTATATGCATTTTAGTTAGGTGCCATACCATAAATTGAATTAATTTCAGAGGTGAGTGAAGAAGGTACAGCTTTTTATATAACCTGATGCTTGAGACTTCCAGCCTGAATTCTCTACCACAACAGCTAAAGAATCACTTAATGAGGAATAAAATATGTAAAATGTCCTCTACAATGTCTGGAACATAAAGGGGTTCATTAAATATTCTTACCTCCTTCAGTTTTTATCTTTCAAAATGAGGATATTAACAATCTAATCAAATTCACTTTATATGTGTAATGCCAGTGCTTCGGCACTGGAATCAATGCCGTATGATGTGACTGGCTTATTTTTTGAGTGGGGAGTTAGAAGGAGATTACAAATTGGGGTAGTAGTGAAATGTTGTATAAGAACATTTAATAAAAAATAGTTACTCCCTCTTCTGCCCCTCTCCAGGGCACAGCCCACGTAACGCGTGTGTGTGTTTCTGTTTAAGACTAGGAGTTTAAACTATTCTTTTTCGTTGTTGTTGATTTCTCTCTGCCATGGTCATTTCTGCACAACACACGCACCTCAAATGCAATGTGCCCAGGTCCATTTGGCAGCCAAATCATCTTTCTTACAGGATGAATAAATCCTGAGACATCAGCTGTACATGTTGAGATCAATTAAAATATTTCTATTTCATAGTAATCCATGTTTAAAGGAATAGATTGAGTCATATGAAATTGCTGATATTCAGCCATATTTAGCCTGCAGAAAAGGTCAAACTAATATCATGGTCTCTTCTGAGATATCTAGTTATTTCTCTACCAATAAGGAGCTTTCTTCCTGTGATAGACCCTATGAAGCAATGATGCTGCATTATAATTTTTGCCTACCTAGCAAGCTGCCTATTAGTTTTCTTGGCTATACCCTTGATTCTATTCTCTTAACCTGAATTGCTTAATGAGGTTCTCTTTTTATTCCACTTGAAGACACTCCCACTGTCTTTTCTGTGATTAAAGACTCTACAGTCAGCCATTTTCAACAGGTGTGTCACAAAAGTTTTTAAAACATGTTATACCTGACTATTTCGTTAGGGGCACTCATCTCTTTTCCTTTAGGTTGTCAAATTCAAAAAATGGCAACAGCCAACACAACAGTAGCTGTCCAGTGTGAATGAATTAAAGTTATACCTATTTTTGTCAGATCAGCAAAAAATACATTTTTGGTGTGCCACAGAATTTTAATAATTAGTTTTTGCATGCCATGAGATAAAAAAGGTTGAAAATTGCTGAACTAGACTAATATTTTTTTCATATGTTTAATTTTTATCAAAAGAGACAAACCTTAATTAAAACTACTGATTTTTGTTCAACAGAAAATTGTATCAGACAAGTAAGTAAATGCCCAGGGCCTCAGTTTCCACTTGGAATGGAAAAAAAACCTTAAATGGCAGAAAGTAAGATAAAAATCAGTATCTCAAAAAGAATTTTGTCAAATGAGTGATACCTTAATCTTTGCTATATCATACAAAGAAGTGACATCAAATACTCTTTTTTTCTCTTAACAATTTCACATTTGATTGGGTACATGAGGCATGCACATGACAAAATTGATGTTGTAAGTAAACCAGTGCTTTTAAACTCTTACAGGTGATGAACAGTTTTATTCCCAACCACTCCTGAACCAATACTTTGGTAAAATACACTAGAAATGGATTACTAGAAGTAATCCACATACTAGAAATGAAGTTAAAAGAACTAAAGGACTCAAATTCAGTTTCTTATTATTTGATTAAATATAAGTAAAATTGCATTTCAATAAATAAGAACAGAACAAACAATAGCAGGAGAGAAGGTAATTATGCAGCTGTATATTTTATACATTAAAATGATGCATTGAGGATTAATATAGAAAACCACAATTACATGAATAACTTTTTTGTGCACTTTTAACTAAACAAACAGTTATAAAGGAGATAAGGATTCCTCATTCTCAACACCTATGTACATGCTTTGCTTTTTCCGTATATTGGTATTTAATGTAATGACTGAGCTTGCTTCTTGTGAGCTAATGTAAGCTAGATTGGATTAACCCAATTGCTACTCACAAAGAGTGATGGTGTATAACATATTGTTTCCAAGTTTATTTTGTTTTATTTTATTTTATTATTTTATTTTATTTATTTTTTTACTTTACTATTTTTTTTTTTGCTCAATACATGTACTTCCCTCCAGGCATCCTGCCCCCAACAACTGGCAGCCTGTTCTGTATCCATGAGTCTGTCACTATTTTGCATGTTAGTTCATTTTGTTTATTAGACTCCATTATGAGTGACTCTCACATTTGATGACACCCATGCAGAAACCAGCATTATATAGTATGCTAATGGGAATAGGTGTAAGAAATTTTAAAGCAACTTTGGCAAGTTCAGAATGTCTCTTTTACTTTTTGTACAAAATGAAGCAAGTTATTCTATATTTTCTTTTAAGATTGTATTTATTCTAGATGGGGGAAGGGAGAGAGAAAGAGAGGGAGAGAAACATCAATGTGTGAGAGCAATGTCAATCAGTTGCTGCCCACACACCCCCAAACAGGGACCTGGCCCACAGCCCAGGTATGTGCCCAGACCAGGAATCGAACCAGCTGACCTTTTGGTTTGCAGAGTGGTGCCCAACCCACTGAGCCACACTGGTCAGGGCAAGCATGCTATATTTTCAAAAATCATTTTTAATCCTTTTTTAATAGCCTCTCCCAACAATCTACCCTGTAAGGATATAGTTCAGTACAAATTCTCTCATGATTTAAGAAATTGATTCCAGATATATGAATTTCCTATCTTATTTTGATGGAAAATAAAATTTATAATTCTTTGTTAAATGTTAAGTTGCTTGTTATAACTTTTGTAGGAAGTGTCAAGATAATCTCCTACTTCGTTGACAATGGTTAGATTGTTGCCATTGGTCTTGTCATACCAATCAGTAGAAACTACCCTTTCACACTTTTTTCCTTTAGATAATATCTATTGTGGGAAATAATCTATTCTTTAATTGTGGGGATATAAATCATTGAAAAAATTGAGAATAGAAGACATTAACAAGTCTAGGTGTCCAATTTTCATCTTTACAAGTTTGACACCAAACTATTCCTATCATTCCAAAAAACTAAAACTAAAACTAAAAAAAACCCTAAAATTTGAAGTCCTCTTCAAACTTTAAACATCAGTACAGAACTTTCTCCCACAACAAGCAACTTACCTCAGCATGCGACATTAGGTGTTTATGATCATCTTCCACACTACCATATAATAAAGAGAAAATTTTGAATATTAACACATCATGAATTACATCATTCCTATTTTTTTACCAATTACTAAGCACACTGTTTAGCTTAGCCATTTCTTTTATTTTTTTTATAGCAAGATTTTGTTTTCAATGACAGAAGCAGAATATGATTAGAGTGTTCTTTCCAAATTTCCAAGCTTTTCTTAGATTTAGTTACAAAAATAGATTTATTCTATTCTTCAGAAGGTCCAGTATTACTGGTACACTAAGGATGTTCCAGAGTTAGCTGTGTTTGGATTGGGCAGTGCTGAGAAAGATTATGTATCTGTGGTTCTTGAAGGGAGTCCAACCCTTATTTCCTCCTCCTTGTCTCTATGCCTGCATGGTAACTCTTAGAAAAACAAATAGCCTTTAGAGCTGAAATTGTCAGGAATTTGCCTTTAATGATTCTGTCCTTGTTTCAAAGCCTTAAATCCATTATATATAAAGTGACTTCATTATTATAAATAAGGGTTAATTATTATAATTTTGAAAATTTTGTTTATTTTTTAGTTCTCACCTGAGGATATGCTTATTGATTTAAGAGAGAGGGGAGTGGGGAAGACACTGAGAGAGAGAGGGAGAGAGACATGGATGTGAGAAAGAAATACTGGTGGGTTGCCTTCACTACATGCCCTGACCAGAGATCAAACCTGCAACCTTTTGGTGTCTGGGATGACACTCCAACCAACTGAGCCACTTGGCCAAGGCTAATTTTGAAAATTTTAATATAGGGGATCCAGTAGTTAAAATTTCTTATTTTCTAATACAGTATTTAAGTTTTATGGGGTCCCTCTCTGGAAAGCCCAATTATATTTTTTCCAACTAGTATTTTGCTAAAATTAATCATCTTCAATATAAGTAGAACTAGATGGTGCATTATTTGCATAAATACATGAAATCATATAAAGGTAGACTCCCACATGGGTGCTTTCAGAACTAGGTGCCACACATCTTCTGGCCATACCTGCTTGTTCAGGATCTGCGCAATCGGCTTCTAACTAGTCACATCACTCTCTCTTAGTTTCCCGCCACCACCTCAACTGTCCCCTCACTATCACTGCCAGAACAAATATGGTCATATAATTGTCCTATTTTAAAAATTTTCTCTAATACCACCTGGATCTTATAGTCAATAAGAAATTATTGCTGTTTTTATCCCAGTGTGCTCTTGGTATTTTGGTCACGTTACAAAAAAAGAGGAATCCTTATTTTCTATTTGTAATAGAAATGAAATAAAACTTAATGTTGATTTTCTTTAGAGGTTAGAATTATATGTGGTTTTCTGTGTTTTGGAGCCTTTATTTTCTTAGAATTGATAAACTTTTGAAAACATAAAAACATCATTATTGTGTTACTTCTATATGAAAAAAATCCTTTAATGGCATCTCATTGTTTTATTTAAATTACATCACTTTTTAACAGAGCATTAAAAGCACTGCCTACTTTTCAGTCACATTTTCTTGTTTACTCATAGTCCTATAATCCAGATACATCAAGGTACTTGCAATTCAGTTTTCCGATTCAATATCCTTTCTTTCCTCTGTGTTTTTGTATTGTTCTCTCTATACTGAATACTTTTTTCCTTTCTCACTGTTGCTGACTTCTATGCTTCTTTTATAACTGGTACATAAACATTTTTGAACTATGAGTATATCATACTTAATGGCACATTTTTCTGACTCCCTGTTAGATGGTGAGCTACTTGAAAGCAGATAACATTCTTCCTACCTTTATGTGTGGTGACATATACTAGATACTTAAAAGGTTATTTAATTAATGAGTGAATTTGCAGCCTCATAGCATTTTCTCTTACTCGATATGCCTTATTTGCCATGTTTAATTCTCAAAGTGTCTAACCAAGAACAAAATCTATGTACTTAGAATTTAGGTAGATCGTGGGGTTGAGACTTAGATTTTACTCTCTCTTTTTCCTTTCTCACCAAAATCTCCCTTTCCCCACTTGCCCTAAAAACACTAAAAAGTGGAGGTGGGGACAAAAAAACAAGAATATACTCATAGATGCTGTATGTGTGTGAATACACACACATACTAGTATATAGATATAGAAAGAGCACATTGAATTTATTGTTTTATGAACTTCCCTTCTGTCATTTTTTTATGTGAACTGTACTAGAGTATAATATACATAGCTTTCCCCATTCATTAGCATATCTGGAATACATTTTCTGTATTTAAAAATTTTAGTATATATTTTTATTAAATTTATTGGAGTAACATTGGTTAAAATTATATAGATTTTAGGAGTACAGTTCTATAATATATCATCTGTATATCATATTGCGGGTTCACCACTCAAAGACTAGTCTCCTTCCATTAGCATTTACCCTCTTCTACCTGCCCTACCCTCTTTTCCCTCTGGTAATCACCATACTGTTGTCTGTGTCTGTGAGATGTTTTTTTTTTTTCCCTTATTCTCTTCACCTATTTCACCCAGCCCTCCAACTCCCCTCCCCTCTGACAGTTTTCAGTCAGTTGTTTCTATAAGTCTGTTTCCATTTTGTTTGTTTTGTTCATTAGGTTCCATATATAAGTGAAATCATATGATATCTGTCTTTCTTGGACTGCCTTATTTCACTTAGCATAATACCCTCTAGCCCTCTAGCCCCAGTCATACTGTTGGAAAAAGTAAGATTTCCTTTTTTTTTTTTTGTAGCTGAGTAGTGGAATGCATGTTTTTTAGAGGTAGCTGATATCACAAATTGTGTCTATCAGGTTTGGCATTATTGAAAAAATATTCAAAGTATATTAGAACTTAATTTTTATTGTCATTGTTGCTGTTTTTAATGCCCATTGTAATCTAACATCAAAGAACAATTAAATGGTGCCTCGCAAAGGGTTCTTCGCTGTCATTGCTAGATTGGAAGTTTATTGGAAGAAGTGAAGAAATTTGATCACTCTTGGAAAATCATTGCAACTCTTCCTCATGACTAAATTTCCCTTACTTAGAAAGAAAGCCCTTATTGTTTTCTCCCTGAATAGAACTGTTGTGTCTACTGTTTTATCTCATTAAGGAACGTTTTGTTTGTGAACCAAAGAATATTTTCTCATACAATAGCAAGTGCAGATTCATTACTGTAATTTAATTAATTTTTGCCAAACATAATGAATTTAAAATATGAAAACATGTAGCTATAGAATAATAAAAGGTGTTTTTATCAATCTGCCTTTCTGTAGTACTTAGAGAGAAAGGGGGAAAGGATGGAAAGGAAGAGGGTATGAAGTGGGGAGTGGGGAGGAAGGGCTGGTAGGGTGGGGAGTAGGGAATGGAAGAGAAGTACTTATTCAGTTGTAACTACTCAGGTAAGAAGGTAGGTAAGTGTTTCTAACTGAGGTCTAAATAGTATCAACCAGTCAAGAATTATGATATGCTGAAGGTGGTGCCAGATTCACTAAATCACTTTGATAACATAACTAACACCTGGGATTTGGTTTCAATAGATTCAAGATGTATTTTCTTCCTTCTGCCTGAAAAAAAAAAAGTTTTTTTTTACTAATCCCAAATATTACAAGAAATCATAACATTTCACTTGCAACTAAAAGCTATTTGTAGTTAAAAAACAAAACTTTGAGTAGCAAGCTATTTGAATGATTCGAATTAGTTGAGAAACAAGAAAACATTTCTTTCACTGATTTATTTCATGTTTTATTGAGGTAGACATTTATATTTTTTCATCAATAGTATAATCTTTTAGAAAATTAATATGAATAATATCTGCTTCTAAAAGCACTGAATCTAAAAATACATTATTCCAGATTACATATACATTAGTGTTAATGAAAACTGAAATTGAGTTAGATTTCTCATAATTTCTATTTCTCAAAAGCCAACTTAGACATAAAATTTCCTGCATTATTATGAAATGTGTAGTAGTTATTTAGGTTCTTGAAAAAAAATTTTGTTACAAATATAAATCTTCCTGTCTAGTATAGATGTATGTGTATACAGGCGTCCATTTTATTGCTCTTTGCTTTACTGCACTTCACAGAGATTGCATTTTTTTACAAGTTGAAGGTTTGCAGCATTCCTGCATGAAGCAAATCTATTGGTACCATTTTTCCAACAGCATTTGCTCACTTTGTGCCTCTGTGTTACATTTTGGTAATTACCAGAATATTTAAGACTTTTATATTATTGTATTTATTATAGTAATCTGTAGTTAGTAGTCTTTGATGTCACTATTATAATTGTTTTGGGTGCCATCAATTATTGCTGAATCATTAACTGTGTGTGATGCTGGCTTCTCCTCAAGCCCTGTCTGTGCCCGAGCATCATGATCAGAGTGCTGCTTTTATAGGCAGAATTTAGTCTTCAGCAAACATATGGAGCAGAACGGAGACCAGCGATTTCCCACTAAATAGCTCTTCACATTTAACACCTTTTAAAAAAATGTTTTCAGGTGTCTGATGCTATTCTGCTAAAATGAGATTTTAATAGCATTAGTTTTCATTTGTGTGCTAAAAAAACCTGATGTAAAACTGAAGGCTTCCCTGTAAAAAATGATTTTATATGTCTCAGTCACATGCCCAGAGCTGTAGTGCTGTAGCAGACCCCAAGATAGCTCATTCATACAGGTGTAGTCAAGTCACCATTTAATAACCAATAGGGAACTGCAATTGCAAACACCTGTGGTAGAGAAATTACATATATCTTTTTTACTCTGAGCTTATAAATGTTATTAAGTGAATAGATAAATGTACTAAGAAAGTAATTATAAATCATTTGTACCAAGAAAAACTTGACTTCCAATTTATTGTTTAAGAACAACTATATGTTTTTTTTCATAATATTTTCAACTAAATGATAATTTTCCAATATATGTTTTGGGAGAACCAAATAGGAAATACAACATGAAAGACTTTAAAGAACAGTATTGACAATACATTATATAGTTTTTAAACTTAAAAAAAAAAGTGAGCGAGACTATGCCTCTCTATTTATAACACAGACGTCTGCAGTGACCACCACAGTGCGTGGCATATGTTCGACTATTATAGCAATCGTTTGTGCTGCTCACCACATGTTATTGACTCACTGCTTTCTGGGCACGGGATGGGACCAGCATCCTCCATAAGCTGAAGAAATTAGATGTGCCATATTACTTGCTTTGGCTCATGACATGAGAGCAAAAGCATAAATCTGGGTTTGTCAGTGGTACAGAATCTTTCTTCTTGCTCTCTTTTTCCCTCTTTCCCTTTTGTCTCTCCTTTGCCTTTGCAGTGGTTGCAATATGGAGTTGAAGCCTTGTTCAGCTTGTGTCCCTGAAGATACAACACAATAGAGCACAGCCTCTAACTAATGTAATAGACGTACATGGATAGTTTGAGCAAGAAATAATTGCTATTCAGAGACACTGAGATTTGAGGGGATGATTTGTAAATGTAGTATAACCTAGCCTATTCAGACTAATATAGCTATATAAATAGGTTAGATAGATTTTAAACTAGGCAAAGGATTCAGGCCTTAGGTTTAAATTCAGGCAGTCTTACCTGAATTTAAAACAATTATTAAATTATGTTAAGCCATATTTACATAGATATTCTATATTCTGTAAATACTTGGAATAGCTGTTTTTCTCCCCTGCTTTGAGCAAGCACAGAAACATTTTTAAGTGAAAATTAAAAAAGTTATGTATGTAGAATTACATACAATCTTCAATCTATAAAGACAAGCAGCTTTTGAGTGAAATAGCCTTTGACAGTCTTTATGTGGTGTCACCTTCACGGTACACTGTGGGCCCTGACGGAAATTTTGCAATCCACCTAGTTGGAGTTCTTCATCAGCTGACTGATGAATCTTAAACTGGCTGCACATGGAGAAAGTGTGATGTGTCACTCAGGCTAAAATATATTGAAGTTAATGGTTAATATTAGAGATTAAATTTTTAGATCACTAGCTATTGATTACATCTTTTATTTAAGTCCATGTTCTTAATAATGAATAATAGTAAAAAGAATATCTTTAAAGATAACATCAAAGAGCATATCTACTAGTTTGTGAATAAATGATTGTTGTTTCTTACCATATCACATTTTTCTTCATATTTGTACAAAGTATATTTCTCTTTCATGTGGATATTTAGTTTCTGTCATGCTTTTATAAGAAAGATTCTACTCAAAATTTAGCTGCATTTTTTAGATGATCTTCAGTGCATCAAGAATAATTTTCTATGATCTACGTTTTTATTCCAAAAAAGTATTGTTTTGAAAAAAGACAAACTTCAAAGAGCTCACTTTATATGAAACCTGGTAAGAGTGGGAGTGTCGAGGTCATTAAATCACATACGATTGCTCAAAATTACTGAATATTTTTTAGTAAGTTCATTGAAACAAGATGAGAAGGTATATTTTACTAAATCCACATGCATAAGTTTATTATTTCTTTCAAAAACAATTATTTCTTTGCAGGTCCCAGTGCTTAATCTTCTAATCTATCATTCAAATGTTGTGAATTTGTCCTTTGGAACTTGGAGTGATTCCTTCTCAGTTCCCTGGTGCTTCAAGATCGGTATCTAGTGTCTGGATTCTTAAAATAGTCTCTTTAAATGGACTCTAAACCTCTAGTTCAGTGGATCTTAACTCGTTTTGAAAATACACTCCAATGAGAATCTGTTAAAAGCTAGGGATCTTTTTTCTCTTTCCCTGTCTCCGTGCCTCCCCTACCTTTCCTCTCTGACCTCTATGGGCTGCTGCCCAGCTCTCCGTGGGGTTGCCCCCAGGCATAGGTCCAATTCCAGTGCTGACATTGGGATCAGCCCCCTGGCCAAACACAGCTTTCATATTTTCTTGCAATTCATAGTTTTCAGTTGTTTGTTTGTATGTTTGCTTGTTTTGGTGGACACATCCTAATTCTTTTATTTCTCAAACCAAGAAAAATATTAAGAGTATGTTTCATATTGGATTCACATTTTTTAAATCAGTAATGTACTATCAAAAGCAATACTGAAAACAAAATTTTGGGAATATATTGACACTTGTATATTGCTCATAAAAGTACTCTGAACAATACTGAAATAGTCCATACAATTAAAAGTAATGATATTTTATTAACCACTAACAATGTTGCCATAATTATGTATTTTACACTGGGTATAGCTAGTTCTAAGTATTTCTTTATATATCTGACTTCCCTGCCTGAATAAATTCATTTACTAATAGACAGTATATCTTACTGAACTTTGTAACTGAAATACCTAATATAATGAATTGTGCAGTGTAAGTGCCCAGAAAAATGTTTATTAGATGAATATGTACATGATTTCTTGACATTATAATTGTATTATAAATTCTCTGAGACTTTGAGAGTTGGGTTTATTTTACTTACTATTGTTAACATCGTCCTCTTGGACAACTTGGCTGATTTAGTCCAGTATATACAAAGAGCTATGGAATACATTTCATGTGCTAGGCTCCTGTGCCGAAAAAAAAGGCCGGCTTGCAAGATTGGTCATTGGCTGGTGCTTGGGAACATGAGTAGTAAACAGTTTCCTACAGTGATATAAAACTTTCAATGAATGGAAAAAGTGACTCATTCTCCCTAAACTGTGGTTGATGCTGAATATCTTTTTTTTTTTTTTTCCTGTGAGTCAGGAATTTTGATAGTGTCTGGACAGAGAAAACCTATTTGATCAACGCCCAGTATAAACCTTGGGTACTGAATCTCCCACGAGCTTCCCGGGCAGACAGCACTGCACGGGTGTTGTTGCAATTCCATGCTGGAGGGGAAGCAAACCGGTCCTGTGTGATTCCATAGGGTGATGACGCTTGGCATCTGACACCTGTTCTTTTCTGATCTCTGCCCCATAACCTTTTTCCTTTGCTGGTTTGCTTTGTGCCATCTCACTGTAATAAATCACAGTCACAAATGCAACTATGTTCTGAGTCATGTGAGCTCTTCTAGTGAATCACTGTACCTGTCGGCAGTCTTGGGGCTCCCTAACTCAACTGTGCATCAGCACTAGGAGACAAATGGAAGAAGACAAGACACAGGCCATTCGGGAATTTGTTACCTTACAGTGGGGAGCAAGGGGCAGGTGTGTAAGGGGATATTAGGTATTCAAATAGATAACTTCACTATAATTCGGTTGACAATGAGAGTTACAAAGACAGAGCTATGGGACCACTGAAAAGGGACATTGTTTTAGGGACATTGTGTGGTTCAGGAAAGTTTTCTGAGTCTGGTCTCGAAAAAATGAGAAATATTTTGCCAAGTGAAGGAAGGTAGGATATACATACTTAGTAGAAGGACTTCAGAACTTAAATAAAATAATATTAGTAAAAATTGTAACATCCACAAGAACAATACACAATGCATACCAAGAATCCTTTTAAGTCCTTTATGTACGTTAACTCATTTCATTTATATAGCAATCCTGTGAAGTGATGATATTATGTTTTATAAATGAGGAAAGTTTGGCTCAGAAAGATATTAAGTACCTTGTACTACCTCACATAGCTGTATATGGTGCCCTGGAAAACCTGAACCCAGGCAATCTGCCTCTTACTCTGTGCTCTCTTTCTAAAGAAGGGAAGCGAAGGATATATAGAAAACAGTATAGAAAACAAGGTATGCTCAAACATGCAATGAAGTCTAAACGTGGCAATATAGATATTAAATGTTGTTTCTGTTGCGCATATTCAGACTCAATGATATCCTCACATTGCCTAGATCAAAGGTAAAAGCATGATAGCAAATTAATAACAGCTTTATTTATTGAATAATATCTAGCCATTCCTTGGGTAATCTTTAGTTTTTACCTTCTTTACTATTATATCTGACAAAATTTTCAATGGTGAATGACTTATTTTTTTATATCTTTGGTCTGTGTGTCTTCAGACTTGTTATTAAAAGTGATAAATTTATTTCTTTGGTTTTAAGAATTATTTTCTACTCACATCATTTCTTGAGGCTTTAGGGAAAAAAAATTAAGAGAATTAAAGTGGCTGCCTTTAACCTTTTTTCCTTCAAAACTGTAATAAGACTTAGAGAAATACATGGAAAAATAAGCTTATACTATTGAAATACTAAATTATATTTTAGGTCTATTTAGTATTTTAGGATTGTCTTTGGCTAGCCTGATGCAGTATAATCATGAATTCATTTTTAATGCACTCAGAAAATTGAAATTTTCAAGTTGTCTGACACATATGCATAAATAATGATCTTTCATAGAAGGAGAAGCAGAACCTATATTTGAGTATAATGAAGAAACTCATATATTAAGGGAGTAATTTTTAGAGAAATCAGCCACCAATATTATTTAAATTATATATTTTAGAAAAAGGATAATGTTAATCTCATTTGTATAGAATTTAGTGTGATACTCAATATAACTATATGCCTGGAGCCACAGGCAGTGTTATTTAAACTTTAGTCAGTGTAAATTTTTTGTTTCTAGAGCAGCTGTTTGATTAATTTCCATACTTATTTCTAGCTCCTGACTGAAGTTCTCCAGCTTGTGATGTAACCACGTGACCATGCTCCTAGTGTTTTAATCTATCTATACCTGAAAACTCCAATGTCTGTCTGCTTACAGGTTTGTTTCTATTGTCTTTTTTTTATTTTCTAGCTTAGTCCCATTTGATGTTTTCTCTTGGCATGCCGAAAAATGTTTAATGAAATATTTTCTTTTTTTGTGCATGAAAATTTTAGGGATGATTTGAGTCTCTGGATATTTTTCTTTTCTCAAGAGAGAATTCATGTTTTCTTCCTTCATGCAGAGAGAAGGGATAGATTATAACAATTCAAGCAGGGATGGGGCTTCAGGATTACAATTCAGCCTTTGGGCTGCTCTGTTTTTGTTTCAACTCTGAAATAAATGTGTGTGCCTGTGTGTACACACCTGTACATACACACACACTTGTTGGGAACTGCCCTGCCTGGTATCAGAAGCTGTAACCCTCACCAAGGCTATGGCTGAGGGAACGACCTTGGACTGTAAGCCAGCAAGGAGACAAAAGTTTATCTCCCTGGCAGTAGTGCCACTTCTGCTCCTTTTAATTCATCCATAACTGGTCCCCAGTGCTTGGTCGGTTAGCCAATGACAGGTAAGATTCCCCAAGGGGGGAACGACCTAAGACAGGCACGTTCACGTGGGAGGCCCCCAAGGAAGGACTTTGGGGGCTACAGCAAAAGGGGATGATGGACCCTCTCCCCTCGGCTTTGGCATAGCTTGAGTCCTCATTGTCTGCAAGAAAATCTCCTAATCTCCTGGCTGCCTAACTTCCCTTGCTCCACCTAAGCCTGAAACAATGACAGAGAGTGGTGAGGCCCTGTGCTGGAAAGGGTGGGTTTCCTGGGTAATCAGGCCTAAGAAAGAATATGTAAAATCTTGTGAAACCTGCTTTGTTTAGAATGCTCTCAATTGAATGATAAGGGTCCAAACAAGAAGTAAGTGTGTTCCTCAAAGTTTTACAGCTCTTTAGCTATCTGTCTCAAAATAGGCACTCAGAGTTCTTTGTTATCTGTTGTTTGATCCTTACTTCCGGGCAATGAGTAATGAGCTTTACCTGAATTCCTGTGTAAATGAACCCAATAAAAGCCATTGAGGAAAAGTCTCTTGGCCCTTCTCCTTTGAGAGATTGGCCACCTTTCCTCCCCAAGCAGATCATGTCTTGGTAGACTTAGTCTCATCCGTGGCAGCCGGGGTATCCCTGTGGGCAGATCCCCCACACCTCTGGTGCCCTCCCCTAGAGAGGGTGGCCAAGGCGCTCTCCACTAAAGAGAGTGGCCATTTCATCCCTATGTCTCCACAGGACTTGGTTGTCCATGTGTATGTTTTTCTCGTGTTTTGACGAGCATCCGCAGCCACAATGGATACCGCTGGCCTGGTATCTGTTTCACACACTAATACAAATATAAAGATTTGATGTATGATCTTGTTTAGCTGTGTCAAATTGATATCAGCATGCATGGATCCCAGCTGGGCTATTAGCCTGGACCCCTTCTCCTTAATGCCCTTCAACTCCAGTGTCAGGGTCCCCAGGCCCATAGGAAGTGCTGTTCACTTTCTCAGCCCCTACCTTTTGCTGGAAAATTAGCCGATGATTTCTGGGGAAAAGTAGTAATGCATGTCCAGCTCTGTCCTTTGTACTTCCCTTCTGTCTGGGATCATGGGCTCAAGTCCACAGTCTTGGTAATTCTCCAGTGCCTTCAAAAATGGTGTAATTTGGACTTTGGATAGTTTTCCCAAAACCAGTGCTCACCCTGAGTACGGGTCTCTCCCCGAGACCTGGTCCACAAGTTTTTCTGCAGAAAACACAATACATTATTGAAGACACAAAAATGTAAAGCATGCTTAAGTATTTTATTCATTACAGAATTTGTGATAACTGATTTTAGAATACATGACTACCATACTCAAAAAATATTCCTATTGTGCAATAAATAGCTCCATATTACTTGGGAGTGAATAAACTAATGTGTTTAAAATGCAATGTATAATGAATAATTTGTTTCCTTAATCCTGCAGAGGTAGTGGCCGATCTGAGAGACACAAACAAAGTTTTTAATTACATATTGTTACATATATCGGGTGCACAGGTTCACAGTCATGACTGGCTTGAATGTTATGGCTAAACATTAGTCACATACCACCAGGTTAATTGGTTAAATCTGTATTTCTCAGGCCAGATCATAGTCTATATGTTAGGCTACAATATTATGCCATTGAAAAAGTTATGTGAATATATAACCTGTGCCTGATGGTCCATGCTGTAGCTAGAACCAAGTGTCAGCAGGATTCCCGCTGCGGCTCATGCCTCAACTTCACCTATTTCATTTTTTTATCACTGAAATCAATTTGTTTTTATCTTGTAATAAAAGAAATTGGTAATAGACAAAGTGGTTGAAGTGGAGTGATAGTAAAAATAATGATGACAAATATTTAAAAAAACCTGAAAATGTATTTCTTGCTCTTGACTGTTAGTCTTGATGTAAGTTCACATTTCTTATAAAAATATCATTTCTTTCCATTCCTGATGAGGGTCTTCTCCTTCAATAAATTAGAGGAAATGCCGTTTCATTACTTCACATAACTCAACACTATGAATTACTGCAAATGCACATTAATATACCATTTCCCCAGAAGCCTGTTTCACATGGCTTTGAAAACAAATGAGGAAGGCACATAAAAGGAATTAGATATTTAATCATTTAGTAGCACTTCTAACTTATGGCTTTGACATAACACTTTAACAAAACAATGAAGTGATTGATTCTAGAAAAATAGTTAGACTGCAAATTACACCCTGAAATATTCAGTTCCCAAAATTTCAAATGTGAATTGTTTATTAGTATTAGTATTATTGCTGTTAATAAAATTATTATTATTTTATGTGGGCATTCATTTAAGTATTGATGCCTTTTATTGATCACATGTGTGGATCACTTTAGTAAGAAAAGAATTTCCTCCTCATTATTACCTCCAAAGCACAATCACCCATTAATATCAGGAAGCCATCTGTGGAAGTGAGGGTGTTTGACTGAACCATTAGCATATATACACACTAGAAAGGTTTGACTTCTAATGTTGGAGTTTTCTAGGACCTAAAAAATTAACAGTAGCATGGCTTTCACTTGTAACATATACAATAACTAATATCCTATATGAATAATTTGTTGAGGCTAGTTTTTGTCTTTGATATGCAATTTTTGATAAGGGGATTAATGTCACTATTCTTTGTTTCACCGAAATGACCATCAACCCCCTGAACCCAAGGATGAAAACATGCAATTCTGTATAAATCTTCATATGTTATTATTTGCTTTTGTATTTATTCATATGCTGAATAAATTCTAAAATATTTGATACATTCTTAATAAAACAATTTTTTTGTTTTTATCTTTTAGTACTGACTATCAGTTGTAATATGTAGAAATTTTTATAGACACGTGAATGCACTTGGTGCAGTTGAGCGCTGACTTACTGTAATCATGATTTGCATTCTCTATACACATTCCTGTTTACACAGACACAACTAAATGCCTGAATTGTTGGACTAAGAATCAGACAACAGATGCTAGCCAACAAGATCTCTACATGCAGAGAAGAAAGGAAAATATGCAATTTAGATGAGATAATCATAATCATGACCATTGCCATTGTGTTAAACTAAGACATACTGAATGCTTGTGAAAAGCTTGGCATTCCTGACATTTTAGCATCACTCAGTGAAGGGTGTAAAGCCAAAATGATAGTGAATAGGTTGTCTCCACAGATGAAATGGGACATGCTAGAGAGCAAGTCTGAAAAAAATACATATATCCTTGGTGCAAGCATGTTTTAGAATGTATGACGTCAAGTCTTGGACCTTTACCATTTAAGCATTACTCTTCATATTTTTGAAAAATTATTTTATTTATAAGATTTATTACCTATCTGGATACGAGTTTGACTTCATAGGTGTCAAATTGTATTTATTTCCCATAATGATCATGGTTCATTTTTGCATGTGCCAAATCTGAGAGGTGGTGCCCAATGGCGCAGGAGCTTCCATTCATCTCTCCCACTTGGAACTGCCCCAAGTAAACCATTTTCCAGACATCTTACCACCTTTCAAGAACAAAACAACTAATGAAAAGAAACAGATTGAGCATTGTGAGGAATCAATAAGAGGTGATTCCTTTCCTCTGGAACCTTAAAACAGAAAAAAAAGGCAATATTAACTGCAGGTAAATAAAAATGAAATTTGCTAGATTGCAGATTAAAAGAATAGAAAGGGTAGAGGCTGAAGGAAGAAAAATTCCCCACTTGAAGAGCCTGTGCTCCTGAAAAAGATAAAAAGTACTGAATTTCAAGGACCTCCAAGAATTAATCTCTATCCTTAAGAAACCCCTTAAAAGAATGAATTTGTCTTTTACATTTTAGCAAACCATCCAACTCTTCTTCTTTAATCCTAGACACACACCAGACCCAGCCTTTATGTTGAATCCTACCCAGACTGTTCAATGCATTATCTGCTCCTTTTTCTTCTCCTGGTTTTGCAGAATTGGCCCTGTCTAATAACATGTTTAAGGAAGGAGAACAGTTCATTTCCAAGTAAACCTTGTCTTTTCCTGACTGTTTAAGTAATGTAAAAATAAAATCCTTTTTGGCTCTAAATTTCCCAGCTTTCCCTGGCAGAAAGGAAGTAGGAATAGATAGGGAACTGGATACATGAACCTAAATTTGCAGAAAGGTTTTGGTGCTTACACTGAACTTGATTTCTACACTGATGTATGCTAACAAGCACTGCAGAATTCTCTAATAATAACAGGATAATTATTATGCTGACTCAGGCTAAAGTGTTAGCTCATGTGGCATTTTTATCTTGTCCTCCAGCTCCAGTGGTGTAAAGGGATTGATTTCACCGTGACACTAGTGGCTCTGATGAATTTTTAAAGCCGGATTATTGTTTTGATGTAAACCCAAATGTCTTAATAAAAAGGGAAAATAATTACTAGAAATTAGGTTTGGGGTTGACTTCGATAGGGTTAACCTGTGTAATGTGAGTAAAGCAATTAAAATGTGAGCAGGCAAATTCCCTCAAGCACTGTTTTAATGATGGACACATTCCAAGAGGGCTCCTACCTCCTCAGGGCAAAGGCTAGAAGTCCCTTTCTGTCTCAGACAGAGGAGGATGGCATCTCATTTTTGTTTTCAGGTACACATTTTAGGAGAAAAGCATCTAGAAGTGCACAGAAGGCATGCTGCTTTCGAGGATGGAAATAATACAGCAGCTATAAGGATCAGCTTCTCAAGTTATTTCTTGTTTTGTTTTTGCATATATAAACTTCTGAACATTTGGGACAAAAGCATATTTTACAAATTAAGACCCTTTCTTATTTAGACAAAAGAAACATGAATATTTTTCTTCCTTTTGTGCCTTGAATTGAACCTGGGAGGGATTTGGACATCTCTCATTGTTTCTTTTTAATGGGCACTTACATAGGCTATTAAGTCAAAATCATTTTGTAATAACCCACTTTAGAATATACTTCATTATGGACATTTTTAGGTATAAATGTATGTACTTTTTTCTGCACATCCTCTGAACTGGAATAGTGCCTTGGCAGCTCCCTCCCCACATGACAGCTGGGGACCGTGAAGCCCTGTGACCTCACCAGCTCTATGTACAGTCCCCTGGGGAGATTTGGATGCAAGGGATTTCTTATAGTAACCCACACTTCGCCTTCAGCATTTCCATGAGTGTGTAGTTTTTTCTATTTAATAGGTAGTTCTCAGTGCTGGCTGTGCATTTGACTCCCCAGAGATTTTTACTAAATTGGTTTTAGGTGACAGCAGGTGTTAGTATTTTTTTAAAGCACCACTGCGCCCACCCCTGTTGATACAGTGTCCATCCTGGGTGGAGAACAAACACTGCATTAGATGATTTAGAGAAACCCCAGGGCCATTTACTCATGGCAGGGGAGGGGAGCATGGTGGCCGCTGTTGTCCTTGGTACTTTCTCCCTGAGTTTGGCCATGCCACTTAACACCTCTGTCCAGAGGGACTTGCCAAATCCCACCTTCCCACTGTGTTGCCTAATGTTGGGTACTGATCTTTGTACTCTTCCCACTAACTTATACTTAATAGTTAAATTTTCTCTGGTTTCCTACTTTGGCTATATAGGACTTGGACAAGAATTCACCTTGGCTTCACATTCTGCAGCTCTAGGCCAGCCTCCTCTCTCAGCTCAGTGAAGAGGCTGGACTGGAATCCATGGTAGACTAGACATAGAGGGTCATGAAACTGTTTACATCTTACCCCTCTCAGTGTGTGCCTTCCAGTTCACAGTGTTTGAAAGCCTTCTACCTACTCTCCTCTTCAATGAGAATACATTAGCATTTTAGTATATAACTATATGTTATTAAAACAAGTAAATCTTTGGCCACAAAAGAAATCATATATCACTTAAAGCTAGAAAATATGGCTCATCTGTTCTTCCTCCCCTGTATTAGTAATTCTGATTAGATTGACTCTAAATACTTTCTATTAAGAAGGTAAAATTACTATCCTTTCAAGAATGTATGATTATAATATGAAAAATTCAATCTTCATGGGCAAACTAACTTTAATGAATATGGTGCTATATATTAGGAATATAGCTTGGTAACAGTTCCATATAATAGCAGAAGATTGGAAACAAAGGCAATTTATCAAACAAAATATATAAATAAGTTGAAATTTTGTATGGAAATAACAATCTTTATGTTCTATGACTTGTATTTTGATTATTTTATATGGTGAGTATGTTTATTTTTTCTCTGTTGGAAGAGCTATATGAGTTTTTTTTTTAATAAAGAGAGCCTTATTTACTTGCCAAACAATGTTAAAATACTGTATATATATTTACAAAGTTCCAATAATCTGCATTTTTATGCCACATGGTATTAATGGCAATGATATTAAGATTCCTCAGGATATTTACTGGTTTTGCAGTTGCCTCAGGTTTATTATTTGGATTAGTGATGGTGCCATACTGTCATCTCCATAAAGTAGCATAACACTTGTGAAAACATTTCATGATGTCACAGGAACAGGCTGTTGCAGTTATGATGATACTTTCTGCCTTTTACAGATACTATTCAAGAGAGAGATCCAGTAATATTTTCCAAATTGAGCTAGAGGGTAACTGAGGCAGAAATCCCTGGTTTAGTAACAGAGGTTTTATAATTATATGGTTTGGATTATTTGATTTGAAGTAACAGAAACCAGCTAGAGATATTTATTAAGTCAAAAGGCAAATGGACAATAAGGGTACTCTAGGGAACAGCCTAGAATCCAAGGACAGAAATTCATCCACGCTTTACTAACATAAACAGAAAAAGTCATTGGACCCCATCCTTCATCTTTATCCCTTCCTGCATGTCTGTATCACTGTTTTTGCAAACAACTTTTCTCTTCTATCCTCCTACTTGGTGGGATATGACCTCCCCCACCTCCCAATATTGCCTGTGGGAGGTCTAGGCACATATGAAATATAAGTGGCTCTGGGAAAGAGAATCTGACTGTTTCAGCTTTACTCAGGCCATCACTAGCAATGGTCTAATATTAGTATTCTCAAGTATTAATGTCTGGGCACTGGAGCCAATGGATGAGGAAGGAGAATAAACTGGACAGACAACCAAATAGTGTTAACTTTCATCAGAAATGCACAAAATGTCTAATTTTATTTGTGTGTGAAGCTTAGAGGTATTACTTGCAGCCAAATGTTCCTCCATGGGATCAAAAACATTGTCATCTAGACTGCTTATTATACCTAGGCACACTGCTCCTTGTCTGTATTTGCACAGCTGATGACCAGCCTGCCACCTCTCATATTGTCCCATGAGACCCTGATCCAGTGTCTTCCATAACCCTAGGGCTGAACCAGCATATGATCTACCTTGGTTTAAAAAAAAAAAAAGAAGGCATAAGTTGTTTCTTTTTCCTCTGAATTTCTCTCAACCCCAGCCTATGTTACCATAGAGCCACCAAAATAATTGTCATCAATAATTTTGATAATAGTTAATATTACTGAATGTTTACTATGTGTGCAGGACTTGGCTGGTGCTAAAATGGTTCCATTATGCTGATAAAAGCCTTATACACAGACACTCATCCCCATTCTACAGATAGGTAACTAAAACTTAGTAAAAATTATTTTCTGGAAGAAACATAAGCATTAAACAATGGTGATGAAATTCAGCTTCAAGCAATATGATCTCTAGCCCAGTTTATAAAGTAGTTTTTCTTTTTAAAATGGAAGGGCTGTGAAGTACTGCCAGGCTTCAGGCCAGCACCTCTTGCATCCATCCCCATGCCCATTTCATTCTTCATGGGCTTTACAGTGTTCCTCATCCCAAGTTCTCTAGGCTTGCGGACTGCTCCTGTAGTGTAGTCCACTTAGTCCCATAGTCACCCCTTTTATTTTGTGCAGCATGAACTGAATGTTTGTGTCATGACATCCCCATTTATAGGTTGAAATCCTAATGCCCAAAAGGGCGTTATTAGGGGGTAGGGCTTTTGGGACGTGATTAGGTCATGAAGGTGGTGCCCTCATGAATAGGATTGGTGTTTTCAGAAAAGAGATGTGAGAGCTTGCTCTCTCTACTCTCTGCCATGTGAGGCCATAGTGAGAAGATAGCCATCTGCAAGCATCTCATGAGTAATTCTCATCACGTCTCTAGAAAAGATACTTAATGCTCTTTGCAAGCCCCTATATTCTTTAGTTAGTTCATGCTCCTTTCTGTTATTTAAAATACTAAAAATATAAATTTTGAAATAATTCTAAGAGTGAGCTTCTGTTTTTTTGCAGTTCTGGCAAAATACAGTATCAATCAATATATAGCATGTTTCAATTTCTTTTCAAGACTTTTAGAATGTATTTCTGCTGGTGAAGCAATTGGATGCATATTTTACTTGACAATCAATAAGTAACTGGTTTGCTCCTTAATACCCTTCCCCTACAATGTTAGGCAAACACAAGTCATTGAGGTACTTTCAGAAAAACTCATCATTCTGCTGCTATAACCACTCATTTCTGATTTCTCCCTGGAGGAGTTTAGAGGTAAGTATACCTCTGCTTTGTGGTGGCTAGTACATATCTTGCAAAAAAAAAGAAAATGAAAAGAAAGAAAGAAAGAAAGAAAGAAAGAAAGAAAGAAAGAAAGAAAGAAAGAAAGAAAGAGAAAGGAAGGAACATTCTTCTCAAAAAAACAAGTTGAAAAGTTCAAAGACCCAGTTTCATTGTTTGACTCAACTTTCTTAAGATGTTTACTCTCTCTGATTTCAGTGAAAGGAGGGTATGTGTTGCTTATGTGTAGTCACTCCTTTGCCTGTGTGTCGTAGTCATGGTACTCTGGACCATTAATCTGCTCCTGAGAGCCATTTGGGTGTTGGTGGCCCTGTTATGCTTATGGGTGGAACACACCCCAGTTACACACTTTAACGTAACTTAAAGAGAATAAGCATAGGAATATGTTTTAATTTCCTATTGCTACTATAGCAAAGTACCAAAAAATTTAATGGCTTAAAATAACACCAATTTATCATCTTACAATTCTGCAGGGGTCTGTAGTTCAACTGGTCTAAAATCAAGGTGTCAGGGTTGTATTCCCTTTGGAAGACTTTTGGAGAGAACCTATTTCATTGTTTTTCCCAACTTTTTTATAATAATAGAGGACATGTATTAAGTTTTCTTCTATATGTTCATCTTTGATCTCATGATTTTAAATATTCATATAACAATTTGTCCTAACCCCCCACTTTATACATAAAAAATTTTCTCTCTTTTTAATTGTTGTTCAAGTACAGTTATCTCCATTTTTCCCACCACCACCCCACCATCCCCACCTCCAACCTTCGATCCTACCCTTCACTTTGGCTTTGTCCATGTGTCCTTTATACCTGTGCCTTGATGACACTTCTTCCCTTTCCCTCTGTTATCCTCTCCCCTCTCCCTCTGTTATCTTCTCCCCTCTGGCTACTGTCAGTTTGTTCTTTTTTTTCAATGTTTCTGGTTATATTTTGCTTGCTTGTTTATCCCAGCTTCTAGAGGCTGCCCATATTCTGGGACTCGTGGCACCCTCCCTTCATCTTCAAACCAGCAAAGTCTTTCTCTGCCCATTCTTCTGTTCTTACATCTCTCTTGAGTGCACCTAGGAATAATTCTCCATGTTTAAGAATTCATACGATTAGACTGGGCCCATATGAGCAACACAGGATTCTCCTCAAGTTCTTTAACCTTAATGATGTCTGCCAAATCTCTTCTGCCATGTCAAGTAATATGTTACTGGTCTGGAGACTATGATGTGGATGGCTTTTGGGGGAGGGAGGACATTATTCTGCTTACCATAGGATAGGTTGAGACAGAACTATTAGGTAAAAGGAGCAGATTGATTTGTTTTTGGTAGGATTTTTCCCTCCACATAAATGATCTCTCCTAGTTCTCACTATTGCTTTATTTTTTTCAGTATTCCTACTGTATGTGAAAATTAAAGCTCATCAAATTGTCATAAGTCATGCTTCTAATTTTAGGAGAAATCAAAGGCTGAACCAGATTTTCAGATTCAAGATTTCCTTCTCCTGTGGCCAGTCCAGATTGTCATATGGTAGAAGACAAACAGAATGCCCTTGAAAATTATAGGCTGGTCCCTGCTCCAGGAAACCTCTGGGAATATGGGCTGTTATTCCAGATTCCTTAACAGATTTCTTTTAGTGAGAATCATAACAAATGTTTTCTCTGACTTTTAAAACTGTAAGTGAAATGGGCCAACGGGCCAAGGCAAAGTTTGTGTTTAAATAAACTTTAGGACAAATGTAATGAATCTGGAAGTTATAATAATCTACATATTTTTATAGGGCTGCCCACCAATTCAGAGATGAAAATGGTGAAAAGTTCACATAAATTATTGTAAATACCAGTGCTTCTCAAACTTTGGAATCCATCAAAATCATCAGGAGCATTTGCTCAAGTGCAATTTGCGAGGCTCCACCCTCAGAGGAACTGATTCAGTAGGTCTGGGGTGAATTTGCATTTCTAAACTATTCTCAGGCGTGATCTTGAAAGCCCTGGTCTAGGACCACCCCTTACGAACCAGTGGTATGACTTGTAGTTTATAGAGGCAAACTCCATATTTTAGAATGGGAGCCACGTGCTTCTATTTCTTAAAGAAAATTGCTTAATATCTGCTCCTCAAATAAAATTTCCCATAAGTTTTATGTAAAGAACACTCTGTGATTCAGGTGTGCAGCGAAGTTTGAGAACCAATGGACTAGGAATTTTATATAGGACAGGAGTTTCCATCAGATCTTCAACTTCAAAGACTGAGGGTGATTCTTAATTTTACCTGGGGTCATATCATGAACCATGATCATTATCTTCATCCAACCTAATAAAGACACTGAATTCCATGTCTGCTAGTCTCTGGTATTGAACTTTTGCTTCCTAAATTTACTCCGGTTCAGAGGGGCTCTGGTTCAGGCCCTGTCTGCAGCCCAGGGCCAGATTCCTCCTGGCTCTCTGGACCTCACCTCAGTTCATCTATTGTCCCAGTGTAGTCCTCCTTTACCCAAAATAGTTTTTCTTGTGCCTTTCAGATTAGTATATGGAAAATAATAGCCCATGTCATCTGGGCATGATCTACATGAAAGTCTTAGTGCAAATTGCTATTTTAGCCAAATTGGCTAGTCCTAAGAGTTGCTATGAACACCATGTGTCCATGGAACTACTGACAGCAGCTGCCATCTTGAGAGCTTAGATCAAAGAGTAATTTGATCTAACTGATTAAAAAGGAATGTAATTAATTATATGATTTGAGTGTTTCTGGCTTTTATTGAAAGATGGCATGAGAAAAGGTATGATGCACAGCCTACAGAATGGCATAGATAATACAAAACCACATCCACAGGGCACTCAGCTATTGAGCCATATTTTCTAGGGCCTTCTTGATTCTCATTATTAGCAACAATATAATCATGTGGCTGGTCTACACCTGCCTGTCTGACCATCAGTCTAGATAATCAGAACTCTGGCACCCTAAGGTGACTTTATGAGAGTTTCAAAGGCCTTTTTTAAAGATATTTTGTCTAATAAGTGACAATTCAAATGTTCAAAACCTAGGGGTCATTTTGAAAATTTAGCACTAGTTATTTATTTTTACTATAAAAATAGCAAAATCGCAGCCACAATGGAAAAACTTACATACATTATTTATTATTTTTATTATGAAATGGCCTGGATATAAATAAAATAGGTTGTTCCTTTTTCTGATGTGCTCTTTAACAAGAGGAGCAGAGGAGCAATTTGAGCATAACTATAGAACACTGCATGATCTAATGAGTGAAATGTCATAACATTTTCAGTACTGGGTAGAATTCTTACCACCCATTAAGTTGAAAAATGAGAGAAGCAAGACTTCTGCTGCCACACACTCTTGGTAAAGAGTCCACACTTCTTGATACAAAAATAAAATACCCATTCCATTCTCTTTTGAGCAATATCTTTGAAATATTACTAACCTCCATGGCAGAGGTTGCTTAATCTGCAAATTTATCAGCTAGCAAACCATTATTATTGCTAATAACCCTTATTCACATTACCCAGAGAACCATTGCTTCTACCATTCCTTAACAAATGGAGTACAGCCTAGTGGGCGGACTGAAGCCTATTAAATTTTCACACATCATTAGTCCCCACCTCCCTTAAAGTTTCAGCTTGTATTTTTTCCTTTATGTCATTTTTTCCATGGAAGCATTTCCTTTCTACTAAGGACAAATACTGAGTGAGATTTCATGCAGTTTAGTGTAATTATCTTCTGTAATTTTGTTTAAAAAATAGTCAAAGTATTGGCTCAAAGTACATTTGTGAAAATGTGGTAACTCAGTCTGTTTGATGACAATATTGTAAAAGTACAAATAATTTGTGTTGGCTTTGTGAATGTGCCAGACTAACTATATAGTATTAAAAACTACCAGAAAAGATCCTTTAGTTTGCCTATCATGGTTTGCCATTGTTGCATTACAATAAACTCTCTTCTATAGGACCATTTTTCAAGGATGAGTTTATGATGAAAACATTTGGTTTGAAATCATCGTCCATTGATCAGTTGGCTCAAAGTCATTTATTTAACATGTATACACAGTGTTTTGGCACTTCCCACCCACGTTTCTGCTGAATCAGGTGAAAGTATTTCCAGAGAGTAACATACAAACAAAAGAGTAGGCCTGCTTTCTAGCTTCTAATAATTTGATGGGGTTTTTTTCATAAATTTCTAGAGAAGGAGGTACTCTCTCACTTAACATGGAGTAGTATTTTGCCTTTGATCAAAGAAAGACAGACGTGCTAATCACTTTTATGATGATGTCTCAGCAGTTCTGAGACTGCTGAGACAGGGTACTCATATGCTAAGTGAATACCAGATGTGTCTCAAGCCACAGATAAGTCTTTTCGGATCAGGCTCGAACCTGGGAGTCAGAGTATGTGTTGTGAAGGTCAGCAGAACCAGCTGTTTCTTGGCAGGTCAAGAAAATAAAGTCTTCGGATTTTCACAATAGCTGAAACACAGGATAAATGGGTGACTAGATTGGTATGCCTCTCAATAACGAAATTTTTAATGATTGAAGAGTGTTATAAGTATTTATAAGCAAATGAGGATGAATGATTCCTTAAAGTAAAATTCATTAAGCTAGAACCACCACGTAAAGAAAGAGGTTGGAAGTCGTAACACTCAGCCTTGCAGTAGCAAAAACAACAAAAAAACTAAACAAACTGAAAATTAACAACTCTATAGATTCAACAAGGAATTCCAGTCATGGGGCAAACTGATGACCCCCTAAACTGGAGAGACAAACAAACTGAAATTTAAACGTTATTTTTGTTTCCTGAGACACTACTGTCCATATTTAGTTTGTGTCAGCAATGAATTTACTAAACCTTTGTCAGAAATGAATGAACATGAAAAAATTCCAGGCAAATTACAGAAGCTTTACACTAGTCATGAAACAAAAATAAAACAAAGGTAGGGAGAGAGCATGGGGGCGGGGAATGGTGGTGGAAGTAAAAAAAATAAGAAATTGAAAAATGTGGAAAGTTGCAGAATATACAACTGCAGTAATATTAACAAGAGACCTTTTAAAAGTTTCTAATGTTTCACAATTAACATGTTCCTAGAAAGTTATGGTGCACTTTGTTTTGAGGGGGGGTGGATAGGATATGTCAAAACATTTGAATTTCGCTAGGGTTTTGGGCCAATTGAAGTAAATATTTTATGGTGAGTTTTTCTTTTAAATTAAAGTTGAGAATATTTTTAAAAGACTGCGGGTTTTCTTTTTCCTGCTCTCCTATTTCTATAAAGGATGTCTCACCAGGTAGAAATAATAGTCCTGTCTCCTGACTTTCTTTTCTTTGTTTGATAATTTCGTTAACAAAGTACCTAAAAAGGGACCTTGGAAAAAGTTTTTAGGTCACTTTTTAAGGAAAAAGAAAACAAATAAAAAAAGAAAAGAAGGAAAATGTTAGAGTAAAGGAAATAAAAATGTTCTCAGGATGACTATTTTAGGGGAAAAATGGAGAGTAAAAATAAGAAAAAGAGTTTTTTCCCAAAAGAATAAACTCTTGTTTCCAGGACTTTTGTCTCTACCTTGATTATGATACCACCATCTGAGTCTGTGTTATTTTTTTGAATACACGCTTTGATTTGATACACACATAAGGCAAAATTACCTTTTATATTTATTTTTCAATTATAATTGACATTCAATACTGTATTAGTTTTGGGTGTACAGAATAGTGGTTAGACATTTATATAACTTATGAAGTGATCCCTCCCATAAATCTAGTACTTGCCTGGCACAATGCATAGTTATATTACAATATTATTGATTCTATTCCCTATGCTGTACTTGATTCCACTAGAAAAAGCTTAGGTATGGGAAAAATCAGTAAGGGATTAGGTTATGAGGCTGTTCTTCAGTTCTTTCTGTTTTATTGATATTACTTCTCTTACCTTGTTTTGCTTATAAACCTTACCTTTCACAAGTCAGGAGTACAAACATAGCTCAGAAGTTAATATGTATGACAGCTCTGAAAATAAACACATTTTCTGAGACAGTAAAAATCTTAGAATAGTGGAGTGCAGTGAGAAATGGATCACAACTTCCTGCTTCCTTGTTTCTTAGTGTCCCTAGATTTAACTCCTTTTTGTCAAAATTTCTCTGTTTGTTTTCAAACTGTATTTCTCTGTCAAAAGAAACTCTAGATAAAAGTTAAATTTTAGATTTTTTAAAAAACTGGTAAACCTTTTAAGCAATGCACTTTCTTTCTATATCCCCCATCTATTTTCTTCAGTAAAAATAGCTTCCACACACAGTCACAGCCCTAGGCACATTCTTCATTAACTCTAACTCCTTGATCTCATCAATAACATATTCAGAGAAACCTTAACACTGAGCGTTTGATTATAATGATTTCTTTCTGGTGACACATTAAAATGTTCTGAATTGAATTTGTTTATAGACACACACATGTGTGTGTGTGTATATATATAAATATATATGTATTCTATGTAAATGTTTTATATATTTACATATGGCATAAACAGTGACTCTAAGTTGTATCTAATTATTTTGATGAAAATTATCAAAATTTGTTACTTCTGTGCACACTTACATCTCTACCGACTGGACTGGAATTTTATAAAATTGGTTGCTCACATTTTAAAAAATACTACTCTCTTTTATGTTTCATCATAACTAGTCTATTTCATACTCTTTTCTAGTTTTTTTGTTAATTGGATGTTGAAAACTGGGGTGTGCTAAGATATGTCACCTGAGGTCTTTGCCTTAGAGCAACTGACTCTTGGCACGATCTCTCACCGAATGTTAATAACACAGGGGAGCAGCTCGAAAGTAATGCTCAGAGCTACTACAGCCCCTGAAAGCCTGGAGAATACAGTTTCCAGGTTTATATTGTCTTTTTCTTAATATATACATTTATATTTCTGTTGCTGTCTGTAAACCCTGAAAGCTCTTTCCTATGTGAGGTTTTATCTTCTTCTTCTTATTATTATTATTATTTATCTCAATGTAGATCATCATCCTGTTTGCAAACTTGTAACTGTGGCATTCTGAAATCATAGCTAGAGAAAAATAGCTGGTGATTCCTATTTTGCATTTTAGGAATCGGATGTTGGTGATGGTAATATTTCAAGAGAAATAATATTCTTTGTAACTCATGTTGTGTTCCTTTTCTTTTTGTGCTCAACCTCTGTTGCCTCGAGCCATTTTTTAGAAACAGGGTGGAAGTGAGGAGGACTGACTTGCCCAGCTTGGCCTGTGGGTCAGTTTCACTCACTACCAGTGCATCACATCTGGGATGCTGCCAAAGTTTGCTGATGACTATGGCACAGGGACAAGGTCACAACCTTCTCTTCTCTAGATTAGGCTGTAAGCACCTATTCCCATGGAAAATATGCAGAATATTAAGGGAAATTTAAGGAATTCACTGTAGGTTTCAGGTTGCTGACCCCAAGTTACCCAGACTTAGTCGCACACATGATGAGGTAGGTGGCTTAGCCGAACATCTTAAACTACACTCTATCCATTCTCTGCCCCTTTCCTTCAGTCCTCTTCTTTTAACCTCTCTTTTTCACTGGAGCTCCCCACCCTCAAAACACAGGACTTCCCAACCCTTCTGTTTTCATTTATCCTTTGTTTCTTTCAAATTCTGCAGCCTGGAGCATCTGCTGAGAGGTCAGTGTTTCTCCTCTATCCTGATGGTTTTCTATGGGCCCTGAAGAGGGTGGACCTTCAGGGAAAACCCTTCTGTGTTAAGGTTGTTGTGTCTTCCTGCTGTGCTGGGGAAGCACAATGAATGAAGACTTTGTTTCCCATTTAGAGAAAGGAAATTGATGATGGACTAGAGTAGGTGTTTTCACTCCAGGCTGTATTTTCACCCAAGGTGTCTGAAATCAAACACACCTCCCGCTGTGATGATTCATTTATTTCTAAAGGTCCCCATCTGGTCCCCGTGAAAAATTCATATTCCTTCTATTAACATAACTTTGACCTTATTTGTAACAAACAAATAACTAATAACTCTGGCCTTATTATAACACAAGAGCATCCGCCTTTCCCTGCCCTGGGCTCTGTTAAAAATTGTCTTATATTAACCATCAATGAAAGATGTTATGCCTATTTGCTTCTCTTCAATTTCTAGATTTTTTTCTGAATAATAGGAAGATAGGAAAGACATTCAGTTCACCAAATCACTTCTTATAAAAGAATTTGTTCAGTATTGTCCTGAAATTAGTAAACCAGGAGACACATAACCTCTAAGAAAGTCTTTCTTCATTCCCACTCTAATCATGGTATATTTTATGTCATATATTAAATAGGCATGTTTACAGATATCTTTCTAAAAGATTCCTTTTATTTTTTTCAAAATTTTAAGATAAGATAACCTAGCACTAAAATTATTGATACTTTTATTTATGAAGGGAGGACAATATAACAGCATAATCTACAAAATTTTGCTTAGAACACCTATGTATTCTTTGAGAATAATGAGGATTATCTTCACAGTCATTTAGATCTCTGAATCTTTTGGGAGGAATTTCTGGTTATTGTTGACAAAAGTAATACAAAAGCACTCAGGGCTGCTGTCCTCAGAGAATAAATATTTTCACAAACAGATATGGTTATTTACTTTTTAGAAATAACCACCAACTGTTATGTTTTCTTATATTTTTATAAAAGTGAATTTCACATATTCAGCTGTTATTTTAAAAAGATCTTGAGTCTGACTGGTGTGGCTCAGTTGGTTTGGCATCATCCTGCACAGCCACAGGTCTCTGGTTCAATTCTTGGTCAGGACACATGCCTAAGTTGTGGGTTTGGTCCCTGGGGGTGAGTAGGAAAGGCAACCAATCCATACTTCTCACACTGACATTTCTTTCTTCCTCCCTTCCCCTCTCTAAAAATAAATAAATAAAATCTTTAAAAAATATCTTGAGGCTATTAGTCTATGCAAAATATTCTGATAAATAATATTTATCAGAACTAATTTTTCTGAATGCTCTTACATTTTCTCTTTCACCTATATTCTGGTATCTGCTTCTTCTTCCTCTAGTTAGCCAAAGCTTGCTATTTTAGTCCAAATCCTTCATTAATCTTTATTATTGACAGTTATAAAATGTCAATAATGTTTCACCCTTAGCACCTACCATTCATATATCCCTCTTTCTTTCATCTTTCCGTATATTTCTTGGTTACTGTTTTCTTTTCATCCTTGTATATGCCTGGACCCTACCATTACCAAATATTCTTTCCTTTACCAATTGCCATTTTTCTGTTCAAATATCTGATATAACTATATTTTCATCATTTTGTTTCTGATTTTTTATCTCCTTTCCAGAGCTCTTAAAGTGAGAAGAAGAGTGATCTCACCATGTTATGTGGACGTGACAGGAACTATATCCTATTCCTCCACTGTTTCCAATGAAGTTTTTGAGTTAATTAATCATCTACAAAGTCATGTGACAGCCACTGTGTTAGAGGTTCTGGGGACAGAAAGATAAAGAAGTTACTGTTCCTGAAGTCAAGGACTTTTAAACTAAGCTCCAGAGAAATGTCTGCTTCATGTAATTGCTTGGTTTATGATGGCTGATTGATTATTCATGGACTCATGTCCATTATAGTGGTAAATTATAATAGTTCTCCACATTCTTATTTGAGCCACTATTGACATTTGAATCATATATGTTAACCAGTCCTTTTACATTGCTGGGGAGTAAAACTAGCCTGAAAAATTAATATTTCTAAACAGTTGAGAAATTTCTGAGTTCTTGATTTATTTTACATTATTAAAATGGAAGTCACTTGTATTATATGTCTTTCTTCATAACCTTTTATAAATGGTTTGGTCTAGGAAGTGGGAAATGGTAGGGAGTTTTATTATCATGATAAAAAATAATGAGCAAAGTTAAAATTCACTTTTATATGAAATAATTTTAAAGTGAAAAATATGTTCGCATTTTTGAAATTGTGTTTATTTGGGAAATGCAATTAACTAATAGTGTTTTTTTACATTATTGGGATAAAACCTGACATTTATTAATTGACTACTATTTAACACTGCTTCTGCCTTGCATGTGTTACCTTTTAACATCCTCACTGAGCTATTCCTTTTGATACTATTGTTTATATATCCAATAAGGTGTTAACATCCAAAATTTATAAAGAACTCATGCAACTCAACACAAAAAATACAAATGAACAATGCACTTTAAAAATGGGCAGAAGACCTGAATAGACACTTCTCCAAAGAGGTTATGCAGATGGCCAATAGGCATATGAAAAGATGCTCAATGTCACTGATCATCAGAAAAATCTAAATTAAACCACAGTGAGATATCACCTCGCGCCTGTCAGAATGTCTATCAGCAATACATTCACAAACAACAAATATTGGCAAGGATATGGAGAAAAGGTAACAAAAACCCTCATGCACTTTTGGTAGGAATGCAGATTGGTGAAGCCACTGTGGAAAACAGTATGGAGTTTCCTCAAAAAATTAAAAATAGAGCTGCCTTATAACTCAGAGATTCCTTCTGGATATAAATCTGAAGAATCCCAAAACACTAATTCAAAAGAATATATGCATTCCTATGTTCATTACAGTGTTATTTACAACAGAATCACATCCACACACACATAGACATATATATAAAATGATACATTCAGCCATTTGTGACACCATGGGTGGACCTAGTGGGTATTATGCTAAGTGAAATGTAAGTCAGAGAAGGGAAAGACAAACACCGCATGATTTCACTTACATGTGGAATCTAAGGAACAAAATAAACAGACTCATAGATACAGAGAACAGACTGACAACTGCCAGAGGAAAGGGGGGTTAGGGGGTTGGGCAAAAAAGGTAGAGGGATTAAGAAGTACAGATTGGTAGTCACAAAATAGTCACAGGGATGTAAAGTACAGCACAGGGAATATAGTCAATAGTATTTTAATAACTACTGTATGGTGCCACATGGGTACTGAAAATATCAGGGAAACTCTTTGTAAAGTGTATAATTTTCTACCCACTATGCTATAGACCTAAAACTAATAAAAATAATATTGTGTGTAAACTGCAATTGAAAAATTAAAATATGTAAAATTAAAAAATACTGTAGATGGTTGAAGCACATTATCATAAACTTAAGAATGGCTTTATTTAAAATTATTTTAAATTGGTGCTTCAGGAATGTTTCTCATACTGGAGGGAGATATTTAAAGAAGATGGCTTGCCAGACTTTTGTCCCTGATTTAGTGCCATTTATGTCCACAGAGACATTTGGCCCAGAGATAACAGTTGTAGATGCTGCAAAAGTGATATAAAAAGCACCATCATGACTATGTCATAAAAACTACCTCCCTCTGCAATATATATTTAGAATGAGAAAACAGTTTTCTGACTTATGTGTGACTGATTTTTTAAATAATTGTGACTTTAATCAGAAAAAATGAAAATGAGGCATTCCAGACAAGATAGAGGAATAGGTAGAAACCCTTCACTTCCTTGCACAACCAAAAGGAGGATAACAACCAATCTAAAAACAATAAACAGTCAGAAGTGTCAGAAAATCAAACTGCATGGAACTCCAAGAATCAAGGAATTAAAGAAACAGACTAAACCCTAACCCTAATCAGACTAAACAGACAAATAGTGCCACAAGACAGCAAAGAGGTTTGCCTCACGCTGGTGAATACCTAAGGCTCCACCCCCTTACAACTTAACAGGTGCACCAAGAAAAAGAAATGTGGCCCAAATGAAAGAACAGAGCAAAACTCCAGGGAAAGATATAAGTGAAGAGATAGCCAACCTAGCTGATGCAGAGTTCAAGACACTGGTAATCAGGATGCTCATGGAACTGACTGAGCTTGGTTGCAAAATGAAAGAACAAATGAAGGCTACTCAAAGTGAAATAAAGCAAAATATTCAGGGAACCAGAACTGGCAGGAGGAAACCAGGACTCAAATCAATGATTTGAAACAAAAGGAATAAATAAACATTCAATTGGAACAGCATGAAGAAACAAGAATTCAAAAAAAAATGAGGAGAGGCTTAGGAAGCTCTGGGACAGATTTAAACATTCCAATGTCCAAATTATAGGGATGCCAGAAGGAGAAGAACAAGAGCAAGAAATTGAAAACTTATTAGAATAAATAATGAAGGAAAATTCCCCAATTTGGCAAAGGAAATAAACTTCCAGGAAGTCTAGGAAGCCCAGAGAATCCCAAAGAAATTGAACCCAGAGAGGATCACACCAAGCCACCTCATTATTAAGTTACTCATGATTAAAGATAAAGAGAGAATCTTAAAAGCATCAAGAGAAAAGGCAAGAGTTACCTATAAAAGAATTCCCATAAGACTATCAGCTGATTTTTCAAAAGAAACCTTATAGGCAAGAATGGACTGGAAAGAAGTATTTGAAGTCATAAAAGGAAAAGTCCTACATCCAAGATTACTCTATCCAGCAAAGCTATCATTTAGAATGGAAGAGCAGATAAAGTGCTTCCCAGATAAGGTCAAGTTAAAGGAGTTCATCATTACCAAGCCCTTCTTATATGAAATGTTAAAGGGACTTATAAAAAGATAAAAAAACTATGAACAGTAAAATGACAACAAACTCACAACTATCAACAACAGAACCTAAAAAAAAAAAACAATGAAAACAAAAACTAAGCAAACAACTAGAACAGGAACAGAATCACAGAAATGGAGGTCACATGGAGGATTTTCAGTGGAGAAGGTGAGGGGAAGAATGGGGGGGAAGGTACATGGAATAAGAAGCATAAATGGTAGGCATAAAATAGACTGGGAGAGGTTAAGAATAGTATAGGAAACAGAGAAGCCAAAGAAATTATATGTACAACCCATGAATGTGAACTAAGGGGGGGTTGCTGGAAGGTTGGGGGTTACAGTGAGGAGGGTGAATAAAGGGGGGGAAATTGGGAAAACTATAATAGCATAATCAATAAAATATACTTAAAAAAGAAAAAAATGAAAATGGTACTGTCAGCAAAATGTAGTTTGCTACTCAGAGGTAAAGCAAAGGGAAATCCTGTACAACAACGTTGTGTTATAGATGTTTTAAAATCTTTCACATCTTGTATAAAGTGGAGTGTGCGTGTGTGTCTGAAGCTTAAGGTAATATCTTAAAAGCTGACAGTTTAAGGGAGAAAATTTTAGTTACTTATTAAGAAAATACTTGATAAGTAATTAATGAGTCAATGTTTTTAAAGCACTTAGAATGGCTAAATTATCAGTTTTTAAGCTCATTAGATGACTATCATGCAAATATAGGGTGAACACATACCATCTGGCATTAAAGATTGAGGGGAAAGAATGGCTAGGTTAGCTACCTTACTGGTTAATGTCATACAAGACAATAATCCATAAATTTAGGGATTACCTTTTCTATCAGCTAGAAATCATTTACATTGCTAAGAGACTAAAGTCCACATGTTAACTTCTACCTTTGCCTCCTTTGGGCTTTTAAGTAATAGTGAATATTAAATCAATTAAGATACATTTTTTTAGATAATTAAATGCTCCTTAGATGGACTGGTTAAGCAATGCTCTGATGTGAAATTCAAAAGATGTGCTCCTTTCCCTTTGCCTTATTTCTAAGTTCTGATTTTTTTTTTTTAACAGAACATTCAGTGGTGTGCTAGAAGCACTCTATAAATGTTTAAAAACAGGGAAAATAGCTTAGAAGATGACATGGTTGGAGCTTATGTTTAGGATTAAGGTCAGAGAATAAAACTCATCTGCATAAGACCTGAATTTATTTTTTATTTCCTGGAGGGAGGGGAGATAAGATATTAGAAAAAGAACCAGAAAGCAAATGAATCAGGGAAACGATGTAAAATTTAGCATCTCATGGGAGAAGGTCACGAGAAACTTAGAGTTGTGGCAGGACCTAAAGAAATTTTGTGAACAGAAATATCTAAGATTTGGAGTTATCTGGACTGTGTAGTAGATGATGTAATCCATTTCTCTTGCCTTTCATTCTTTAGTAAGTTTTACTGTGCTCATAACTTTCTATGTGTGCTTTATTTTTACTTCATTTTTAGAAACTGAGTTAATGGGCTGAATTCCATAGGTAGATACCTGTTAATATATTTAGGTACTAAACAACAACTTTTGAACTCAGCTAAGCATGTATGAGTTGCTGGACATACTATTCAATCAAAGAAAACAAAAGGAATCTTTATACAGCTTATAGTTTAGTGTGGAAGACAGACAACAAATAAATAAACACATAAATAATTTGTGGTGAATGCTACAACAGGATTCAGTGATAGAGACTGATAGGTTTGGAGATCTGTTTTAATGGCATGGGAAGGAAAGTCCCTCTGAGGAGGAGACCTTCAGCCAGATTTGAAGCAAAGGCCATTGTAGAAGGAGGCAGTGTCCATGTGTATTAGTTTCTTGGAGCTGCTGTAACAACCACAGACTTGGTGTGGCCTAAAATGACAGAAATTTATTCCTTCCCATTATGTAGGCCACTGTCCAAAATCAAGGTGCCAGCCTGCTTGGTTCCTTCTGGGGACACTGAGGGTGGATCTGGTCCATGCCTCTCTCCCAGCTCCTGGTGGCAGCCAGCCATCCCTGAGGTTCCAAGGCTTGTACTCCAATCGTAGTTCTCCACTCCCTGTCTCTGTCTTCACATCTGTGTGACTGCTCTTCCACTCGAGTGTCAGTGTCACAAGCTTCCCTCTACCTTTCTTTAATGAGGAAACTGTCATTGGATTTAGGGAATGCCCTAAATTCAGGTTGAACTCACTTGATATTCTTAATTACATCTGCACAATTGACCCACTACTGTAGGCAGAAGGATTAGTGTAAGCGATGACAACGAGGTAGGAAAGAGCTTGACACATTCGAGGAGAAATCATTTTGGGTGAGAGGGAGACCAGATCATTATTCAGTTGACATGTTAGGCAGTGTCACGTTGCCACCTGTGTCAGAGAGTAGACCTAGAGAATGAGCCTCATGTGGATTTTCAGCAGCACAAGGAAAAATTTGGGCTTCAGGGGAATGGGGCTTGGAGTTGTCTGTAAATCCCTTTGAGATTCACCTTACTAATCAGTATTATCTCTTCTTATGCAATATACTTAAAAGTCTTGTGACTTAATAAGCTTACTCTAAGTGGATATGCTACAAATTTATGCATAACTTTTCCCCCAAATCACTGCTTGTGTTTTTCTTACCCATTCTAAAAGGATCATTTTTGAGTGGCCCTTGCCTGTATGTGGCGACCATATCCCATCTCTGAGGTCAGTGCCTAATGATCCATTTCCGCATCTCATCTGTGAGGAAGAGTGAGCCCAAACCATAGTGCAGAAGTATTCTCCAGGTTGTGCAGACCAAGCAAGCCTTTTTCTAGCATGTCTAAATATTTGTTTAACAGAGAATTTGTGTAGCTGTATATATCACACTTTAAAAGCCTATTAGGTACCTTCTTTAAGATATGCCAATAGAATTCAACTTAAAATGGAGTACAAAATAACTCTTTTGTGTAATCTTACTGAACCTGAGAAACTCCTGTCTAGGGAAACTGATTCTCTTAGCATCAGTTTTGTCTCCTACTAAGGAATTCATTTCAACCTCTTTACTCCTTGAGAACCACTTTATGTTACTAAAGACAATTTATAAAAAGGCCATATTGTACAACTAGGTAATAGCTGATAGCTTTATTAAGCACAGATTATAAAGAGACTTCTTTTAACCTCTTACATGTGACTTTTGTACTTATCTACAAATAATGTACTGCCAAGACTACTGATGTCCCAATAGCAAATCTGCCTTCGGGTAGGGTTGTCATCATCCTTGAGCATTTTAGGGTGCATACCTTTAACATTGCCAACCACTAACCTCAATGCTGAGATAGTAGTAACATTAATAAACCCGCTTTAGAAAATTTTCTGATCAATTGGTAGTGGGTTTTATTTTGTTTATTGATTTGCATTTCTGGATAGTTTCTGTCAGCAGTTTCTACTGCTTATAATTTACTCTGAAAGTAATTTAGCAGCATCTCTATAAAGGAAACTGATTACTAGTGTAAGTGTTGAGAGAGTAACACTAAAAAAAATTGAGAAGAAAGACAAAACAAAGTCAATTCACTCTAACATATCCTGAGTCACTTCCTTCTGCAAAGCAAAGTGGAACTCAACGTTAAGAAGACTGAAACTGATCTTTCTGTCGAGCAGCTGAAGGACTTACTTTTAAAAACACAATTTATAGGATATAGAAATCTGCACTTTAAGGTAATTTCCTGCAAATGTGTATTTGCTCAAATGTGGGATGTACACTGAAGAATTTGGAGGGTATATAATAACTGTTAGTATTTGAGTTGGAACCTGTGTGAAATGCATCTTAAAAATTAATGCACAACAGATGAATTAATTTATTTGTTGATCCAAGATGATTTATAAATAAATGAAAAGAGCTAAAATACTGTTTTCCATGAGACAGCAAATGAGATGTGTCTCACTTCTAAAATAAAACCTGACCCCCAAAAAGGCAGTTTGGAAAATAAGATGGCTTGTCGAGATGGCATTTAAATATGCTTGAGAAAATAGTCATGACTTATGACAAATGTGAGGTTGTGTAGAATAATTTACTGAATACTATTTTGTGGAAACATTTTGTAAATCATGTTCACTTTAGATTTATTTTTTCCATTAAAATATAAAAAGCTCCTCAGCAGTTTCCATTTCTTAAGAGAATTATAAATTATTGGTTTGTTGCATTTCTCAAAGATTGTTTGCCTATTGTATTTGACCTTGAATAATGAGGAAATAAACTTAAAGTAATAAAGTACTACTTTAGTATTATCTCTGTTTTATTACTTTATCTTTTCCCCTTTTGGAAAAATGTGTTTCTGGTGTGGGAACAAAAGTTAGAGCAGGGGAAAAGAGCAATAAAAAAGGGAGATTGTTATTTTTTCAAATAAATATATAACAGTAATATGAAGATCAAATGACTTATTTTTTATTTTAAAAAAACAAGAGCATGAAGTCTTTGGTTTTTATTGATTAATATCCTTTATAGAAAAGCTTAAAAGATGAGTTCTTTATTCAATGGATAATTTTAAAAAACTATCTAATGTTAGAATTAGGACAATAGGTTTGGTAGGTTATAATTAATAGAGCAGATCAAGAACTACTGTGATATTGGACTTCTGGCCCGCAGAGCTGTGAGAAAATAAATGTCTATTGTTTAAGCCATCCAGATTATGGTGTTTTGTTATGGCAGCCTGAGATGACTAGTACAACAATGAAAACAGTGTACTTCAAAATAATGCTGTAGAGTCAGGTTGACATGTTCCAAAGCTTAGTCTTAAGAAATAATTATCTGACAAAAACTAAAGAGGGGTGGAAATGGGAGGGAGGGAGGGAGGGTTGGTGGGGGTGGACTGGGATGGGAGTAAAAGACAGAAAACTGTACTTGAACAACAATTTAAAAAAATACTTATCAGAAACCTCAGGTCTAAGGTGACTTTTTCTTTGTGGTAGGATAAATTTAGGTTTTCAGTAAATGAGGGCCATAATTTACTTGGTAATTTTCTCAAAAGATTTTGCTTGTATTTATTGGATAGGACACATTTTTATACAATATCGCACCTGGGAATTCATTCAGAGTAAGAAAGGCAGTTAACGGTAGCTTTTGACTCAGTACCCACTGCCAGAATCATTAGAATCCAGTCCTGCCTCTTCGGTCCCTTCCTGTGGTGTCACTGGGGTATTTCATCCATGTTCTTGAATGGCTTGGACAATCTTGGCTACCTTCCCTATCTTCTCTTTAATAACCCCTTCTTAAATTCACCATGTTTTCCACAAGTCTTATTTAGGATCAGTTTCAGCTGCATATAAAAGAACAAAACCAAAAGCATCTTCTGCATTTCTTTCATTAGCCACAGGTCAGTGGTGGTGAAGGGGATGAAGAGTGTAGACCCTATGTGCAGTTTTTTCTTAGTGTAGGTCTTTTCCACCAGATTGCAATCCCACTGGAGGAAGCAATCTTGCTTCTTTTATTTATACCTCTATTCTATATAGGCAACTTCTAAAATAGTGCCTGGGACATCATAAGCCCTCAGTCAGTAGTTTTTTAAATATATTAATGAATAAAATAATGAGTAAAGGAAATTGATACTAAAAACACAAATAAAGGTCATTTTGTGAACTATTATTTCTAAAATGTCAAAAAACAAACTTTTCTTCTGTATGTGGTGGAGAGCTATTGAACATTTCCAAGATGAGACATAGTACAGAAGTTTTTCACACTAATCATGTTGTTTTTCAGACTAAGTACATGTTTTTTTTTTAACTAATCTCATATTTTAAAGTAAATGCTGACAGGTATAATTCATGAAAAAGAAATGATTGCTTTAAATGTATTTTTATTTTAAAAACATTTGAACTTTCCATATATTTTTAAACTAGTTTTATTGAGAAAGAATAGATTACTTTTTGTGGAAATGGCTAAAAAAGACAAATATTTAAGGCAACAACGTAAAGCAGCAATTCTCAACTGGTATGCCACAAGAATTTCTAAAACATCCAATACCTGACTGTTTAGTCAGGGACACTGACTGCTTTTCCCTTAGATTGTTACATTGGAAAATGACAACAGCCAACACAACAATAACTGTCTGGTGTGAATGAATCAAAGTTACACCTATTTTTGGTCAAATCAGCAAAAAAAAAAATTTTCTGGTGTGCCACAGATTTTACTAATTCCTTTATGTGTGGAATGAAAGGGAAAAGGTTGAAAATCAGTGATACAAGGTATGAGTCCATGTTTCTAGTTAGTAAGAAGTGCCAATGCAATAATTTTGGTTTTTAACAAAACTGAAGACAATTATAGACAATTTTATAACTTTTAAAAACTGCTATTGAAGTATAATATTCATACAGAAAATTGCACATGTCATAGACATATAGTTCAATTATTTTTTTACAAAATGAAATTAACCCTGCCTTTAACAGTGACTGACTGGAAAGCCCCATCACGCATGACTAACCACTTTTCTTCTAACAGATAGAGTAGTTCAGTCTGTTCTCCTACTTTATGTAAGTGGATTCGTACTACATGTACACTTTGAATCTGGCTCTTTTGCTCAATATTATGTAGGTGAGAGTAACCATATTTTGCCATGGTACAAGAGTCTTCCTGATTGCTGTATTGAATCCCATGTATACAATTGCATTGAGTATATACTCAGGAGTAGGACTGCCACATCCCACAGTATACATATGCTCAGCTCTAGTAAATTTTGGCAGCTCTAGCTACTGCCAAAATTTTCCAACAGGAAACTTTGAGATCTCGTATTCCTCCATATGATTCCAAGCTTAGTATTAGTTGTCTTTTTATAAAATTGATTTTTCCTTTTTTAGTAGAGGTGTAATGATAAATGGATTGTGGTTTAAATTTTCATTTCCTTATGAAAAAAATAAGTTGAGTACCTTTTCATCTTCAAACTGACCATTTAGATAGTCTTGTGTGAAGTTTTAACCCTTTGAACAGAATTTTTTATTGCATTTTTTCCATTACCATTCATCCCCCTTATACTCTCTCCCCGCCTGCAAATCACCACACTGTTGTCCATGTCTATGCATCCTTTTTCCTTTTGCTACATATCCCCATCCCCTAACAACCATCCTGCTCCATATCCATGAGTCTGTCTCTATTTGCTTGTTAGTTCAGTTTGTTCATTAGATTACACATTTGAGTGAAATCATATGGTATTTGTCTTTCTCTGACTAGCTTATTTCACTTAGCATAATTTTCTCCAGGTCCATCCATGCTGTTACAAATGGTAAAATTTACTTTTTTTACAGCTGAGTAGTATTCCATTGTGCAAATATACCATAGTCATTTTATCCACTCATCTACTGATGGACACTTGGGCTGCTTCCAGATCTTGGTGACTATAAGATAATGTTGTAATGAACATAGGGTGCTTATATTCTTTTAGAATTAGTGTTTTGTGTTTCTTTGGCTAAATTCCTACAAGTAAAATCTTTGGGTCATAAGGCAGATCCATTTTTAATATTTTGAGGTATCTCTGCCCATACTGCTTTTCACAGCGGCTGCACCAATCTGCATTCCCAGCAACAGTTCAATGGGGTTCCTCTTTCTCCACATCCTTGCCAGCACTTGTTTGTTGATTTATTAGTGATAAACATTCTGACTGGTGAGACATATATTTCATTGTGGTTTTAATTTGCATTTCTCTGATGATTAGTGACATTGAGCATCTTGCAACAAATTTTAAATTGGATTGATATGTAGGAGATATTTTTGTATGATGCATAAAATATTTTGTTGGATATGTGTAATGCAAATATCAAACTCCATTGTTTGAATTTTCACTTTCTGTTGTCTTTAAATGAACAAAAATACTTGACATTAATGTTAAATTAATTTTCTTTTTATGAATGGCCATTTTATTCCTTATTTAAAAAATGCCTAACATCTCCCAGGGTCTTAAAGATGTTTTATATTTTATTTAAAATATTTACTTTTTGAACTTCACATTTACATCTGCCATCCATCTGGAATTCTTGGTTTTGTCTTGTTTTTCTGAGTGATGTAAGGATCTGGATAAGGACATGTAATTGACCCAGTAGCCTTTGTTGAAAAGACCATTTTTGTTGTTGTTGCACTGCAGAGCTATCTTTGTCCTAAGTTAGGTGACTGTAAGGTGTGAATATATATGTCGACTCTTGCATTTTTCCACTGAGGAATTATTTATTCTTGGGCCTATACCATATTGTCTTAGTTACTCTTGCTTTATAGTAAGTCTTGATATTTGGAAGTGTTAGTACTCCAGATTTGTCCCTTTCCAAGGTTTCTTTGGTTATTCTGAGCTGTTTACATTTCTATATTAACTTTAGAATCATCTTCTTAGTTTCCACCAATATTTCTAGGATTTAAAATGGAATTTATACTAGTGATCTATTGTTACATGGTGCATCATCTCTGATAAATATTATCTCAAATATTAAGGATCTTGTTGTTCTGGCACAGTGTCTCTTATGAGGGTCTAGTCAAGCTGTCAGCGGGGGCTGCATTCATATAAAAGCTTTACTAAGGCTCAATTATTCACCTCCAATAAAGTTCACTGTTGTCTTGGCCCCTCTACAAGGGTGCCTGAGTGCTTTCAAGACATGGTAACTTCTTCCCTCAGAGGAAGGGACGCAGGAAAGAAAAAGTGATCAAAATATATGCCGCAGAGTGTTTGATAACAAAACCTCTGAAGTAAAAAACAGTCACTTCTATAGTATTCCATTGGTCAATCAGACCAAACCAGGTATGATGGGGGAGGGAATTTCCAAAGGGTATGAATATCTGAAGGTGGGGATCATTGAAAATCATTATAGACACTGGCAACCATAGGCTTTCATTAAATCTATAGATAGATTTCAAAAGGATTGATATTCCAATGTTATTGAGTCATGTAACCAAAAATATAGTATGTTTATTTAGTTTTTCTTTAGTATTTCTCAATAATTTAATTTAGTGGTCAGTGTGGAGTTGTAACACATCTTTTGTTAGATTTATTTCTAAATAGCTGACTTTTGATGCTATTCTATTTCATTTTTCAAATGAATTTTTTATATATTTATTGCTGCTATGATAAATACAACTTATTTTATAGTTTATACTTCATTGATCTTGTACGGTTTTTAAATTCTAAGTTTTTTCTCAATATTATTTTAGATATTCTAAGTGCATAATTTATCATTTACTAACAATAATACTTAAACAATTAAAAAATTCTTAAATGACTTAAAGAATTCATTGAAGATATCTAGATTTAGGGTCATCTTTGTCAGAATATTTTTAATAGAACATTCAATTGCTTTACTTGATATCAGGCAATTTAGATTTTGTACATATGCTCTCATTTCCTACAGTTTCATATTGAAGAATTTGTACATTTCATTCAAGTACCCTGATTTATTGCTAAAATTTTTAATAATATTTTCCTATGATATTTTTTGATGTAGCTAAGAACAGTGTAACTGTTACCAGATTAGTACTTGTCATTCTTGATACTATAGTTGGTGTTTACTCTTTCCCTAGCTCTACCTTGCTAGGGGGTTAATCAATTTCATCAATATTTTCAAAAGTTTAAAGTGTGTTTCTGTTGAGTGTTTGCATTATATTTTATTGATCTATTCTTTTATTTTATTCTATTATATATTTGTATGTTGGACTTGCTTTTCTCTTTTCAACTTCTCAAAAGAAAAACATACATAATTTATTTGCAAACTTTCTATTTTCTAATACAGGCATTTTAAGCCATAAACTTCTCTCAAAGTACTGTGTTAGGTGCATTCCACAGATTTTGAGATGTTTTATCATTGAACTTAACTATTTTGGGTTGTTTCAATTTCTTCTTTCTTCCAATTAGAAAAGTATTGCTATTCAAGGAGATTATGATTTTCTGGTTTGTCCTCTAGCTTGTTCTTTCTCTATCTTTGTCTGTCTTTTTGTCTTAATTAATCCCTAACTTCATTCCACTCTGATTAGAGAACACATTTGGAATAATTTAAATTATTTGAAATTTTTAAGTCTTCTTGCATTATGACATACAAGGTCTGTCCAGAAGGTATCTGGCCATGTAATATGAAAAAAATAGATATATTTATTGAAGAAGATATAAGATACAACATTGTACATAGGACAATGACCTCAGTCCCCTTAACAGTAGGCACCTTGGGACTTCACACAGTTCTCCCAATTGCCACCTGCTGCCCCATTGTATTTTCCTGAATCTCATTGATGGCCTGAAATCTCTTCCCTTTCAAAGGTGATTTTAGTTTTGGGAAAAGCTAGAAGTTACAGGGCACCAAATCTGAGCTATAAGAGGGCTGAGTCATCTGGGTATTTTGATGTTTTGCAAAAAAACTGCAGGAGACATGATGCCTAAGTGGGTACATTGTTGTGATGAAGCTGCAAATCACCCCTTGGACCTAGTTGCAGGTCTTCTGAATCATCTGGATAGTTTCTATGGAGGAATGTTCAAGCTTAATGCAAAATTTGACACAGATTCATTGCTCTGCTCACTCAGTCATTTTGAATGCTTGGGCCACACAGCTCACATGCTCACTCAGCAGCATCTACTGCCCCCACTGGCTAGTACAGTGAAGTCATCATTGTTCATGCACATTCCAGTCCACTCTCCTTTGCTACCAGGTTACATGGATGTCACACAAACCCTTCTCATTATATCAATGATGGATGGACTTTTTCCAGACAAACCTCATATATTGTTAATTTTATTAAATATTAAATTTGCACTTAAATTCTTCTGTTAGATGTGGAATTTTAAATGTGTCAAATATGTTATTAATAGTTCTGCTATTCATATATTTCATATCTTTATTGATTTTTATATCCTTTCAGATTCTTACTGATTGTCTTTTTTTGGTAATACTATATGCAACTCTTCCATAGTTTTAATGGATTTAACTACTTTTCTTGTAGTTCTGTCCATTTTTGCTTTATATATTTTGAAATAATTTTAATAGAAGCAATCATTTAAAATTGTAATAGTTTTCTTTATTCCTATGAGTTATTATTTTTTATCTCAGCAATGATTCTTAAAGTCAACCTTTTTATTACTAATATAGGTAATTAAGTTTCTTTTAGTTATTGTCAATCACCTTTTTACAAAATCTTAAGATCATCTCTCTGCTTTGTTTATTGAGAGGTTGCCTATTTTTCAAACACCACAAAGGCTTATTGTGTGTAGTTTTGGTTGCTGTGATGAAAATCATAAAGAGGACTATTTTTCTAAAGGGCTAATGATGCGAAACAGAAACACTCTTTGAGAACAAGGGAGTCTGGAAGATGATGTGTCTCTGAAATTATAACTCAGAATTGAGACTTGAGAAAAAATCTTCCCCACTTCATGAAATTTGTTTATGTGCTGCTGCTGCTGCTTATTTTTTGAGGACATAAACTCCATGAAAAGAATTTGCCTTTTCATTAATTGTTGTAGCCCCCAGTAATTAGAACTGAGCCTCATGCATAACAGAAGTTCTATATTTGTGTGGTGTGCAATGGAATCTCACTTTCCTTCCCACCACTTCTGACAAAGGTTCTATTATCTCCATTTTGCTTGTAATGTAATTAAATCTGAAAAAGGTTATGTAACTTTCTTAAGGTGAATAAATTATGGAGTAGAATTAGAATAAGGTCTGTCTGATGTAGAAGAGCATTTCACTCTAAGTCTCTGCAATGGCAGGGGGTGGGGACCTTAGCTGAGAGACAGTAAGGCGGCATGATTGCTTCAGAGTCAAACATACAGACCATCTCTGCCCCTGTGACTTTGGCCAAAGTACCTAACCTGCTTTCTTTGCTTCTGTTTCCTTGTCTTTAACTAAGGATGACAACTTATTAAGGATACCTTACTAAGGATATCTATCTCATTAAGTTGTTTTGAGAATTAAATCAGTTAATGTCTGTGTGTAGGAAAAACTCAGATGTTGTTTTCTTTCTATGTAAGGAATAACTCAATTCTTCCCTTTTCTGTTTTGCTCCTGTGTGTTTCCTTGAAGACTCACACAAAACACTTTATTTCTGGTTACCTAATCTGTGGAGGTTTTTTCCCACAGGAAGCAATTGTTTACAACATCAGCTGGGTGTCCAAAAATGTAACTCATTTCTGATACTCTCTACCCAGAAATAGCATCAGATCCTACAGGTTAAAGGCCTTGTCCCATAAGACTTCTGCCCACTACACTTCAGATGCTGATCACAGATAATAAGTCCCCAGGTTATCACAACTTCTGTTTGCTTTGGCTACACACTAGAGGTTCCCATGACTTCCTCCCTAGGTTTGATCACTTTTCTAAGGTGGCTCACAGAACTCAGAGAACTACTTCTTTAGATTTACCAGTTTACTGAAGGATAAAGACTACAGATGAGCAGCCAGAAGAAGGGATGCATAGGACAAGGTCTAGGAGGCTCCCAATTGGTGGAGTTTCTGTCTTGTGGAATTGGGGTGCATCACCCTTCCACTGTGGATAAATGCTGCAGCCTGGAAGCTCTCTGAAGCCTGTACTATTGGGGTTTTATGGAGGCCTCCTCACACAGGTACAAGAAATTATTAACTTCATTTCCAGCCCCTCAGACCTTGCTGGAGGATGAGGGTGTGGCTGAAGATTTCATGCTTCTAACCGTTGCTTGGCCTTCCTGGTGACCAGCCCCCATCCAGGAGCCCACACAGTCACCTCAATAGAACAAAAGACACACCTAGTGCTGTTATCGCTTAGGAATTTGTGAGGGTTTTTGGAACCCTGAATTAGGAACAGGGCCAAAGACCCGATGTTAGAACAAGAGCTGCTCCTAATGTTCTTATCACCTAAAAGTAAATTACAAGGATTTTAAGAGCTCTGTGCTAGAAACTGGGGGCAGAGACCAAGACCTTAAGGATAGATTTTTTCCTTTTCTCTAATCTTACCCTAAACCTCTCCTTTTCTGCTGGATCTTTCCTATTAGCACTTATACAGCCTCACCCAATACCACTGCTTATAAACTCAGGGAGCTTGGTTCTTCTTTTAATCTCAATTTCCTAATTTTAGACTTACTTAAACAGTCTCATCCCTTGATTTTCATTCCTTTGTTACCTGTTCATCATCTTTAACACAGTATTTAAATACCAGAGTTGCTAAAGAATAAGTAATCTTCTCTTCTGATTTAATGTCAGTAGCTCTCAATCCTTGCTGAATGTCAGAGTTGTCTTAGGAGCTTTAGAAAAATTAACAAATTCTGATGACCAAATATGTCCCTTAGAAATGTTGAATTAGTTAGTGTGGTTGGAGTCTGGGCTTCTGTAATTTTTTTAAAGCCATGGAGTGATTTTAATGTTTAGCTAAGTCTGCAACTCAATGCTTTAAAGTCTCCAGTTAATTTCATCTATAGCTACACTTTTATTTACTATATATGAATGATAAATCTATATATTTTAGATTTGTGGAACTCTTAGCATATGGCTATCAGAATTTTCAAGAAATCAAAGATCTTGAACCTGACCATGAACATTGTACTCACACTTGGCATGGTTCAGTGTAAAAAACAAAACAAAACGAGGCATGCTTTATCCATGCTACAGACAGGTCTAGCATCCTTCTTCATGCATCATTTCCCCTGAGCCCAGCCTGGGTTGATGTTTGGAGTTCTGCAATGCAGCTTCCAAAATGGCGGCCTTACGGAGAGAAAGGCAGGAACCAAAGAGAAAGGGAAAACCCCAGGAAAGAAAAAGACCAAAAGAGAAGGTTTCACGAGAGCAAATTACAGAGAAAGAAAAACTTACATTTTTTTCTGCTGAAAATTTGTCCCCTTACTACCTCAGTTCCTTTGTGTTTTTTAGGATGATGTGACATGAAAGTTGGTGAGATAGAGATAAAATGAGTCTGAAGTAAACCTTCCCTGGAGGTTTAATTTAATCCCAGAAAATATCATGATATAGTGAGAGAGAAGTGAGTTGCTAAGTATGAATGAATCTTAGATAGTGCTTGGCAGAAAGTATGGGCTTGCCAAAGTAACTTTGCCTTTCTTGAAGAAACATCTATGGACACTCTCTGCTGATCTTTTGGCCAATACATTTCAAAATTCAGTGGATGCATGTCTCCTGTACTCTTCATAGGGCTATAAATGTTCCACTTCCCCCTCCACGTCCTTGGGAAGGATGCCTCAATTTCCCTCTCTTACAGATTTTTACAAAGTAAATAATGGAAGGGAGATAAAGATTTTTCAGAAATATGCATGAGATAACTTTTTCCTCTGCTATCAATTCAAGTTTATTAAACTTTAATGCAGTCCAATAACTATATTAGGATTACAACATTGTTTTTTAATAAGCCTGACTCCTTAGGTACTTTTAGATGCCGATTCACTAGTGAAATATGTTTACTGTAGTCGTGTTCATCCCTAACAGCAAAACAAAAACCCTACGTACTGTACTATCATTATGATGCAGAATAATTCTAATTTCCTCTAGGAAAAAAACAAAGCACTTCTCAATGTTACATTCTTTACTGAGAGGATCATACTAAAATCTTGGCATTTCTAAATTATGGGTAAAGGGGTATTTTAGTGAATAGGATTTTGTGGTTCTAATATACTGTTGGCTAAAAAAAGGGGTATGGCAATTTTTAAAGTTAATACCTAATTTACCTTAAACTACCTAACAGTGAAAGACAAGTTATAATTAGCGTGATTTCTACATCGCTGCTCTAAGGGGATGAAGACATTTTCCCCTTCTGGGTTCTTTCATCTGGTCCACTAATAGCACCCACATGAGAGAGATTAACAAGAGAAAATAACCAAAGTTAATTACATACGTACATGTGGGAGGCCCACATACATGAGAGGTCCAGAGACAGAAAATTAAAATGAGGTACCTTGGCACTCTGAGGTAAGGATGAGGTCAAGTGCCTTGGGGCCTCAAAAGAGGGGAAGGTCATTCACAGGATGATAAGAAGAGCAGAGGTTCAGTAATTAATAGATGTTCAGCCCTTCCATATAGGTAGGTCACAAACAAATTATTTCTGGTGATAGCTCTTATTATGGGCAAGGCCCCAATTTAAGTTATTTAAGGGAGAGGTAAACATTTCTCTTGAGCCCAGAGGGTCTTGATTGCTTTCAGCTCAAAATAACCCAAGGCAAAAATGGCACATCACATCCTGGGCAGGCCTGCTCCGAACCTCTGCCTTGATAAAAATAGTACAAATATATATGTATGTATTTATCTATATTTATATGAACCTATAGATAGGTCCATACAACACTTAAAAGAAACTTTTCTAAGAAAATGTTAAATTCATAGTTTAAAGTTAAAAATGATTTTGCAGGCTTAATTTTTAGTTAATTTGGAATCAAATGGTTATATTGGATATTGTTTATTCTAGGATGCTAGAGAATTCTGTGATTATGATGAAATTAAGCACAATGCCCTGTGATCATTTGAAATAACACTTCCTGAAAGAATGAATTAACTTACATCAAACACTCAGGATATGATCATCCTTAATCACCATGTAATCTAACCCAGTTCTATCTATAGAGTCATCTAATTGCCTGAATTATTGATAAAAATGTATACTTAAAAAGATGAATTGTCTCATTTTTCTAAACCAGTTTTTCTCAACCATCTAAATATTGTTAAGTCACTTAAGTGAATAAATACTATAAGTAAGAATAAATACTATAATACTATACCAATCATCAAATTCATTATTCTGCTTCTACCGAAGGTGAAGTGACTCCCCTAAGAACACACAACAGGTTAGTGACAAAGCTGAAAGAGAAATTATCCTTGCCTCATTCTATTCAAAGGCAATATTCTATGTAATAGTTTCCTATGAATTGTCATAAAAAGGTGAGAAAGGGGGAGGAAACTGTAACATCTACTTTTTTCAAATTTATTCTGCTTAAATTTAGATTCTTTAAAAATAAAAGATCTCCATCACTATCTACTCACTTCTGTGTTCCAGATAAGCAGACCAGAATTACTACCTTATGAATAAATTTGAGGTTTAACTCCTTGCTACTTTGTTTTTTTTTTTTAACCAGTCTAAACAGATGGAAGTTTGTCATCTTTAAAAAGATCCAAGTCATAGCATTCTTAATTTGGAACTCTCTGTGAATTAACTGAAATTTGAAATCTTAATATAGCCTTAAAGAGTGGAGTTACACTTGGATAAACTTTCCCTATTAAAATGGTTGATTAAATGTGACTCGATTTTTGAAGATTTATGAAGATGGCTATTTTTATATATCCTTATTTCTCAAACATTCCAAATCCTTTTTATTTTAAGAAACATGGTTACTATAAAATAAAATGTGACTTCTCTTTAGATAAATGGTGGAGTCTTTACTTCCATTAAAAATTATATTCGTGGGGAGAATAATTTTAGACTGACAATGTTGAATTTAAATTATATAAGAAGTTAAAACAGTCTTTATTTTTAAAATTTCTTGTATGATGTTATATATGGTACAAAGTTTTGATGTATAGATTATTTCACCTTAATACATTCAACTGTAGTTGAATTTAATGATAATATGTTTTAAAAATCAAAGTTTAAACTTTTCACATATTTATTCAACCACAATAAAACACATTTCAAATATTTTTATAGTAAATTATTTTTAGAGTCAATCTCAAATATCTTAGGAACCACAAGTACTTTTCCTCAAAAACATACTCATTAAAATTTCATTCACATCATTCTAGTATAAGTTTTCACTTTGGTTTTCTTGTCTAACCTCAGCAAGAAGCTTAATTTGGTATTTTAATAGCTTAATTATGACCTTGCCAGCAATTTCTGTGTTGACATGTTTTTAAAATTCTGACTGCCAACTGAACTGAAATATATGCCTCATATATTTTAATGTTCTCATGTATTTCTCCGTATTAATGTTTTCTTGGCTCCTTAACATTTAGATATAAAGCATTATGGAGATCTAGAGGTGGGGCTATAAACCTGAGAACCCATTTTTTTCTCCTTTATTGCTCTTGAGCAGGGGGAGTACATCTAAAGTCAGACCTGACCCCAGGCAGCCTGAGTCCTCCTCCCTGTTCTGTCCATCCCTTCCCTTTCCTCCCCCCGCCCCATTTTCCTCCTCAATTACACTGTTCATTAGCACTGTTACAACCTTTGAGTTCTTTATGTTTTTTTAAACAACATTCATAATGTACATTTCCCTTTTTGTCAGCAAAACTATGACAGCTAAAAATCATATTTTGAAAGCTATGTAAGCATTCTTCTAAAACAAAGCCTGACTTAAACACAGTTTATTTTGCACCGTGGAAAGATACTCCTTGTAAGCCTGCCTGACTTGCCCAAATGCCTCTCTCATTTCTCAGTATGTAACTTTCAGTTTTGCACAGAATAGAAAATTTCTGAAAACTTAGGAATGGTGAATATAATTTAAAATATAATACATAACTAAGGCAGTTTTTTAAATGTTGATATTTAACATTTTAGTTATGACAATAGCAATTAGTCAATTGAGTAATTTAAGTGCGTGAGGGTATCTTTCTTCCACAAACACAAAGAAAAAGAAATAAAACAAAAATGGAATAAGAGGAAATACATGATTTATGGACATGTTACAAATGCATGAGTTTAATACTATTTGTATGTAGTAAAATGTAAACAGATACCAAAAACACTTTTATCATTGCTTTTATTATTACTATCTGTTTTAAAGAAGCCTGGGGGAATAAGAAACTAATTTATTTAATGCTTATTGTGTGTCTGGTAAAGGTTGTCCCTTTCCCTGGTTTAGGAAAATGTACCCTCTACACCCATCATCTTCATAGGGAGAGAAAGTTAGTAGCATATCTTGCTTTTAGGAGTTGTTGGATATCATTTAATCATGAGATTTACTTTTATCCAACATACTAACTATTCTTGGAGAACTTCTTTGACCTATGTGTTCCTTACTGAATACTTTCTGCTTATTTTCTAACTCTAAAATCTGATGTCATGAAAATAAAATGGAAAGTTGAAGCAGGAAGCTTGTTAGTATTTTTTTTTCAAATGTTGATTGAAGGTTTGGCTCAAATTAAAGGTAAGAAGTTGTTTTTACCTTTACTGATCATGGCTGATCATGATCATGTTATGGCTAAATTAGGAGAAGTCTTTCAAAACGATGATACAATGTACTCAATAGGAGCATTATTTGTCATTTTATCCTTCTATGCTAAATGAAACATACTTAACTATTTTATTTTAGCACATGCTAATACAGAGTATGCGAATGCAAGAAAAATATCAAAATGGTGGAATATTTAGATGAAAAGTTAATGATAGAATTACATACTGAATTCCCTTTTTAAAAAGTATTGTGTGTGGGGGGTTTGTTTGTTTGTTTGTTTGTTTTTTGCTGGCAATTTGCATCTACTATAGGTTGGAAACCTTGGTTAGAGTTGGCTACACTGGAAATGATTTTGTCCCAAACTAAAACAGAAAAGAGAATGCATGAGACTGCCTGATTTCTGTTTGCATTCTTATATAGATTTCCTTTTATTTCAATGTTTCTTGTGTTGCACCTCAAAACAAATTATTAGTATTAATTTGGAAGATCAGAGAAAGAATCTTAAACAAGAATTTGTAACTGTTTTATTTTTAAATTAGTAAAAGTTTGTTGTTTTAAAAAATATTCTAGCTACATTTATTTGGGTAAATTACATGAAGAATAGTGATTCTAAGCAATATCAATTATAAATCTGTGTAGGAAATTAGATTTTGTTTATGATAAAAGTTATTAAATATGGTATTTTACTATTTTCCATATGTCATAGAAAATGTGTCATCTGATATTATGGGTCTAGAAATACCAGTTCCTAGAACGTGAACAGCATTTAGAGAATTTTAAAAATTAGCCATACTTACCCATGAAAGTACTATATTTAATGAAATTACATACAAAGAAAGATATTGCACTTTTTTCAATTTCCCAAATGAAAACATAAGACCAGCAACCATAACAAAATTTACTATAAAATGGTTATAAGATCAAACTTCCTTAATAATTGTAAGAATTTAGACCTGTATATGATAGTAGTTAAGGATCTTTGTGTTAGAATTCACTCTACTTAGGCTACAACCTAAAATTATACCCTTTGATAAGCAATTGTCTTGTTGCAGTGCTCTCATAAGGATTCTAGTCTGTGGCATGTTAGTGACAAGAAAGGATAAATTAACAGTGCATTGCTTTAAAATGGAATGGTGGGTTATTGGAGAAAGCATGTGGAAAATTTTGTGGGGGAGCTTTGTCCGCAGAGCCCCCCGTCTGCCACGGATGAGAATAAGTCTACCAAGACATGATCTGCTTAGGGAGGAAAGGTGGCTGATCTCTTGAAGGAGAAGGACCAAGAGGCTTTTCCTCAATGGCTTTTATAGGGTTCGTTTACACAGGAATTCAGGTAAAGCTCATTACTCTTGCCCAAAAGTAAGGATCAAACAATAACAAAGAACTGTGGGGGCCTATTTTGAGTCAGGGTCTTTGAGGAACAAACTTACTTCTTCCTTGAACCCTTATCATTCAATTGAGAGCATTCTAAACAAAGCAGGTTTCACAGGATTTTACATATTCTTTCTTAGGCCTGATCACCCAGGGAACCCACCCTTTCCAGCACAGGGCCTCACCACCCTCTGTCATTGTTTCAGGCTTAGGTGGAGCAAGGGAAGTAAGGCAGCCAGGAGATTAGGAGATTTTCTTGCAGACAATGAGGACTCAAGCTATGCCAAAGCTGAGGGGAGAGGGTCCATCACCCCCTTTTGCTGTAGCCCCCAAAGTCCTTCCTTGGGGGCCTCCCACATGAATGTGCCTGTCTTAGGTTGTTCCCCCCTTGGGGAATCTTACCTGTCATTGACTAACTGACCAAGCACTGGGGGCCAGTTATGGATGAATTAAAAGGAGCAGAAGTGGTGCTCCTGACAGGGAGATAAGCTTGTTTCTTTGGTGGCTTATGGTTCCAAGGTTTTTCCCTCAGCCATAGCCTTGGCAGGGGCTACAGCTTCTGACACCAGGCAGGGCAGTTCCCAAAAAATTTGAAAACATTTCTTGGAGTTCTTTTTCCCCCTAAGATGTCTCTAGATTTTTTTTCTTGTGTCCTTGGAGGTCCACTGTCTAAGCATTCAAGATTTATCACTGAGGGACAAATGCACATATTAAGAAAGTGAGAAAGCCTTGTTACTATTCTGTAGACATTTGTGTTTGTTATCAGACATTTTCTTTTACTTTAACACAGAGGCACTCACCATTCTGTGTTTCTCCATATTCTAAAGGGAATAAAAGTGAAGTAAAAAGAAAAGCATGGCAACCTAGATGCCCATCAGTAAATGAATGGATCAAAAAACTATGGTACATTTACACAATGGAATTCTATGCAGCAGAAAGAAAGAAGGAGCTCCTACCCTTTGCAACATCATGGATGGAACTGGAAAGCATTATGTTAAGTGAAACAAGCCAGGTGGTGAAAGACAAATACCATATGATCTTACCTTTAACAGCAACCTAAACAACAAAACAAAGAAACAAGCAAAATAGAGTCAAAGACACTGAAATAGAAGACAGGCTGACAGTGACCAGAGGGGAGATAAGAGGGAGTTTCAGGGGAAAATGGGAAGGGTTTACAGGAACAAATTTAAAGGACACATGGATGAAAACTAGGGGAGGGTGGTAATGGGAGGGAAGTGGGGAGGGATGGGTGGGTGGGCTGGAATGGGAATAAAAGGGAGAAAACTGTACTTGAACAATGATTAAAACTTAAAAAAAAGAAAAAAGAAAGGCATGATGGCTCCTTCTTGAGTTACTTTAAAATAAAATAAACATTCAATTTTACAAATAATTCCTGCTCCAGAGTACCTATGTAAAAATATAGACATCCTGCTCTGTCCAGTGTGTCTCAGTCCTGCAAAGCAAAAAAAAAAAAAGGTCACCGGTTCCATTACTAGTCAGGGCACCTGCCTGGGTTGTGGGTTCAGTCCCCAGATGGGGCACATATGAGGGGCAACTGATTGATGTTTCTCTCTCACATTGAAATTTCTCTCCCTCTCTTTTTCCCCTATTGCTCTTCTCTCTAAAATCAATAAATAAAATCACACACACACACACACACACACACACACACACACACACACTAACTCACAGACATACTCTGCATCCATCCACATCAGTGAGCCCCACCTGTGAACACTAGGTCTTCCAGCCTTAAGCCCTCTTGTCTTTTCCATTTCCCCATCACCACAGGCAGTATTGCATTCTCCCAGGTCAGCGTTCTTGAGATAGCATTTTCGTATTTCTTTCCCCTTGTCTTATTTATTGACTTTGTTGTTAAATGAAGCTGCTTTTCCTTAACACCTAGAAATTTTCAAACATCCAAAGAAAATGGAGAGAAGAGTGCAATCCCTTCTAATATGTCATGTATGTATGTATTTCAAAGAAAGCCTCAGACATATATTTTATATCCGCAAATATTGATACCTTTGTTTATACCTCTACCAGAGGAATTTTTAAAATGTAGTCCCATACTGTAACTATATTTAACAATAAAATACATAGTGATTTCTTAAAAATAAATCCATAGTTTTTCCTAGTTAGTTCAAAAATATCAGTTTACAGTTGGTTTATTCTAATCTGGATCCAAACAAGGCGCAAACAATGCATTTGGTTGGTGTACCCTCCCCCCACCTTTTTTGCCATTTGTCTGAGCATGAGTTATGAGACATCGTTTCAACAACGAGAGTTACTCCACCGCGGAGTGAGAGTCGCAGCGGGAAGTGCCCCGGCGGAGGCGGAGTAAGCGTCCATCACAGGCTTTGCTGAGAGAGTTCATATACTGGTTGTTTTGAAAGAACCTCCCATCTCTAAGACTGTCGTTTCTAGAAACAGAGTAATCATGGTTGCAGTCTTACAGTTCCTTGAATGGAAAACGTGTGTCTCCTCTGCACTGGGAGGGACCCAGCTCCTCATGGGATGGAAGTGATGGGGGAGTAAACACTTGAGTGGAATATCCTCTTTCTTATCAAAATGATTTGGGCAGTGAAGTTGATTATGCAAGTGAATAGGCAACACATCTTTATAAGCTTTGTTTTATCATAAATATGGCATTCTCCCATTAATTCTCATTGTAATTCCTATTATATGTGGTCTAGTTCCTAAAATAGCTTTCTGACATGTTTCCCCCTGGGCTCTTCCCATGGCCATTCAATGTTTGGCTATGTTTCTATTTTTTAAATACTGATTCATGAGATTATTTTTGCTAAATCATTGAGCCTCTTTTTTCTTTACAATCAACCAAGTTTTCATTATTCATCTTTCAAGGGCCCCTGAGCCTGGCCTCTTATTGAGTAAAGAAGTTGTTTTCTTTCCAGGATTGACATGTCCTCCATAATAATTTCGCAGACTCTGAGGCAGACAGCTCCAGGCAGCATATGTGACCTCAAGCAATTCCCTTACTCTCTTAGAAAGTTTTAGGGTTGCTTCTAAATGAGAATAATAAAAAATTAACTTACAGAATCAGTAGTAATAGAGTAAAACACTTTGCACAGTGCTCCGTGGATAGAGTTCTTTTCACCAGTGTCCACTCCCTTTCTTCGCCTTCCTGCTCCCTTTTCCTTACTGCACCCACAGTAAGTAAACTGTACCCAGTTATTTTAGCTGGGCATGCCATTCATCTTGTGCCTAAATTCTATACATGTTTTCATTTGTTGTCTCTTTTTAAGGTTTACCAATGAAGCAAATTACTTAGACTAAAACCAGTAGTGTATTAATTATATATGTTGCAACTTGAAACAAAATAATGTGCCGAATGTTTGGGAAAGCCAGAAAACTGAATTCCTGCCTTCACTTGTAAAAAATTAGGTATAAAATGAGAAATTTTACATAGTGATAAAAAAGTCATTGGTCCTTACATTTAGGTAACTAAGCATGGCTGTGATAGACTGTGACAGCTTGAGCATTGAATCTTTGGTAGCGACAACGCGGTAACCACATTTCTGTGGCATCTGTAGCAGTGTTCTCACATTTGATAAAGAACACAATTATTTTTCAATTGCACTTTGCTTCAGTGTTTTCGCTCTCCTCTCTTGCTGTTTCTCAAGGCATCTCCCTTCAATGTGAGCTAGCTTAAAGCATTTTCACAGAAACGGGAGCCAGGACCAGGTAATCTGTGCCCTAGAAGTGGTTTCTAGCAACAAAAGGACTTTGTGGATGTTTCAAACAATCTGAAGTATACAAAATTATATCTTCATTCCAGAGTTAATGACTCTTCAGGAAATAAAACTTTTCTGAGATCACAGCATGGGAGCTTCCAGTGTTACTATTTTGTTTACTGCTAACACTTTTCCCCCATCATCTTGAAAGTTTTTCCTTTAGTGTTTACTTTGATGAGTTATCCCTTTTCTGGTGGACCAAAGTCATTTCATTTCATCGTCATAGACAGCCATTCATTTAGACCTCAAGCCGCTCAGAGAGGTATTATATAAATATTTTATTAAAATAATGGCTTCTTGTTCTCAAGAGAAGAGGCATAAAAATCACAGCCCCATTTATAAACCACTCTAAGTCTAATAAAACAGCAGTATCTATAAGAACCTGACAAGTTAAAAGCAAGCTTAATAACTTCAACTATACTCTGAATTCATTTTATTTCTGCCTTTTTCTTACACTTTAATTATAAATTTTTATGCATTCACCTAATTTGTAGATGTCTATAATGTGCATAATTCTAGACTGTTTGCTTTGGGGAATACATAGTTTTGCAGTAGGTTGTGGTCCAAAGAATTTGAAGTCTAGTTGGAGAGGAAGGAATAAAGCATAAGTATTAGGTATTGAAATTAAAATGAAGCTATAACTCAATCATTTCTTAGCCACCTTCAGCTTCACAAAAGACTTATAAAAACAAAAATATAGAAAAAGAAAAAGAAAGATAAAGAAGTAGTTATTGATAGCACCTAGAAGAAATTTCAATGACTTGAAAGGCTATTGAAATTGAATTTAGAACATAATCCAAGTCTACTCATACCATTGGAACCAGAACATGCCTCTTCATCTGAAGGAAGATTATGTGGACGTCTCTCCATGCTCTATCTCAAGTTCAGAAATGAAAGTTTTGACTACTGAAGATGATGATGGACAGACAGCTCTCCACTTCATTGGTGCTGTTTTTGTGAATAGCTAGAGTGCCACTCTTGCCATTTGGCCCCTGCCACCTTGGCATCTTTTATACTCATTTGTAGTTAAAATTCTAGAAAACAGTTGTTAATAGGCAGGGAATGGGGTGAAACATACACTACTCTACCATCTTTGTAGATGAAGTATTAGTAGAGAGAGGAAAACAATAGCAATTTACATTAAGAATTATAGTTTTTCAAATGCCCCATATGAAAAAGCAAAGGGTGGTTGAATATGCCTGTGACAGTCTCAGGTGAGGCTAACAAAGACTTCCTCCAAGATCTCTGGACACTGAGATGTGGTTCAGGAAAGTGGGTTCAGTTGTTCAAAGTGGAAAACAAGGTGGGCCTAACAGCGATCCACACACCTTACTTATTAGTAATGACTGGGTGTCTTTCTCCTGCCCAAACTTTTGGTGTCTCTGGGCCACACTGGAAAAAGAAGAGTTGTCTTGGGACATACATTGAATACATTGCAACATGTAGTCACAAAAAAATCTCATAATGTTTTAAGTAAACTTACAATTTTGTGTTGGGCCGCATTCACAGTCGTCCTGAGCCACATGTGGCCCACAGGCTGCAGGTTGGACACACCTGCCTAGAGTATGGGCTCAGGAGGCAGGCAGTGTTCTTCTAGGTTATTCCAGACTGCATTTTAACTGAAGGCAGTTTGTTGGTCTTTCCTGAATAATACACATCTCCCTCTTTGTAGGACTCAATATCAATTTCTTTTCTGTCTTTTACATGATCCCTAAGCTAATATACACACTATATATAGTATAATATATACATAGTATGTTATATATAATATATTATAGTATAAACTATACATATAAACTATATATACATAGTTTTGCTCCATTCTATGCTCCTGCCTCATTGTCAAATATTAATTGACCATAAAGACGGGTTGATTTCTGGGATCTCTGTTCTATTCCATTGATCTATATGCCTGTTCTTGTGCTAGTACCAGACTGTTTTGATTACAGTGGCCTTGTAGTGTGCTTTGACATCATACATTGTGATCCCTCCAATTTTGTTCTTCTTTCTCAAGATTACTGAGGCTACTGGGACCTTTTTTGTTTCCATATAAATTTTTGAAGTATTTGTTTTAGATCTATGTAGTATGTCATCAGTGTTTTCATAGGAATTGCATCAAATATATAGATTGCTTTGTGTATTATGGACATTTTAATTATGTTAATTCTTTTAATCCATGAACACAGTATATGCTTCCATTTATTATCTTCTTCAATTTCGTTCTTCAATGTCCTATAGTTTTCTGAGTACAGGTCTTTTACCTCCTTTGTTAAATTTATTCCTAGGTACCTTATCTTTTTGTTGCAATAGCAAAGGGGATTGTTTCCTAGTTTCTCTTTCTGATAGTTCATTATTGGTATATAAAAATGCCACTGATTTCTAAATACTGATTTTGTATCCTGCTACTTTGCCAAATTCATTTATTAGTTCTAGTAGTTTTTGTGGAGAAGTCTTCATGGTTTTCTATATATAATGTCATGTCATCTGCAAATAATGACAGTTTTACCCCATTTTTCAGATTATAAGACACACTTTTTTACTACATTTTTTGCTTTAAAATTTTTTTCCCTATATTCCTTCTCTAAAACCTAGGTGTGTCTTATGGTGCAGACCCCAGATGCACCTAGGTTTTAGAGGAAGAAAATAGGGGAAAATTTTTTGAGTCAAAAAAATGTGATAAAAAAAAGAGTGCGTCGTATAGTCCAAAAAAATATGGTACTTCCTTCTTTCCCATTTGGATGCCTTTTAATTCTTCTTCCTTCCTTTTATTTTTTTAAGATTTTATTTATTTATTTTTAGAGAGGGAAGGGAGGGAGAGAGAGAAAGAAAGAGAAACATCAATGTGAGGTTGCTGGGAGACATGGCCTGCAACCTAGGCATGTGCCCTGACTGGGAATCAAACCTGCGATGCCTGGTTCGCAGCCCGCACTCAATCCACTGAGCTACACCAGCCAGGGCTCTTCTTCCTTTCTGATTGCTGTGGCTAGGACTTCCAGTACTATTTTGAATAAGAGGGTGAAAATGGACATTGTTACCTTGTTCATGATCTTAAGGAAAATGGTTTTAGTTTTTGCCATAAAATATGGCTGTGGTTTTTCTACATATGGCCTTTATTATGTTGAAGTATGACTCCTCTATTCCCATTTTGCTGAGAGTTTTTATCATAAATGTATACTGGATTTTAGCAAATGCTTTTTTTGCATCTACTAATATGATCATATGATTTTTGTCTTTCATTTTGTTTATGTGATATATCACATTTATTGATTTATGAATATTGTGCCAACTTTGCATCACTGGGATGAATCTAACTTGTTCATGGTGTATGATCTTTTTGTTGTGTTACCTGATCTGATTGTTTAATATATTGTTCAGGATTTTAGCATCTGTGTTCATCAGGGATATTGGCCTCTAAATTTCTTTTTTTGTAGTGTCTTTAACTGACTTTGGAATTAGGATAATGCTGGCCTTATAAAAAGAGCTTGGTAGTCTTCCCTCCTCTTGAATTTTTTGGAATAGTTTGAGGAGGATAGATGTTAGTTCTTTGAGTGATTGCTAATATTCGCCAGTGAAGCCATGTGGTCCAGGACTTTTATTTTTTGTGAATATTTTGATTACTGCTTCAATATCATTAGTTGTTATTGTTATATACAGGTTTCTGATTCTTCTTGACAGAATTTTGGAATATTGTATGTTTCTAAGAATTTGTCTATTTCATCCAAGTTGTCCAATTTCTTGGTATGTAGTTGTTTACAGTGGGGTTTTTTTTACAATCTTTTATATTTCTGTTATCAGTTGTTACTTCTCTTTCATTGCTGATTTACTTTTATTTGGTTCCTCTTTCTTTTTTCTTGATGAGTCCTCTATCTTCTTTATCTTTTAAAGAACCAGCTCTTGGTTTCATTGATCTTTTGTATTTTTGTTGTTGTTTTTTCTTGGTCATTTATTTCCATTCTGATCTTTATTATTTTTTACCTTCTATTTACTTTGGTCTTTGTTTGTCATTTTTTTTAGTTCTTTTAGGTGTAGGGTCAGATGATTTATTTCAGATTTTTTTTCCTTTTTGAGATAGGCCTGTAATACTATGAACTTCCCTCTCAGGACTCTTCTTGAGTGTCCCACAGATTTGGGTTTACTTTGTGTTTCTTTTAATTTGTTTCCTGGTAATTTAAAAAAAATTTTTTTTGATCTCATTGGTAACCCATTAATTCTTTAATTACATGCTGTTTAACTTCCTTGTGTTTGAATGTTTTTGAGTTTTGTTATTGTAGTTGATTTCCAGTTTCATGTCATTGTGATCTGAGTAGGTGCTTGATATGATTTCAATCTTCTTGAATTTGTTAAGACTTATTTTGTGTCCTAACATAGGGTCTATCTTTGAGAATGTTCCATGTACATTTGATAGAAATGTATATTCTGCAACTTGGGATGGGATGTAAAGATCAATTAAATACATCCGATTTAGTGTGTTGTTTAAGGTCAGTCTTTCCTCGTTGTTTTTGTTTTTGGTCTGGATGATCTATCCATTGATGATCTAGCCATTGATGATTTAGCCATTGATTCCCTACTATGATCTACTGCAGTCAATCTCTCTTAAGGTTCACCAAGATTTTCTTCATATACTTAGGTGCTCCTTTGTTTGGTGCATATATGTTTACAGGTATTGGATTGATCCCTTTAGTATTATGTAGTTTCCTTCTTTGTCTCTTATTATGGCCTTTGTTTTGAAGTCCATTTTGTTAGATATAAGTATTGCTACCCCAACTCTTTTGTCATCTGCATTTGCATGAAAATTTTTTTCCCATTCCTTCACTTCCAGCCTGTATGAATCTTTTATTCTGAAGTGGGTCTTTTATAGACAGCAGATTCCTCTTGTTCTTTCCTTTGGGGACTGTTTCCTTGCCCCCCCCCCATTTTGGTTGTGTCTTTGTGCTTATTTCTATGAATTAGATAGATCTGGCATAATTCCCAGTCTTAGTGGGTAGTTTTATATAGTAGGAATCAGTGGTGTGGTCTCCTTAACCTACTGAGCTGGGTGCTCTAGAAATATCCCTTATTTTTGTTTTGTGGGCCCTCCTATTATAACTGAGTTTTGATTGCCATTGGCCTATTCTTGTTTGGCATCCATCCTCAGGCTGGCAACCAATATCACCAGTATAAGCTGCTGTGTGGGTGTTTACCCAAAAAGGAAAAAAATAAAGAGAAGAAAAAAAAAAAAAACTATATACATACATATATATAAGTATATATAAAATATACTACTTTATATAATATACATGAAGTATACATAAAATATACTATTTTATGTTTAATAGTATATTTAAAACATATAAATAAAAATATAAAAAGAAAAAAGAAAAGAAAGAACAAAAATAAATTAAAAATTAAAAAAAGGAAAAAAGGAAAAGCAAAGCAGAAAGGAAAATTAAAAAAAAATAAAAATAAAAAGGAAACAAAAAGAATAAGGAAATAAAAAAGAAACTGAAAAAAGAAGAAAATAAAAAATATGTAGAAAAGCAAGAAGCAAAAATGTTACAAATTAGAAAAAGAAAAAAGTGGAATTCTCCTCTGCAGTTTGGTGCCTTCTGGGATCTCCCTTTGGATATACTATTTTTGAAGTTTGTTGGATCCTGCTTCATTGTGTGATGCTGGCTTCTTGGCATGTTGCTTCTGGCCCCTAGGCAGGGACTCTGGCACAGGCACATGTCACCAAGCCATGACAGGGCCTTGCCCTAGGTAACCTACTTGAAGCTACAAGCAGTCCAAGGTTTGTGGCCACCCCTGTTGGATCTGTCTATGCCTGGGAAGGACCAAGCCACTTTCCAAGGCCAGCTTTTACCAGCACTGGGCAGGAGGTTGGGCCAGCAAACGTTCCAAGGCACCACAGGTTCTGCCACAATCTGCCTCTGCAGGCCCACCAGCTGCCTGCTAGTCTTAGTCACTGAGAAAGGCTGTGACAGAATCCAGAGGATGGAGCTAATGGGTCTCTGGCATTGGGGAGGTGCCATTCAGGCTTCAGGGAATGTGGAGGGGTGTGGCCCTGCCCTAGAGCTACTGAGTCTGTCCTGGATTTTGCCCTGACTTTGGCAGGTAGAGCCCCCAGTATTCAGGTGGGTGGGGCCTCCTTAGCCCAGTCTACTGGATGGCAGGAGGGTGTTTCTATGGGATCTCCCTGGGAATGTAGCCCAGTCAGGTTCACAGGAAAGTGGGGAGAATAAGCCCTCCCCAAAGCCAGTCACTAATTCCCCCTGAGTGGGTCAAGACTGCTATGCCCTGTCCCTGCCTATGGTGCTGGCTTCTCCAGTGGGGCAAGAGAATTTTCCAGGGGTGGGTTAATTGCCTTCCTTCAGGCTGCTGCCCCTGGGAAATGATAGCTCTGTTCAGAAAAGATGTTTACTGCAAGTATATGAGATTGACTCAGCAACAGGATCCTGGCCAGCTGTCTGTCCCCTCACTCTCCCCAGAGCTGCTAGCCCCAGAATCTCCTCAGGAGACTCCAGCCTGGAGCTAAGGGTGAGTCACTGCCAACTCAATTTTGCAAATTATCCCTTTAAGAGGGTGCCTTTCCTTCCACTGCACTCTGCCTCTCTTTGTCAGACAGAAACACCTGCCACACTCCGCTTTTCCCCACCTAATGCTATGTGGGTGTCTCATCCCTGCTCTGGTGCTCTGCTCTGGGGAGACTGTGCTGGGGTTTAGGCCCCATGCCTCTTAGGGGGAACCTTCCACAGCAGAAATAGCACCCATGGGAGTAGAGCCAGCCTCTTTCGCTGCTCCACCCTTCCTAACAGTCTTGACATGGCTTCTTTTAGAGATTCTTGAGTATATATCTCCTCTTCAATGAGGTTCCAGTTGGTCATTCAGGGTAATTTTCCCCCAATTCAGTTGAATGTCCAGTTTGGGTCTGGGAGGAGGTGAATGCAAGCTCTACCTACTCCCCTGCCATTTCAAAAACTCTGATTCTGTATCACATTTTTAAGTCCCCATTTGCAGACATGGTTTTAAAATTCAGTAAAATGGCCTTGTCTGCGAAGCTCGGTTGGAGCATTGCCTTGTGCTCCAAAAAGGTTGGAATATTTTGGTGTCAAAAAGTCGCAGGCGGGATCCCTGGTCAAGGTGATAAGGGAGGCAACTGATTGATGTTTCTCTCTCACACCCATGTTTCTCTCCCCCACAATTACTCTCACTCTAAAATCAATAAAAATAATGTCATTGGGTGAAGATAAGCAATCAGTGAAATAATCTATGTTCTTCTGTTCCTCTAAAGTCAAATGGGGCTATCAAGACTCAAGACTTTTTCCTTAGAATGAAATCTTTGTCTCAGACTACCCTGCTGAAGAGAAGCTCTGGGAGAAGCTGCAGCACAGCAGCCTGGAGCTGTCTCTGCTCACTAGTGGAGCTGAGAACTATCATTTGATGAAGCCACCCACATGCTTTTACCAAGGACTGAAGGGGGACTTATTTCAAATAGAAATCAGCTGTAGACAAAGCCACCAAAAGCTCTAGTCACCCCCCAAGTTCAGAATACTGTGTGACCAGTCACATACTTAAACGCCCACAAGAGTAATATATGAGCCTCTGAAAGTCGCCAAAGCAAATTATCTTGACAACATATTAAAAGTCTGCACAATCTAATCCCACCAGAAGGCTTGCTCATGTAATTTCTGTCTGAAATGCCTTATTCTGTTTCTTTTTATCAATGTTCTCTGACAATGCATCTAAAATTACTGGTTTTGAAAGAAACCCAAGAAACAGCAAACTATTCTTCAATTGAGTTCTGAGAAAAAAAGACAAGTCTTAAAAAGCATAGAAGTTTGTCTTTGTGGCTTTGGAGTGGGAAGGACTTTGTAACAAGAACTATAGCAAAAAGTTGAACCAAAAACTATGAGAAAAAATATCAATACATTTGATTACATCGAAGTTATGGTTTTTCAAGTACACACAAGAAGTTAAATTGGGAAAAGGGATCTTTGTCATCCAGACCAAAAAGAGATTATTATGGATTGAGTGTTTCCCCCAAATTGCTGTTGAAGCCCCAATCCCCAATGTGATGGTAATTGGGAGGTTACTAGGTTTAGATGTGGTCATGAAGGTGGGCCCTTCAAGATGAAATCAGTATTCTCATAAGAACAGGAAGAGAGGCCAGTGGTCACTTCTCCCCAGCATGTGCAGACACAGTGAGAAGGCCCTCACTGGGACCTGACCGTGCTGGCTTCCTGGCCATGGGCTCTTCAGCCCCCAGAACTGTGAGCAATACATGTCTATTATTTAGCACACCTTGTCTATGATATTCTGTTATAGCATTCCAAAGCTGAGTAGGATGGAGATAAATGTTCAAAGGTGTGGAAGGGACTAAGTTGTATCAGCAAGAACAAAATCAGGAAACCCAAAAGAAAGATAAGCAAAGTATACAAATAGGTAATACACAGGCAGGAAATGTCTAACAAGTATATAAAGATAGGCTAATGCAAGCTTATCAGTAATTAAAATATTTCAAATTAAAATAACTGGTATACTTACTTTGGGCTGAATAGATTTTTGAACATTACAAAATTGAGTTATTAGATTATTTAGGAATTAGGAAACAAAAAAGTCCCCATGTACTTCTGATTAGTATGTAAACTAATATAGGCACTCTGGAAAGTAATCTGACAGCATTTCATGACATTAAACATGCTGAAACTCTATAATCCAGCAATTTTATTCTTAGTGTTTAAAGGACAGAGAACTCAATCATATGAGAGAGCTTATATAAGTTCACTCACTTAAAACTTTGCTTATGCTATTAGAAACAGTTAGAGAAACTAGGTGTCTATCACTAAGAGAACAGATAAGTAAGAAGTGATAGAATTAACTGTGCAGTAGGTACTAGATACACCTTGGTTTTGTGAATTGATTTTTGAAACTCAGTCTTGAGTGGAGGGAAAAATATACAGGAACCTGTGGCGTAACCTTATTTTATATAAATGAAAAATGCTTATGTAAATCAAATAACATATTTTTAGAAGATACATACTTGTCAAAATATACATAATAAATATTAAAATGCCTGCTTAGGATAGGTGGTGAGAAGAGAATGAGGTCTAGAATTGGAAATTTAAGGAACTAAATGCAAGGGGCTTCATAATAGCTGAAGGGTGTGGTTTATTCAATCATATGGTTCTGAAATTCTAAACAAAAATCAAACAACATCAAAAAGATGAGTAATCTGAGACATGCTGGAAACTAAATGGGAAAAAGCTATAATATCATTAAAGTCCAAACTGGTTTTAATATATTTTGATTAATTATATTGATGATCGGTAATGTTGAGAATGAAGAGTCCTTCCAGAATGAAGAATAAAATGACATAAGGAAAACAATGGGATATCTTAGACATGCAGGACATAGAATCACTGAAGAGGAATCCAGAACAAAAGCAATAATACATGACGTCAGTGGAGGAAAAACTTTTGAGTGCTAATTATTTAGCTCAAAAAAGCCTACCACATTCCAACAAAATAATAAACTCAAATCAATAAAATATGTATAATACCTAGATACATCCTGTCAAGTTTATTGTCGTTAAATTATAAGGATGTGGGAAGGGGCATGGATAGTTTTGTTGGGGAATTTTGTTTATAAAGAACATATAATGACTTAGCAAAATGCTTAGCATTATGTCACAGTGTAAAAAGTGTGTTACAATCTGCCTGTGTTGGAAAGTAGAATGAAAGTTAGACTAAGAGTAAGAGCAAAAAATGTGATATTGATTTCAACTACCTAAGAAAGTATACCAAAATGCAGACAATTGTTTCTTTGGGATTTCGTATGTATACAGATGTCCAACTTTCCCACAATATGCATATATTTCCTTTAAAACCAGAAAAACATATATAAAGGGGACCCTCAAAAATTGGAATTATCTTCTGGAGGGCAGGCCCCTTATAATAAAGCTTTTCCCACTAGGTGAGTGTTCTAGGAACCCATCTGTGTCAGTGTATCTGCTGGCGTTGTTGTGAGAAGCTGCATTCAGCTTCAGTGAATTTTTTTGAAGACGCTTTCAATACATTTGCCCATTTCATGATGGGTGACTAATGAGAACGCCTGCCCACACTCAGCTGCGTGTTCAACAGTTTTTACTAAAACACAGCATGACCCCCGTTCTCCGTCCTCCCTATTCACCGGATCTCACCTGAGTGACTTTTGTTTGTTTGTTTCCTGGATGAAAAAAGTCCTCAGAGCAAAATGTTTTGCTGATGTGGAAGAGGTAAAACAAACAAAAAATGGCAGAAGCACTAAAAGGCATCAAAATTGACAAACTCAAAAATTGTTTTGAGCAATAGGGAAAAACGTCTCGATAGGTATGTTGCATCAAATGGAGAGTACTTTGAAGGTGACTGAATTTAAAGAATGTAAGAATAGATATACAATTTTTTAAATAAATGAAGTCCATTTTGGGGGATGTCCCCTTGTATATAATTTATAAAATTAAATACTAATCATAGCAAATAGAAGTTTAAAAGATTTTTATCATCCAATAGGTTAAACTAGTATCAGGATAAGAGAAAGATAGAGAAAATTATAAATGAACCCAGGTGTGGAACTGATACTGAGAGTGAGACTCTACTAATTATATGGCCCAAGTGTCCCCAAGTATCAACATCCCAAGTGAGAAGAATTTAGGACAATGCTTTCTCTCTCAGGACTAGCTTTACATTCCAGCACATTTGAGAATTAGAGCACTGCTAATTCTGATGTACAGGTTATTTTTAGTGTACTAAAGCTTGTATTTCAATGCTCTGAGTCAGCAAAATACCAAGTTACTCATTAGTTAATTTTCAGCATCAGTTTTCTGAGAGGATTTTCTTGAGAGTTGCAATATATGCTCAGTTATTAGTTTTTATTTTACTTTATTTTATTTACAAGGAAAAATGGAATAAGTACAATTTGGTCAGGTGGTTTACTGGGTTTATGAAGATTATCAAATGTTAAGATAATATTACACCATTTTAATTAATATAAAATTAATCATTGGTGCCCACTGTATCCAGATCTTATATTCCCTCTGCATTAATATCTTCAATACATTTTTCATTGAAACTCTAATTAAATGGGGATATTCTCATTTGTGTTAGTACAGGAGCTGGGGCAGCTGGCATTATCAGCAACCCCTGAGGCCTGGGATTTATCTTTCTTTCCTGGAGGTGCCTCAGGGCTGTGTGATGCAATGAGGCATTCCTGAGGGACGTGGAGGAGATGGACAAGTCTGTGTGGACAAACTACTTAGTATCTCTGTTTAGAAACACGTTTCTTCTAAATGTTCTTCCCATGTTCCATCTAGTTTGCATTTAAAACTGTAGACAATCAGAGGGATCAGAAGAAAACTGTAATAATGTTGGTTATTAAAGGAGAAACGTGGGCTCTGGCTCCAAAGAACAGGGAATAGAAAAGGACTGAGTACAGTGTGGTCGGGTGGTCTACTGGATGTATGAGGGTTATCAAATGTTAAATTTGCAGACATTGATATGAACCTTATGGACATCTAATATTTAACAGAAGTGAAGTGAATTATACAAGCAGGCTGAACACTCAAATTGCCTCTCCTATGTGGGGATCTGACGTTCTCTCAAAGAATAATTGCTATTTTCACAATAGCTTTTTCAGACATTGTTTGCACATACTTTCCTTCATGTTCTGCGATTATTTGCCTACTTTGCTACTGACTCAGTCAGCCCCTAGATAGTCCATGAACATCAGTTTAGTGTAAGACTTTCGTTGCATAGATGCCGGGTTCTGGGAAGGGTACAATAAGAAAATGTGATCAGTGGTCTGGGGGTCGAGTGTTACCTGACCACAGTGAGATAAGTACGGACACTGAGAGTGTTTAGAAACTTTTATAGCAATTTAACATTGTCATGATTTTTAATCATGTGGTCCATGGCTGGTTTGGTTGAACAGGGCGTATAATCTATTTGGGGTACTGCTGAACTTCACTGTTGAATTGCAGATGGCATAAATTGTATTATAGTGACATTGTAATATGCAATATTTCAAGATTACTAATAGCTGCAACCCAGAATTATACAAAACTTGGAATACATCCTTCTATTTAAAGATGTAAATTTAATTACAAATACAGAATAAATTGTTAAAACTGGCTACTGATGATATTTAGAAGATTAATTTTGAAAACCTTTTATTTCTTGCTTTACTTTGGATAAAAAAACAATATCTTAAGCTTGATGAAATTGCTTTAAGAGGCATTTATTCTTTCCTGTCAGCAGACCTATGTAAGAATGCTATTACAAGTTTTATTTAACAAATTTGAAATACTTTAGATATACATTATAGCAATAGCATTGTCACCAATCCAAAAGAGTTTTTAAAAAATATGAGTAATAAGGCCCTGGCTGGCGTAGCTCAGTGGATTGAGCGCGGGCTGCGAACCAGGCATCGCAGGTTCGATTCCCAGTCAGGGCACATGCCTAGGTTGCAGGCCATGTCCCCCAGCAACCGCACATTGATGTTTCTCTCTCTCTCTCTCCCTCTACCTTCCCTCTCTAAAAATAAATAAACGAAATCTTTAAAAAAAAATATGAGTAATAAGCTCACAAAAATTTCAATATTCTCATACTTGACATTTGTTCAAATTCTGTGTATGTCAGCATGGGAAATTACTATTTTGCTCACAGGTTTTTAAGTTATTTCCAAATAAAAACAAAAGTTGCAAGAGTTATAGTGATTTTCTACTTTTATCAACCCTATATGCATTCTCACAAATATTGGTATCTTTTTTCTTAAACTTTTCTCTTACTCCTATGTTATATTTATTCTGATTGTATTATTGATGTGTATTTTGAATCTAATAAGAAAAATTGGAACTTACAGTTTTTAATTTTTTGAGTAATTTTCTCTTGTATATTAGTCTGTGACAATTTGGAAAAATTTTTTTTTTTAATTAAAGTATTTCACACGGGTCTTAAATATACAAGGGATTAGAAAGAATGGTTGAAGGAGAGTTCTAAAATCCAACAGCATTTTGAGAGCACTTAGACCCTGGAGGTCACAGACAACATCGGACAAAAAGGTTAACGACTATCAGAAGCAGCCCTGGCTTCCTTTAAAAATAGTGACGTGACATGTAGAGTTATAGGACTTTCTCCTTTACAGCTGCTTCCCACAACTGGTTCCATATTGGATGGAAATGTCCTAAGGTGAACAGAGTGGAGAATCAAATCCTCGTGCTAAGAAGCTGGTGTTGCAAGCAGAAAGTCATAGCTTTCACATATAAAAGGTCAGTCAAGAACAGGAATGTGGGCAAAATGACCTAGAGCAGTGCTGTCCATTTGAAGTGCAAGGCATGCATTAAATGGGAGGAACACACATAATTTTTTAGTAGTCAATTTAAAAAGTAAGCAAGTGAAATAATTGTAATAAACATTCTATTTCACCAGTATACCCCAATATTATTTCAACATATAATCATTACAGAAATTACAAATGAGATATTTTACATTTTTTCCTGCATTCTTAAGCATTCAAAATCTAGTGTAGCCACGTTTCCTGTGCTCAGTAGCCACATGTGGCTACGGGCCATTGTGTTACAGTGTCGGCCTGTAGTCACACAAATGACTGAATGATTAGGTGAGATTCTAGAGTTAATCCCTTAATAGCATTTGGATATTCTTTTTCATGAAGTGCCTTTCACGTATTTTATCTGTTTTTCTCCTCTGGGGGGGCGGTCTTTTCTTTATTAAACATTCTACTGGTACTATACTACATTATACATATTTAAACATTTTCTCCATTCTTCCTAACTTTTTACATGTTAATGTCTTTTGATGAACAGATGTTTTTAATGTCATTTTAGTCCAATTATCAATTTTTATGTATTTCTTTTTTTTCCTCTTTAAGTTTTTTGAGTTCTGAAACTATAAAGATATTCTCAAAGCTTAATTACTTTGCTTTCCACATTGAGATTTACAATACAAATGGAAAAGATTTTTTTGTAATGATGTAAAGTCAAGTTTCATGCCTTTTCTATGTGTTTTCAGTTGACCCAAGACCAGTTATTGAAGACCACCCTTTAATTGCTTCTCAGAAGTGTCACCTTTGTTGTCAATTAAGTATCTGTGTATACGAATCTGTTTATAAAATCTATTTTGCATCAGCCAGTTTACCTATCTTTGTACCAATATTGTTTTACATGAATCATTGTAACTTTATAGTAGTAGAAGGTATTTTTTCATTTGATCTCATTTTTTCAAGATTTGTTTATAGTCTCATCTTCTGCATGCATTCAGTCTTTCAACCCCTCCTTGGCCACATAAAAATGAGCATTGAGGTGGGAATGCTTACTTCTCAAAAGTTAAAGAACCACCACAGTTTGTGCTGGGTTTTTGCTTTGTTTGAGAATCTTTTCCTGTTTGCAGGGAGGGAACAGGGTCCTTTGCTCTGTGGCACAGGAGGGGTGTATATAAGCCAATGGCCTAGTGTCAGATGCTTAGAGACACCTGTTGGCCATGGGGGCCCAACACCCACTACTGAGGCCGATTTTGTACCTCTCCTTGTGAGTAAAATGTCCTACCCAGCGCTGACCCCAGTACCAAAACATGGTGGGAAGAAGTGTTTGCACTTCTACTCATGCTGATGCCATTTGCTTGACAATTTCTTGGGCATTCATGGTCCTTTATTTATATATATATTTTCAGAAATATATTGCAATAAAGTTATCTGTAAAATCCTCTAAAATCACTTTGATGTTAATAAATCTGAACTTGCAACTCATTTTTATTTTTCACCTGTTTATTTGTGCTGTATCTCCTTTTTTCCTTGCTAAGTCTCCATTGAGTCAATCAATTCTATCATATTTTTTCAAAGAACATTTTTTGTTAATCTTTTCATATGTTTGTATTTTCTTTGTTTATTTTTTATCCAAACATCAATATTGTCTTCAATCTACTTTCTTTAAGTTTAATTGAAATATCTCACTTAAATTTTATATACAATATTTAGCTCACAGATTTTCAGATATTTTTCTTTTCTAATATGTGCATTTTAAGGTATACATTTCCGTCTAAGTACAGCTTTACCATTATTAAAATGTTTTTGAATATAAGTTTTTCATCATTTAAAAAACATACACATATATAGTTTTATTTATAGTTTGAAAATGTGTTTTTTGGCAATTTCTCATTTGATCAATGGTTTATTTCAAAGTATACTTCTTAATTTACAAATATTGACTAATTCAAAATACTCTTTTTTATCGATATCTAGTTTTAATCTTCTGTGATCAGGGATTAGATTCTGTATGACTTCAATATAAACTCCATTGAGTCTTATTTTGTGTTAACATATGGTGAATATCTATAAATGTCTCAGATGCCTTGAAAATAAGATACATTTGACTATTTTGTAGTTGCTGTGCATATGGTTATACAAGGGGGGGCCCAAAATGGAATTTATTTTTTAAAAAATGTGTATTTATTCTTGTATTTATTCTTAATGTTTTAACCTCTGTCATCTTCAAAGTACTTTCCATTTGATGCAATACATAGTTTTGAGCTCATCGATTTTGTTGCCTTTTAGTGTTTCTGCCATTTTTTTGGTTTCACCTGTTCCACATCAGTAAAGCATTTCCCTTTGAGGACTTTTATCAGTGAATAGGGAGGGTAGAGCACTGAGGTCATGATGTTTTGGGGTCAAAAACTGCTGAACACTCAGCATAGTGTGGCAGGTGTAGTTGTAAATCACCCATCATGAAATGGGCAAACCTATTGAAAGAGTCTTCAAAAAAAAGTTTGCTGAAGCCAACAGCAGCCTCGCACAATGATGCCAGGTGGCACTGATACAGATGGGTTCCAAGAATACTCACTAGCGGGGGGAAGCCTGCACTACCAGGGGCCCACCCTCCAGATGATAATACTGATTTGGGGGTCCCACCTCTATGTGTATGTATATATGTATACATGTACTTATTTATTTTCAACTAGGTCAAGATTGCTAAAAGTTAAATCAATTTTCTCTATATTTATTACTTTCTGTCTTTTTGTTTTATTAGTGCCTGAGAAAGTTGTGGATTTATTCATTTCTCCCTTATTTCTCTCAATGTTTATTTTATAAATATGATGAATATAAGATTGGGGGGACAAAAATTGAGAATTGTTATGTGTATATTATGGATTTTTTAATCATTATGAAATATGCTTCCTAGTCTCCAGAATTTTTTTGTGGTAGCATAGGGTTTTTTGTTTGTTTGTTTGCTTTTTAATACAAATTGTCTTTTTCTATTGATTGAAGCACTAGGTACACATATATTTAATGTAAGTAATGACTTATTTTGGTTTTAATAAACCATCTTTTGCCATGGCTAGTGAAGCTCAGTGGATTGAGCATGGGCTGTGAACCAAAGGGTCACCGGTTCAATTCCCAGTCAGGGCACAGGCCTGGGTTGCAGGCTAGGTTCCCAGTGGGGGCGACATGAGAGGCAACCACACATTGATGTCTCTCTACCTCTCTTTCTCCCACCCTTCCCCTCTCTCTAAAAATAAATAAATAAAATCTTTAAAAAAATAAAACATCTTTCTGCTTATTTAAGTGCTTTATGTACATCTGACTCAGTCTATAGTCCTTTTTGTTATCTCATTGGTTTTTCCTCCATCTATCCACTTAGAAGTTATATATGTTTTACTGTTTACTTAGTGTACTTCCTTGATATGAAAATAAGGACTCTTGAATTATCAAAATTAAGTATTGTCATCATTAAAAATCTTTTGTGCAAAGAAAGTACCTGAGAATACACTAACTTTATTTACCCCTTCCAACATAAAAGCCATTGTGAATTTGATTTTATACATATCTTACATTTAAACAAGATATTACTGTTATTGCTGTATCCAGGTAATTTCCAAGTATATTTATTCATAGATTTAGCATTATATATCTTTCTGCATTTTCAAGATTGCCAGTTAATTCTTCAATATGTTTCATTCATTTCCTACCAGTTTCTATTGTTCTGTTTGAGAATTTATGTGATAGATTATTGCTGCTGCTTTAACATGGTTTTTTTTCTGTTTAGTGTTAAGATTTCTTTTCTTTATTATTTAATAATTTAATGCCATGTTCATCAATATGGATTTATTTGTGTTTATGTTTCCTTGGATGTACAGGGTGTTCTAAATCTGTGGCTATATGGCTGTAATAAGTTTTGAAAAGTTCTAAGCCATTACTTATATCATAAAATTTTCCTTCATCCCTCCTCTCCACTGTCATTCTGGGACTCCATTTGTGACATGTAAGTTAGATTTTATCACTGTATCTCCTATGTTTCTAACCCTCTCTTTTTACTTATTATTTTTTTCTCTCTGTGTTTCACTCTAGATATTTTCATCTGACCTATCCTTTAGTATAAACTAGCTAGTATGTGGCCTTCTAGATTTCCAAAAACATCTGAGATTTTTTTAAAGCCATATGTGAACAGGTTATCCCAGTTTTTCCTTTTAAATATTTTGGTCAGAGTCTCATTAGCCCCAGTTAATATCATACTCCCCCCTCAAACCCCCAAAGGGAATCAGCTGCAATGTTAAACACTTGCCCAATTTGGTTTTGATAGGTCCTGGTGATTGGGCTGTTCACAGAGTAAAGTCTACACCCAGCCAAATAAAGACGGGCCCCAAGGATGGGGCTATTCAGGGAGCTGTCAGGCCACTTAAAGAGTGACCATCTGGACACGAGGCATTTGCAGAGCTGCAAACCAGTTTTGCCCCTCCAGTGTGTGCTTTTTGCTGATTGTCACAGCTACTGCATTTGCAAAGCTTTTGGGTTTTAAGGTTGCCAAAGAACAAAGAAGAGAGGGATGGGCAAGTTAAAACACCACAAAGCTTGTTGATCTTAAGGAGTTTCAGCCAATTATTTTGGTTAATTTTCAGAGTTCAGAAAAACCTAATTTTGACATTGCTTCTCAGTACACTTAATGAATATTTGTTTTTAGGCATTCACTCTGCCATTTCAGAAATGCTTTGCTGCTATCCAGTTTTTTCAGTTAATATTTTTTCCAGTTCTATGCCTGAATTCCCAATATTATTCTTTAACTATATGGAAATAGTCATTATAGCTACTTAAAAATTTTAAAGCTTTGCTCTGATGTTTATTATCTAGAGTGCCTATGATCTGTTTTATTTATTTAAAGTGTCTTCTTCTGTGCTCAGTTGTTTGTTTGTTTTTGTGTTCGAACCAGTGTTGCAATGTTGTAGTTGTAGAATTTTTTTTACAAGTGTCATGAGTCCCTGGGTAAAATTACCTTTCTTCAAAGAGGAGTAACCTTCCATTCTGTCATGTGCCTATTTTTGCAATTTCAAAGTTACATTATTCCCATTGCAGAAATTGGAATGACTCAAAGGCAGATTGTACTCTGTTTTTGTTGTTGCTCCAGTCAAAGCAGGGGTTTCAGCAGGGAAGAGTTGTGAGGGCCTGGATTCTGTCCTCACCTCCTGGTTCATGGGAGCGCCCCAAGCACCCCAGCCTCTCGGCTTATACCCCTTCTGAAATTCACAGGGTAACTAGGCTCACTTCTCTGCTCCTTTTCCCGTCCCAAATCTCGGCCTAGTAAGTCTTCAATATTTTATTCTTTCTCTGAGATTCCTTCAAGCATATGATTTTTGTTTCCCAGATTTTCTAATTATTCTTTATGTCTTGAGAATTTCTTTCAGTGTATTCTCTAATTTTGTAGCTCATACATAGTTAATGTGACTCTTGACTTCTTCTGTGGGACTAAAAGACACTAGGGAAGAATACATTTCCTTTTCTTTTTTTCCTGAAACATCCTTTAGGGTCCCTTAATGAAAGATATTTTACAAACACTGAAGCTTTTTGCCTACAAAATGACTACACTCTGGAGGCAAAGGTCTATGGTGGGTTTTACCATCTGGTACACATGTTTAAACCAAGGAAGCATCTTAGATACGACAATTTTGACAGACGCTCATCTTTAATGTGCAAGCCAGGTTATCCTCAAAGGTACTGAATAGGGAAAACAGTCGTGTATTCAATGGGTGGAATTTTCCTTCTTTTAATTTCCCATATCCCCACAACTGCCTGCAATTTGCATTCATCTCTTGGCTAATTGCTTCATTAATGCTTTGGAAATTTAGAATGTTTGTTATACTCGGCAGTAGTTAGGTCGCCTAAGGCAGAGTAAATTCTAACTTTAAATAATCTCAATAAACGTATCACTGAAATGCTACCATTTATAGTTCTTTGTGCATTTATCCTTCATAGATTCTATACTCTCTGAGATTCTGTGATTTACATATTTAGGATGTTATGGATATGATGTCTTAGTTTAGAAGTGTTTAGTTATATATTTTAATTATATTTTTAGTGTAGTCTATATGAGAGACCTTTCAGTGTCACTATATACTGCAGACTAAAAGTTGCATATGCAAATTTTCAACATTACCAAATCTAAGAACAAACAAAAGGTACAAATATTTAAGACAAATTAAAAATAGATCTGGCTTTCTATTGGCATTCAAACTTAATCTCACGAAGTATAATTGATACCAAACTTGTGAAATTGTATTGCCATCATGTGATAAATATGTTTTAGGTATAATATAGCTTGATTAAAATTCTCTTTTTAAACATTTGATATCATTCTCAGGTTAGTTTTGAGAAACATTAAAATCTCCATTTAGCTAGTTCAGGTATGTTCACAAGTATTCTGGTGAAAATATAACCTCATTTTTGGGCAAAGGTGGAAAAAATGTAAAGTGTTATAGAATATTCATCACCTGAATTGGCAGAATTAGACTATGTGTTAAAGAAAATATTATTGACTCAATTGACCTTGCAAGTTTGTTTGAACTTATGGGTACAGATGACCTTAAAAATAGAATTTTAAAGTAGATTCCCTCATTTTACTTTATATTATTTAAACACAATACCATACATATTTTTGCCACATAAATCTTTCAAAAGATTAAAGGAAAAATTTGTCTTCATATAGATTTTTGAAATATTATATTTGATATATTTTGTTGTTGTCTCTAAACAAATAAAATGAAATCCTGAAATGCATTAGGATACATCCAAATTTAATAATTTCATTTAGCTTTTTCTCACAAAACAATTTTACCTCCAGAACAATCATCTGAGCTAAGGAAAATAAATATATGATTATTGACATTGTATAGATGAAGAAATTGCAGCACAAAGAGATTAATTGAAGTTTTTAAGGGCTGGAATGAGTCCTTAACTCTTCTAAATATCAGCGCTGTTTTATATCAGTTATAAAGGAATGGTCAAAATCATTATAAAATCACAGAATGAGTAATCCTTATCCTTGTAATAAAGCATGAGATCATAGGGTGTTATGATATGTGCAAGCAATTTTTTCTGGCAATGAAAAAATTTTTAGAAAGCACAGGATGAAAAGCATACAATCCAAAGGAGATAAATATGCATTTAAATAAATGTAAGAAAGAGTTTTATAAGTCAAAATAGCAATGAAACAGACTTCTAAAACAAAGGCAAAATAATTATGTTCTAATTAACATACGGTACTATAAAATTTCACATAGTTAAGTGACTGTCTCATTTATTCATTCTTCCATGACACAAATATTTATTCGATGTCTACCATGCACCAGGCCCTATTCTAAGAGCTGGGAGCACTAGAGCGAAAGTCCTTTAGACACCAGTCTTCAACTTCTATAATTTTATGAATACTATATAATGGTGACAGTTATGGGTACTGATCATTTAAATTATATGTACTTTCATATTAGGACTTTTGAAACATAACATACATTTGTTTAAATTACGAAGAGTGGCATGGTGATGATTGTGCTGCTATGGTTTAATGTAAAACACATGGATGATATTGAATAAAATGGAAGAAAAACCCTTTCCACAACAAAAAATGAACCAGCAAATAGTCTAAGGGATGGTAAGAGAAATTGGAATAAAGGTACTTTGTCAGCTCTAATTATCCTAATTTGAAAACTCGAATAGGCCCACCAGATGTTGCTACATGAGTTAATTTGATCTTCAACATTAAAAGTAATTAACTTACATGCTTACACTTGTACAGTTTCTTAGACTGGAATTAAACTCACACGTTATGACTTTCCATAACACTGTCTTGAAACAAAAGCCTCTATTAGAGTGATGTAAATTCCTTGTAAATGGGCAAATTCTGCTATCTACTCAGGCACTATCCTTTGAGGAGATGGCCCAGGCCAGGGTTAACAACTCCCAGCATTAGTGGCAGGGAGAAGGACTGTGTCATCCTGTTCCCTTAAGTGGCTGCTTGGCCCCTGCTGATTGAAAATTCCCTTGACACTTTTTCTTTGTCTCCACAACTCCTCCAGAGCCCCATAAAGGGAAAGTAAACAGAGGCAGTGATGCTCTGGCTGTATCTTCCATCTGCTGGTACCTTATTGACTGTAATAACGGCAGCTAACATTTATTATGCCAGGCAATTATCTTAGTGCTTTACATACACCCAGCTTTTTAACCCTTACCGCAACTCTTTACATTGCTTTTTCAGGATCTATGTTTTATAGATGAGCATACTCAGGCCCAGAGAGGTCAAAAGGTCAGTACTTACCCAGCAGTCTGAAACTTGAACCCAGGCAGTCCAGATCTGAAGCTGCGCTTGTAACAAGTCATGACTGTGGAACAAGAATATTTTATGATTTAGCTTTCCTTGTATTCATGTTTATCTCTTTGACCTAATCTTCCTTAACCTTGATTTTTTTTTAGCCATAAAAGAAGAAAGCACTTATCTGTCCTTCCATCGGAGTTGCCATTGGTAACAAATTTTATACATGAAAAAATATTTAAAAACTGTGAAATTATATGTAAATGTGAAAAAGTATTATGATTATCACTTGGCATTATTAACAACCCCCTTACTTACCCAACTCTTCTTTCTGGCTTTGAAGTATTTTAGCTTTTATTCAGCTTTTCTAATTGTTTCTATTCTTTTTCTTTTGCTGGCACTATTTTCTTTTAACATTCACCCAAAAAGGTGGAGGGTAGTAAATCCAGGGCCTCATCCTTAGAGAATTCAGATGCTCCACAGTATGATTTCTTCATGTTATAGATAAGCAAACAAAGTTTGAGTGGATATCTGACACCATTGGCTAATTTGGGCAGAGACTGTATTTCTTGAAGGATTCTAATGCCTATTCTGAAGGCTTCCCTGTGTATGTTGTACTGATTCAGTGGGAGGCATTTTTGCATTTTCTTTTATATCAAAGGTTGTCAGATTTTAAAGTTCATAATGGTTAGAACATAAAAATGTCCAGAGTTAAATGTTTAAAGATTACTTCTATATAAGATTGCAAGTACTAACATACATTAAAAACAGAAAACGGACAAGATTGAACAAATTGATTCCATAACAAAAAGTATGCAGTATCAGGGTAGAGTAACATCTGTTTTTACATCTTTTGGAGAGGAAAAAAACTAATTAGTTTGCAAGTGATTCAATAGATGTCATTTAATTTTAAATTATTCTGTTTACCAAAATAATGCATTTAGATGGAGTAAGCAGAACAAAGAAGATAGGTTTAAAACAGATGTCTGGCAATAGACATTTACACTATTATAAACTGTATATGGAATTGCCTGCTGGGCGAATTTATGCAGAACTGAATGTTGGGTCATTTTCGAGAAAAATGAGCCTGATCAAAATGCTTAGATTTAGTCTCAGGTTTCATTTTTAATCAACAGAGGATATCATTTGGTCAAACTCGAAGGAATGGTGTGGTTTGGCTTAGTCAGGGAAGCGGTAGGTGATGAAGGGAATTGACTGGGTTAAATCAGTCTATTCAGAAAATTCATACAAGCGTTTATCTTTTTGTTTGTTTTTAATTTCCATTTTCTTATTTATGTTGCTTTCAAATTGGATTGTGCACATACACCTACTTACCCACACCTGCTCATGTGTGTACATGTAGACACACAGGTTTCCTTGCAGTTGAGGAGTAATATGTATTTAATTTAGAAAAGCTTTCATTAAACTTAACTAATCCTGTGTGCAGGGTGTTTTTTGTTTTGTTTTGTTTTAATGAGGAAGAGAATGGTTAGAATGTTAGTCTGAGATGGTAGCAACTGATTCTAACCAAAGCATAAAGGAATTTTCATTTGAGCTGGCAGAGTATTTAACATAAAAAACAAAGGGCTAGATTTAAACTTCATTAGCTACCTGAGTATCTTGGGACATTTTCTAAGTGATATAACCTCATAACCTATGAAAATAAATAATACATAAGCTATATTTATTCTGTAATTAAGTACTATTTTTCTTTCCCTGGACACTATGCTGAATCAGCCAATGTTGAATCTCCTTACATAAATACCTATGAGTACTGCTTAAATGTTCATCTATTCATTTAAAATATTCCCTTCACATCTACGTACAATGCATGGAGCCAGTGTTGGATAAGATCAGTATAGTCTTGTGTCTCACAGAGTTATAACTCTTTACAGGGTAAGGATTTATGATTTACAAATCCAGGTGATTTGGGCTTTTTGGGATTTGAACTTTTAGTGTCCTCTATGAACTTATGTGGATCAGCAAATCTAGTCTGGTGTACAGGACTAGGAGGTATGTAGGAGTAGATGGAAGAGATACATGGCTACAATTTACAAAGCATGGAGACTGGCAGAAACGTTATGAATTGCCTAATGAACTATGCATAGAATTTTGAAATTCATCCCATCAACAATGATAAACCATAAAATGTTTTTAATGGGAAGAGAATTGAGTGAGCCAATTTGCATTTTAGAGCAATCATTGTTTAAATTGATTTGCTTGTTAAGATTCTTTTTAGGCAGGATTTAGTATCTCTCAATTTTGATAAAGCTCCACGTCAACAAAGGCTTAACAGATACAGCAATAGAAAAAAGGAGAAATTTGGTCTTGTTCATTTTTGTTTGACAATTATCTACTGTGTTGTGTGCCTACTAGGCATACTGCTACTTGCAAAGTTTATTTTGGGGTCCTGAACCAGCCACCCACAATAGTACATTCATTGCTTTGAATTAAAGTTACATGACAAGTAGCCCATGCAAGAGGGACACATTGACCCTCCCTTGTCTCCTGGAGTGTGGGAAATAAACCTGCTCTGTGAAAGGTGGTCTCCTTGTTCCAAGGGTCTAAGAAGAAAATATCCTTATTGTCAGAATTAAGGAACTCATGGCTGACAACCCAACCCTTATCAGTAGTTCACTAACTGCCGCAGCCTGAACTTTGTTTAGCTTCTTCACTAATGAGCACCCGAACCTAAGCTTCTTTGTCCTGTTACTTCTTCACAAATTTATGGTTTATTTTCTAAAGATATAAAAAGCTGGCTGATTCATCATTTTTCTGAGCATTATTTATGATCTGTGTGCACATATTCAATTGTTTTTTTTCTCTTTTAACCTTGTTTTATGTCAATTTTGTTATTAGTCTAGCCATAAGAACTCAAGAAGGGTAGAAAGGGAAAGTTCTCCCTTTTCCCTAACATAATAAGACTCCTTGAGGCCACATCAGAGCTGATCCAGTTCTGGGAGTGATAAAGTTCTGAGGAAGATCAATAATCCCTCCTATTTTTTGACTTAAGGATTGTGCATTCCTTTGTTTACTGTTCTTTTCTGGTTCCTTTTCAACCAATGCGGAATATCCTTACCTAAATGCCTTAAATATACTCTGTTGTTCTTCCTCTCTGTTTTCTTTCTACCTCTCTCCCTTGGGTTACTCCAAGAAAATTCTCTTTCATATAGAAGTTCTTTGAAGTTATGTGTGCAAGTCCCAGTTGCCCTGGATCATCATCTTTATAGCATCTAGAAGACAAATGTATTTTTTCTAAATATTACTGATTGCTTTTGATTGCATTACTTTGATATATTATCATACTAAAGCTAGGGTATGCAGATAAGTGTTTAACAACGGGCTCTTACGAGGGAAAACTGCCCTGATTTGTAGCCACCGTCCCTGGTGTAAATGATTCCATCACTGCAGGTTCCACACTACCAGTTTGCTGTCACTGCATACAGTGTTGGGGAAGAGATGATGCACAGTTGGCTTTTGCAAGTTGGTCTGCTCGAGCTTCGGCACACCACTGAAACATTTCCTTCCCACTACATTAGAAGTTACGAAGGACAAGAAAAAAAGGTGTGGAGGGCTTTGAAACCCCATCATCCCACAGATGGAAGAAATGAAATAGAGAATAGACTTGAAGGAAATCTCTCTTTTAATTTTACATTGTTAGCAATGTTCATTGAATCCTGGGTTTAGAAGCAGAGAATAAAACAGTAGTTGGCTTTTTGTCCATTAACGTCCTCTTAGTTTTGAAATCTAGCCTGCAAATGGCCATCAGAGAAATATTTCTAAAATGCTCATGCATGATAAGAAGAATATTTTTCCCTCTGCCCTTCCAGTTTTTTGGCTGAGGCATTCCTCACCCCCTATCCCTTATAATAAAAGGCAGATTAACAGGAGAAAACACACAGAAATTTAATAACATGGTTATCTCCTGTATATATGGGGAATACCCTGGAAAACACAGTAACTCCCTGAAAATAGCCCAAGCCACCAACTGAAATATTACTCCCTGCTAAAGACAAAACAAGATGTTGGAGAGTGGAAGAACCCTTTAGGGAAGGTGAACTGTTATGCAGATTGAACTCAGGTGCTTTGTACATGGAAATTTACAGCCATGCTCCTCTTCCTGGTGTAAAGAGGGAGATACCCTTACAAATGGAGATTTTCTTTATGAATACAAATTTCTCTCACAAAAGGGTAACTTCTACTCTGTTTTTGTCACAGGTGACGCAGGTAACCAGGTTCTTAGTGATCGGGACAAAGAATTGAACCGAACACGAACACACGGAGTTTATAGTGTAAAGAAAGAGGGAAGATTTATTAAGCAATAGTACACTCCACAGAACATGGGAGTGGGCCAGCTCTGAGCAGAGAGAGCACCCATGGGCTGGAGGGATGCCATTCTTATAGGGCAGAAGCTTCCTGACTAGTCTTTGGCGGGCTTTGTCTGCACAGGTACAAGGAGTTACATTTCAAAGCTATTGCGCATGTGTGGTTTCCCATGACTTTCTTGATTGGCTACTGGAGAAGGGAGTCCCATAATGTTATTTTATTATAATGAATCAGGGGTAGTGCGCAGGCACATTTCATGATTCAGAGTTATCCCAGTAAACAGGAACACCCGGTCTTAGGGGGTCTTTGTCATGTATGGATGTTTTCTCCATTGCAGCCCTGTGGGGCTCCTGGAGTTCCCTTCCTGACTGCCTCCTGCCTCATTTTGAGAGATTCTTTCACCAGCTGTGTAAAAAAAATGATCAGCCTAAAATGTATTTGTGGTGACAATTTCTGTTCCCTTTCACTAATATGGTCTGCTCTGCCCTTCTACCAGCCCCTTAAATGAGCCTGATTTATCTGTGTGTCACATTTCTTCTACTTGGTCTTGACTTGCTTATGTTATATTTTAGTGGAAATATATAAAAATAAATTAAAAAGTCCCATAATTATGTAACAGAGATGGCTACTATAAATATTTTTGATGAGTTTTCTTCAAATCTGTCATGTCTGATTCTCTGTGTATGTATATGTATGTATAAATATAAAATATTTTTGCTAAGCACATCACACTTAAATATAAATTATGGGCATTTTCTATATGATAAAAATTTCTAGTAATCCCTAGTGGCAGTGGTTACATTATAGTTTGTGGTAAATGCAATTAAAATCATTTATTTATTTGTTTACTTTGGAGACAAGAAATTTACAATTATTTCCTATTAAAAGCAATGCTTCGAAAGCACACTTATTTTTATATGCATTCCTAATTTTTTTCTCCTTGTAGTAGCACTCCCAAAATGAAATGAATTGTTGAAAAGGTATGATCTGACAAGAACTTTGACACGTAGTTCAAACTGTTCACAAGAAAGATTAGAGAAGAGTAAACCCCCTGACTAGGATGGCATCAACATTTCACTCGGATTGATTGAACTTTAGACAGGCTGCTTCCTGACTCCAGGCCCCTGACTTACCTGTTCCTGAGTTTTGAGATATAAATCTTTTTAAAGTCTTCTTGTCAGTTTACTGCCCAGAAATGTCCTTCTCAAAGACCTGAGAGCCGTCCCTTTGAAATGTCATTATCAGGGAAGATAGAGCCCCTCTCTCCTGTGGTGATGATAAGGAAGATACATTCCTTTGGGGTAAAGCTTACTGCAAACTGAAGCAGCCTAAGATCCCTGCCATCTCCCCAGCTCTTGAAGCTTTCCTGCTGCCCTTTGTTTCCGTGGGGCTGAGCTCAGACAGCGCTCGGACCTCTGTCCCCTGGTGTAATAGCCTGTTGTGATGGACGCAGTCTTTCTTGGCCAGTGTGATGTTTGACTCCTCTGACATGCTTCCACCACCCAGATTCCTGTATTGAGGTCTTTACCCCAAATACCTCAGAATGTGCCTGTATAAATGTAATCATATGGGTGGGTAGTCCCTAATTCAATATGATGGGTGTTCTTATAAGAAGAGATCAGGACACAAGCACAAAGAAGAAATACCAGTGAATATATAGGGAAAAGATGGCCATTATAAGCCAAGGAGAGAGGCCTTAGATTTAAGCAGGGTGTCAAACTCATTTTCACTGGGGGCCACATCAGCCTCATGGTTGCCTCCAAAGGGCCAAATATAATTTTAGGACTGTATAAATGTAACTACTCCTTAACAGTTAAGGGAGAGCTAGGCACTGCCGCCAGGTAGAAAAAAGGTGCCGGACTGGATAAAACAAGGTGGAGGGCTGGATTCAGCCCAAGGGCCTTGTGTTTGCCACCTGTGCCTCAGAAGAAACCAACCCTGCTGGTCTCCCAGAGCTGTGACAGCATAATGTTCTGTAGTTTAAACCTTGCAGGCTGTGGTATTTTTTTTTGGTAGCCATAGTAACCCCATACAATACCCCACTAGTAGAATATGAGAAGGCCAGTGTAATAACAAGGTCACCAGTAATCAATATTAAACAGTTAAAAGTATTTGCTAATTTAGTAAATGAAAAGTTGTTTTTGATTGTTTTGCTTTTCATTTACATTGATTAATAGTAAGATTTTATTTTCTGTATTTATTTGTCCATTGTATTTATCCTTTTGTAAGTTGATGAATGCCTGACCCATTTTACTTTTTGATCTTGGTGTAATTGTTTATAAAAATACATTTGAATGGCCCTTATACATCATTTTGCTTAAAGTTGGCAGAACCTTATGAATGTAATGTACATATTATGAATGTAAAAGGAGCTACGTGGCCGGTCTGACAAGCTCAGTGACCTCAGGTAACCACACAGCATCATCTGGTCATAAATTCCTGACAGGGCAGGTCACGGTGGAGAGTCATGTTCTACCTATAGCAAGGGTTGGTCTTTACCTTGAGTAATCCCTGTCTCTTGTTTTGTATCTAGGATAACATACCTTTGAAATGTCAGGATAATTTTTTTCTCCAGACTCCTTGGGAGAATAGCCCTGCGCACCAGAGCACAAGACCACAAGACTGGTTGTTTTGTTGTTGGCACTCCGTCTCCATTTACTGTAAGTATTAATTGTCTTGTACCCACCGATGCAAAAGAAGTATGCATCTCTCCATTTTGCTTTTTATTTAATTCTAGAAATTCCCCCAGTTTGCTTCCCCCCATTTTCCTTAGTCTAACACCCATGGATTTCATGTGACCTTCCTCCTGTTCTCTCCTTTGAGTCTAAATGCTTACAAAAAACCACAAAACTGCCATTCTTTGGAGTATTTTCTCAGTTCTTTGACATCTTGTTTCCAAGCATGTCCTCAGATTTGGTTTAAATAAACTCTTATAAAATATTTTGTATAGGTTTGGACTTTCTTTTGTTGACACTATAGACATTAATTAGGACTTACTGTACTCAGTAATTTCTGTGTTTGTCATCTATTTTGTTATTTTTAAGGAAATTTTTGTGATTTATTTATTTTATGCTTAGAAATCTGTCTTGTATTCAAGTAACAGATACATAACTGCTTCTTGAAAACTTGTTATAGTGTTTTTGTTGTATTTTTTTCTTTTTTTAATATATCTATGACTTTAAAAATTATTCAGCACTTCAATCCATCTGGAATTTATTCTAAGGTACTGTGGGAATTGAACACTTATGTTGATTCTTTCCCTAACAACTCCTTATTTCCCTATTACTATTTACTAAAGAACAAAAGTGTTTGTTTACTTGGTCGTTTATTTATCACATTAAATGTTATATTTTAAAACCTCTTTTTTAAAGTTATGTTTTACCTTGTATTTATGTTTATATGCTTGCATGCTATTGTACTGTTATTGTTTTTTAGGGTGTTATTTAAATGTGTTAATGCAAATTCTTTGTTATGACATTTTATAAAATTATCTTGGCTATTTGTTTGTTAAATTTTTTAGTTGAATTTCTCCATAATTTCTTTAAATTTATTTCCAATCCCTAATGCCCCTGGAGTGTTATTTTGGAAAGAATGAAAGTTTTTACAAATACTTTGTTCCCATTTAGTAACAAGATTTATTTTTTGACAGTTTATTTAGATATTCTACATACATTTCCACAAAGAGGTACGTTTCTTACCTCCTTAAAATCATACTTCAAGCTAGTTATTATCTCCCCCCTTTAGTTAACTGTTGTTAATCATTTGCTTATGGGTTACCTTATCCATTAAGTAATGTATTCCTTTGGTACCTGAAAACAGGCAGTCATTTAACAAACATTAATTATATAAATTATTTTTCACTTGGTTCTCTTCTACTTTTATTTTTTTGTTTCATACATTACTTTACTGTTGTTCAGTTACAGTCATCTGCATTTTTTCCCTACTTTCACTTTTTAAGTAAATGGTTTTGGAATGTACTGAATTTCTGATAATAATAGCTGTTTATTTTTGCTTCATCATTTGTGTATTTTAGCACAAGCAAAATGAAATTATAATTGATACTATGAAACATATTCTTACTTGTAGTAAAGAATTTTAAAGATTTTATTAGTAAATATAAGATTGATTAGAATATTAATTCCTTTTGGAAGTTTTTATTTAAAACAAGGAACAGCTACTGAACTTTATCAAAAGCATTTGAATTAGCTCATATTCTTCTTCCTTTTCTTATTCACATATTGTACCTATGACATGATACTGACTCCTAATGCTTAAATATTAATGCATTAATGGAATAATCTGACTTGACTGTGAAAATGACTACTTTACTGTACATTTGAATGCCATTCATTACTAGTACTTTGTTTAGCATTATGAAATTCAGATTCAGCAGCTTGATCTGTGGTTTTATTGTTTCATGTGGTTTTACTACTTTACTAACAGATGCAGTTTGACATTTTTGAAGTAATCAAGTTCAAACCTATATTACAAGTTAAAAATGAGGTCTTTAAAAACCTGTTTCACTGGATACAAAACATTTTTTAAACTTTTAAAGGTATATTGAGAAAAACAAGCTTAAAAAAAAACACTGTCATTACCAAAAAAGAGATACCTTTAGATAAAAATAATAAAAAACCCATGCTGTATATATAATTTTTGTATCAAAATCATATTGGGTAGACATGTTGACAGCATTTGCTAGATAAAATGAATCCTAATTTACCATGTTTCTCACATAGTAAATACTGAATACAAATTTTATGGCCAAATGAACTTTCCTTGAATGTTTATGTAGCACTGAAATTGCAGTTTTTTCCCATACAGTCAGTTCAACTACAACATGAAACATGTATCCAAAAATCACCTGCTATGCAAGATTATGCAATAAAAAGCTCTAGGAATTATGGATGAAGTGGGGATATGAGCACAACTCCCCAAAACTCAATTAGTGATACATTAAAAAAAAGACAAACTTGGAACTTAATAAAACATAAAAGCACTGTTAAATGTGTGTGTGTGTGTGTGTGTGTGTGTGTGTGTGTGTGTGTGGTGTTTGAATTTTTCAGAAAGACCTAAACTTTGCTTGTGGAGTAGGAGTTAGGAAGGGCTACAGCTATGAGTTATTTTGAAGTGATGGTCAGTGTCTTAACTGAAATAGAAGGAAAATTGTAAAACCATCAGGGGTGGGTGTGACTCATTATAGACACAGTGAACTGAGGTTGCTGGTGGGCTGTGTGTGTGCTGTGTATTCTTACATGGTTGTGTTAAGCTAGTTACAGTTTTCTGCTGTCACCAAGAGTTTCTTGCAGATGATGTCACAATTTAACCAAACATAGAATCACTGCTATGCTAAATTTTTTCCTTAGTGTTCCAACTGTATTGGAACAAATCCACTATTTAAAACAAATGTTACAGCAGAACTGATTTTATGTGGGGAACTCAAATACCTGGTCTGGGAATCCTTTGGGGGCTAATTCATAACTGTTTTTTTTTCTTCCTTTTTTAAATCTGTTCATGTTATCTTCTTCTGGGATTATGTTTGATCATCCATTAATTTTTATCTGCATTCAGAGTATACTTCTCCTTCCATGAGTTGGCCCAACACCCAGCTCAAATCTTCGTATATGAGCCAATTGGGAAAAATATGAAAAAACCAATAGTTCCAAAGGAAAATTTTATAACACCTTCGTATCATTTCTCTGCGGCATCTGAAGCTCTTTCTCCTCTGGAACAATTTTTTTTTTCTCAAAAATAGTGCTATATAGAGTTTGCATAGGTACAGTTTTCTGCAAAGCATGGCCATGGCAGCCTACAAAATAATGATTATTCTTTTACTGTCCTTAGAAGTCTGTTGTATAATATGACAAAAGTTTTCCAAAGAGTTTCCAGGGCAGCAAATAATTTAGCATAATTTATTTTACCAAATGTCTCAGTAGTGACATGCAAATATGGGGAGTTACTTTACATCCTAAAGAAAATATGATTTGCATGGTGAACAACCAGAGCATCACTTATTTAAAATCATGTTAAAATTTGAATCATACTTACAAGAACTCACCAAGCTGGAGGTAGTGCCAAAAACAAAAGACCTGGGGTGAATAAAAAGACTTGGGTGTTTCCTGTGTATTGCTTATCCCTATTTTATGTTGGACATGATAAATGGCAGCTTACCCCTCATGGCAATCATAAGAATTATTATTAATGCTCTTATTAATTGCTACTAATACTATTAAGGAGTGATTTAAGAAACTAATATTATATAATAAGTTACAGTTTACAGAGTACTTTCACGCATATTATCTGTGTATTTGTTTCAATAACAATTTAAAAAGTAGGCCTGTTGGTGAGAAAGTTCTTCCATATGACCAATCGATATTATTGGACCAATGTTGCTTTGTCTCGAGTATAAACTATACCAGTTTTTCCTAACTGTAGTAGTTGACAAGGATTATACAAGGTGTTTCTTTACAATATCAGAGTCCACTTTATTTGACACAGAATGTGGGGTTGCAGAGTACTTTTAAAAAGGGAGAAAATTGCAATTTAATAGTATAATCCAGTTGAATCCCTACTTAAAAATTCATAGCGCCTGGGTGTGATGTCTGCAAGATGATGAAATAGGAGGTCTCCACCTGTATGTCCACATAGCAACAATAATTTGACAGCTATCAATGGGCGATAGTGCCTTCATGGAGCTTTGGGATTCGGCTAAGAGCTTGTGAAATAATATTAGGGCCCAAGATTTCAAAATACTATTATTCTGAGGAGGCAAGCCCTTACCAGGGTGGCAGGCCTGCTGACCTTGGTCCTGCTAATTGACCTGGACACAGCCCTGTCCCCTTGCAGACTCCACAGCCCTGTTTGAACTTTGTCCTCCTGCTAGCACCACCCACCATGTATGTTTCCTCTTTATTTGTCTCAAGATGCTTTTTAATTTACCTTTTGATTTCTTCTTTGACCCATGGGCGTTCAAGAGCATATTGTTTAATATCCACACTTGTGAATTTTCCAATTTTCTTTCTGTTATTGACTTCTAGTTTCATACTATGGTGGTTGTAAAACATATTCAGTATGACTTTAATTTTTTTAAAATTTACTAAGACTTGTTTTGTGACCTGACATATGATCTATCTTGGAGAATGTTTTGTGTACATTTGAGAAGAAAAGAATGTGGATTCTGGTAATGGATGAAATGTTATATATGTGTGTGTTAGGTCCATTTGATGTAAAGTATTGATTAAGTTCAATGTCTCCTCACTGATATTTTGTCAAGATTACCTATCCATTATTGACAGGGAGGCATTTATCTCTCCTGCTATCATTGTATTTTTATTTATTTCCCTTTTTCAATTTGTTAGTATTTGCTTAATGAACTTATGGGCTCCAAAGTGCATGCATATATATTTACAATCATTATATCTTTTTGTTGGATTGATCCCTGGAATATTGTATAAGACTTTCTTTGCCTCCTTTTACAGTTTTTCATCTTAAAGTCTATGTCAGCTAATGTAGGAATAGTAACCTCTTCTGTCTTCTGGTTTCCATTTGCATGGAGTATTTTTTTCTATCCCTTTACTTTCAGCCTGTATGTTTCCCTAGAGCTAAAGTGTCTCTTGTAAGCAGCATATTGTTGGGACGTATTTTTGTTGTAGTTGTTGCTATTGTTTTCGTTGTTGTTGTTTTAATCAGCTCAGCCACTGTGTCTTCACTGGAATATTTAATCCATTTATATTTAAAGTCATTATAGGTAGGTAAGGACTTACTAATGCCTGTGTATTAAGCATTTCTGGCTGTTTTATAGTTTCCATATACTTTTCATCCTCTCTTGCTGTCTTCCATTGAGAACTAATAATTTCGCACAGTGGTATGCTTTGATTCTTTTCATTTTGTGTTTTGTGTATCTGTTGTAGATAGATACATAATACATTAGGTCCATGAATAATGTTGTTTCATTCAATATCATTTCATTATAACATTGATGACATGCTATAGGAACTTAACTCTTGTTAATAATGATTAACTTATTGTAAAATTGATTTCATCATATGTCATTTTGCTTAAATTGCAGAACCTATCAATGACATTAAGTGGGAACTTACTTTATATCATATAGACATGCCATTCTATTTTAAGCTGATAACAACTTAACTGAAGTTCTTGGGCAGTCAAATCTGGTATGTGGATGAGCAGGCAGCAGACCTGGTGCTTAGGTCTGCAGGTACTGGCCTAGAACATGGGTCACTGGGAGTCAGTCTGAAGACTAGGTCCTTAGGGTCCTGCCTGATGCTGGGATGGTTCAAGACCTTAGGTGTACAGGAGCCCTTTTGGAGCCAGAGGCCATGAGGGTTAGCTTGATTCTGGGGAGCACCAGAAGCCTCCATTTGTGGGAGGTGACCTGGATGGCTGAGTCCATGGGGGCGTGGCTGACACTGAGGCAGGCCAGGAGCCCAGGTCCCCAGGTTCTCAGGAGCCAATCTGGAGATTAGTGCTGTAGGGCCAGCTTTGTGCTGGAGTGGCTAGGAGCCTGGGTCTGCAGGAGCTTGCCTGGGGGTGAGGTTGGTGCTGGAATAGGTCAGCAGCCTGTCACCTGTTAGAAGTTAGGGTCTGCAGGGGGACCACCCTGGCACTGAGGTGGGCCAGGAGACCGGAGCTGTTGGAGTCAGCCTGGTGCAAGTGGATGTCATTGCTGGGGGTTATGGTGAATTTGGGCACTCACTTCATTCCCCCTCCCCCACTGAAACACTGGCCTTCCCAGGCTTGAAGTATGACAGGAATAATGTGAAACTTTCTTTTCTAAATTTTTCAGTGAATCTTTTATTAGTTCTGTTTTTCAACCAGATATTGTAACCCCTCTCCTGGAATCCTTGATTCTTGTGAAAGGTTTTTTTTTTTCTTTGTTTGTTTGTTTTCTGGCATGGATAATTACTCAAATTGATGTTTCTGGTAGAGGATGAGTGCTAGATATTCCTAAACTGCCACCTTCGATGTCACACAAAAGCAGTTCTAAGAAGTAAATTTATAGCAATAAATGCCTACATTAAGGAAAAAAATGATCTCAAACAAAGTATATAAATTTACACTTTAAGAAACTAGAAAAAGAACAAACTAAGCTCAAATTTAGTAAGATAAAGGAAATAACAAAGATCTGAGCATAAATAAATGAAATAGATGCTAGAAGGACAATAGAAAAAAACAATAGGAAGGACTTAACCCAAGAATTGGTTTTTTTTTAAGATTTATTTATTTATTTTTAGAGAGGGAAGGGAGGGAGAGAGAGAGAGAGAGAGAAACATCAGTGTGCGGTTGCTGGGGAACATGGCCTGCAACCTAGGCATGTGCCCTGACTGGGAATCGAACCTGCGATGCCTGGTTTGTAGAGAGTTGGGTTTTTTTAAATGATAAAAATAATCGACAAACCTTAGCCCTGGCTGGCGTAGCTCAGTGGATTGAGCGCGGGCTGAGAACCAAAGCGTTGCAGGTTCAATTCCCAGTCAGGGCACATGCCTGAGTTGCAGGCCAGGTCCCCCAGCAACCACACACTGATGTTTCTCTCTCTCTCTCTCTCTTTCTCTCTCCCTTCCCTCTCTAAAAATAAATAAATAAAACTCTTAAAAAAAATAATTGACAAACCTCTTTGAAAACTAACCAAGAAAAAAAAAGAGAGGACAAAAGTAAATAAAACTAAATGAAATGTTAATGGGTGGTAACATAGGCATACAAAAGATCATAAGAGACTGCCAATAAATTGGATAACCTAAACTATGAATTCCAAGAAACATACAACCTAACAAGATTGAATCATAAAGAAATAGAAGATCTGAACATATCAATAAAGAGTAAGAGATTGAATCATTCATCAAAAGCCTTCTAACAAACGAAAGTCTAAGACCAGACCTAGCTTCCCTGAGAAAGATTGGCCTTAATTCCTTCCCTAAATTAATGCCAAATCTTCTCAAACTCTCCCCTTGAAAATTGAATAGGGAAGAACACTTACACACTTACTTTATGAGTCTAGCATTGCCCTCATTCCACATGAAAAAAACAAATTACAAGTCAATATCCCCAATGAACATAGTTGCAAAAATATTTCTAAAAAGACTAGCAAGCAGAATTTAATAGCACATTAAAAGGATAATACATTATGATCAAGTGGAAATTATTCCAAAGATGCAAGGATGTTTCATCATATGCAAATCAATAGTGATACACCACAATAACAGAATGGCAAATTCCTATCATCTCAAAGATCCAGAAAATAAAATTTGAAAATATTCAATATTCTTTCAACATAAAACCTCTCAACAAATTAGGTGTAGAAGAAATGTACCTCAATATAATAAAAGTCATACATGACAACCAGCAACTAATATCATGCTTAATATAAAAGCTGAAAGCTTTTCTTCTAAGATCAGGAATAAGGCAAGGGTACCAACTCTCACCATTTCTATTCAGTGAAATACTGGAAGTCCTAGACAGAGCACTTAGGCAAGAAAAAATCCTAAAAAGGCATCAAAACTAAAAGGAAGAAGTAAATTTTTTTTAATTTGCAGATGACATACTCTTATATGCAGAAAACCATAATATTCAACAAAAAACCTGTTAGAGCTAACAAATGAATTCAACCAAGTTGCAGAATACAAGTTGAACATACAAAAATGAGTTGTATTTATATGCATTAACATTGAACAATCTGAAAAAAAGAAAACAACTCCATCTTGAATAGCATCAATTAGAATATAAAGTATTTAATGATAAATTTAACCAAGGAGGTAAAATATCTATATATTGAAAATTATTATACAATGATGAAAAATTAAAGACACAAATGGGTGGAAAAATACACATATGAACTGAGACAAAGTTGAAAGGAGTTGTTTTGGTTACTTTTATATATAGCATATTCCATTATCAGTATTTTTGTATATTTAACTACCAGTGATTCACTTCTACTTACTGGTATACTTGTGTATGTCTTGATCAAAAAGTTGGGACCTTTTTTTTTTTTTTAGTATTTTTGACTGTTAATTCATTTTAACCTCTAAACTTTCACTGTTTCTTATGTCAAATGAGGAATAAAATATCTTCTCTATATACTATATAAGTCTGTGATTGTAAAATGAGATAATGTAATTAAATTATTTTATAAGCTGCAGGGCATTATGCGTGTGTTAATAGTACTATGTGATTATGTATAGTCAAATGGACTTGCAAGCATACCATACTTTTTTAAAGTCTGTATCCAGGACATCAAGAACATCATGCAAAGCAAAATAAGTCAGAGAGAAAAAGTTAAGAACTGTATAATTTAACTCATATGTGGAATGTAAAACAGAAAGTGACACATGAAGAAACAAGGAGAACAAACAAAAACTCAGATATATAACAGTATGGTGGTTACTAGAAGGAAAGGGGATGGGGGACTAGTCAAGGTCAAAGAGGGTCAAATGTATGGTAATGGGAGAATAATTGATTTTGGGTGGTAGACACACAATGTAATATACAGATCATGTGTCATAGAAATATACAAATGAAATCTATACAATCTTGTTAACCAATGTCACCCCAATAAATTTAATAAAAATTAAATAAATAAAGCCTGTATCCAAGTGTGATTTATAGAATGATGCCTCTCTTTATTTGAAATCTGCCATTGAACTTCTAGTTTGAGTAAAAATAGCAAAAACAGTTGCCTGTCACATGATTTCCTGCATAGTAGCCATACTAAGTGGATAAAATCCAAATATATCATGACTCACAGTCTCTATGCCCATCTGTCCACACTCATCTTTCATCAGCCTACTATTAACTGCCTCAAGTAAACTACAGTGGCTGTCTAGTTGTTCACAACAAGGTTATTTCCCACCTCAGAAAGGGCTGTGAGTTAGGATTTTCTTATCTTGGAAGTTCTCCTGCCACGTTATCACATGACTTCCTCTTTCCTCATTTATTTCTCTACTAAAACATTACCTTTATGGAGAAGTCTTCTTTCGCTATCCAATCAAAATTTTTCTCTTCCAACCACTGACTTTCCTCTACTCTCTTACTCTTCTTTATCTTATTCATAGCACTTGTCATTATCTGGAATCATATGCATTTCTTAGATTACATGTGTTGGTTTTGTTTTAGATGTTTTTGTCTCCTTACTGAGTGGAAATTAATTACTATATAGAGAATCTAATAGCCACTTAAAAAAACTGTATTCTACCATCCTGAACAGTGAATAGGACAATGAAGGTTCACAATATGTGCTGGGAAAAACAATAAAGAAAGTAGAAAAAAAAGAAGAAAAGGAAAAAGACAGAAAGAAAGAAAAGGATGAATAAATTCCAGCTATACAACTTGGTCATTATTTGCTACTGTTTCCTAATGGGCTACAATAGTGCTTCAATCCTTGGATCTGATTTTTAGAATATCTAAAGCTTAAAAATGCGCTATTTTCATTTTTAAGACTGCCTTATGTATATACCTATTTACTCATGTATCTAAATGGATATAGATCTATATATCTACACGTCTCCAATTACCTATCTTTTTCTGTTATTTGTGCTTTCCTGTGTATGGTTGGTGTCTTTAATTTCACTACATTAAAGCTAGTTGGGCATATAGCATCTGTATACTTTCATTCTACATCAACAAAGAACAAAAAGTTGTCAACAGTGCAACAAAAATTGTACTGTGGCGTACATTTCTCCATCAATAAGTACTAATAATGATTGATTTGTTTTGTTGGCATTGCTACTTATCCACTAATCCTTAAATAAGACCAGCAGGCAGCATTATTACATTAAATAGATACCCACAAAAGTTGATTGTGATATTGATGATAATGTGCACTTTAGAGAAACAATTAATTGAGTTCCATTGCTATTAAATTGACTGGATATATTCCATTGCAAATATGTTTTCATAGCAAATTAATAACTTCACAACTAATAGATAGATCATAAACATTGCTATGTAAGCCTGAAATAATTAGCCTGGAGATCACATTTGTGCTATCGCCACCCGGTGTTCCTATAGCTCTTTTCTTCTCCAGAGATACAAATCTCATTGGTGAGGATCAATCACTAGACTTATCTACAGTGGTCTAACATAACAGATACTAAATCATTATAATACTTCATCATTCACCAAGGTTAGAGCTGGTTTGAAGTTAAAAATAGTATATATTCTGTAATAAGCTATTGGTCTTCATTATAGGTAGATTTGGAAACTCCTTGTCTCTCTCTGCATAAAGGGAACCGCTTTTTAGCAGTTACTGTTACCATTTGCTTTTTACATGGGCTATACTAACATGCTGTACATCTTGTTTTGAGCACCGTGTCTCTTCCCCTGTTCATATTCCTTTGGATCACTTTATTAGAGAATAAGAATCTTATGTTCTAGACGTCTTACCAATATTTAAGATGCTTGTTAATCAACTTGAAAACTATAAAAAGAGTAAAATTAATCTCACATTTCTGTTAGCTTTATACTGTTAAAAGGCAATTCAGAAAGCTGTACTCAATATAAATGTTTTATTGAGTGAGAAACAAACTGTTTGACAGCAGGGATACTTCAAACTCAAAACAGGCATGAAGCTCAGAGTCATGATGTTACAGGATGGCTTAGAACATGAAAATGAATAAATTGTTTAACCTTTGCAAGGCTTGGTTATTACCAAGGGGATTCCCAGGCATGAGGAATTAGTTAAAACTGATTATCTTATACCATTTTAGGGAGATGACTTAAGTCCTTTCTATGATTATATCCAAGGCATTTTCAAGAAATAGACTGTTTCATTTACATTCATGAAATAAACTAGCTTTAGTTTTGCTTATGTGGCTTAAATGTTTTTGTATACTTGTGGGATTTTCAAGCCTGGTCTTCATTTTTTAATTTTATTTTACTTTAATGCTGCTCTATGTTATGTACTCTTTGTTTCCTCACTTATCTGAAAGATCTAGAGTAAAACAACTTTGGGTAAATAAAATGACGTAACTTTCCTAATTATATCGGTTCAAAGATCAAAGCAATATTCAGCATTATGAAAACTTTTTATATTAGATATAAATTTTTAAACATAAATTACATATTTCTTTAAAGGATCTTTTATTGAATGCTTTGATATTCATGATTCTCTAGGGATTTTTTTCCAAGAAAACTGTTCCTTATGTCTATCTCCTAACACTAGTACAAAATTTTTATTTGTAAGTTTTTAATTTACTGAAAAGCATTTGAAGTACCAACATATTTTTCATTTGCATTAATTTTCTGTCAGAGTAGACAATCTGACCCACATATGAAGATATTTAAAAATCTTTGTTCCAGATCTTAGGTTATGGCCTAGATTTAGTAGTTTCTTTTCCATCAAAATACTACTGACATAAATCCATAGAATTACTGTATAATATGGAAGTATGGAAAGCTAACAAATGTAACTTTTTATCTGAAACTCTATTTCAACATATGAGAATATGCCATTTTGACATTCTTTATATTCTTCCTCAAATATGACAGTGTTCTCTCTCCGTTTCATCTCTGTGTTTTATCCCAGGATGACGTTGCCAACTGAGAACAAAGGCAGTGAAGCCCATCTACACTACAGAAAATGTGTGTCCAAAAGTTTTGTCAGCCTCCCAAAGGGTATCATGCTGCACAAAATGTAGAAACTGCCGCTCTAGATGGTATGTGTAGGATTTTGTGTATGATTCGGGGTTTACTTACCAGAGCTCATTTATATTTTGGTATATTTTTACTTTGTCATGTGAAATTTTTCAGCATTTACTCATCCATATAAAAACTCAAGATTGTAACATCATTTTTCTTGCAGACTGGAAAGAAGATTGCATTTAACCTTCAGTTTAGAATCCTACTTTCACTCTAAACAGCTATTGATTGTGAACAGCTTGTCAGTTCTCCAAAAATAGCAGGGTCACTACTGGGCAATGAGAGAGTTCATGTAATTTCCAACGTCATCAATTATGGGTCTTTATCTCAAATGCCTAAAAATACGTAGTAAAATATGAGTTGTAAACAAGATAATGATATTAACATTTTAATTCAAAACAATTAGTTATGAAGTTGTGAAAAGCAGGTTCCCACTAACACTAGACCTCTATTCTGAAGGAAAATTAATTTTAATTAACTTGTATATACTCTCATTCCGTTATATTGTACTACAAAAAATTTGTTGATTCTTCTATCCTTAGGTCTCCATGGAAAATAAACTCACTGTTTACCCTTAAGAATGTGTTCTGTGACCAATACTCTTGTTAGAAGACTTTTTTCCGTGTTTTTCTCTATGATCATATCTCTGACATTCTTCTTTAGGTTATAAAATGCCTTTCTCCTATTGTAAAAATTTACATCTATTCTCTTATCCTTCAATTCTGCCTAGTTCTCAATTTGTCTTCATCTCTTCATACCTGAGTTTCTTGAAGAAGTAATTATTATTTTTCTCTCTGTTTTTTTCACCTCAATTCACTCCTCAGATTAGCCAAGTAAGAGAGCCTTAGAGATCCTTTCATCACAAACTGACAATGACCAGAGGGGAGAAGGGAGAGGGGGGTAACAGGTAAAGAAGGGGAAGGGTCATCAAGCAACACGTATAAAGCACTCATGGACAAAGACAACACAACAGGGTAGGATTGAATGCATGGTAGGGGGGGTAAGGCAGAGGAGAGTAACAGCAGGAAAATGGGGAAAAGTGTAATTGAGCAACAGTAAAACCAAATCCTCTCATCTTGACTCAACTTTAGATAGGCTTCTTCCTGACTCCAGGCCCCTAACTTCACTTTTCTTAGAATATCTATTTCAGAAAAATTACAATGGTTTATTCTTTCTCTCCCTTTTGAGATATAAATCTTTTAAAAGTCCTACTTGCCAGTTTTACCCCCAGGAATGTCTTTCTCTAAGACCCCATGTCCTCCTCTTGAAACACCAGCATCAGGGGAGAAAGTGCCCCTTCTCTGCCAGTGTCTGTGAATGGGTAGGGACCTAATCTTGGTAGGCACCTACTCCAAGTTGAGAAACTGATGTGGACCCTCCCAGCTCATGGGGTCCGCGTTATTATGGATGAAATATGAGACAAATTCACACGAACTACCAAGTCCTGTGCAGGAAAAGGGACAGCATGGCTTTTCTCTCAAGGGGAGCAAAGCCTTGGCCCTCACTCCAATGAATTATTATTGTCTTACTGGGCACATTACAGGAAGGTCCTCATTAACCATGCACAGGCTCACTTGAGGTGGTTCCCTTATACAGAAAACAAAGGAGAGGATGCTGGTAATCACATCACAGAAGAGGGACATTTGCAAATGAAAAGGCAAAAGTAGTTGGACCAGTTACACTCATCCTTGGAAGGTTTAGCATGGTTTTTAGGAAGTTGCTTTGCAGTAAATGTCCTCAATTCAGGGTGAGGGAATTTTAGTAAAAAGCAAGACTCATAGTGGCCTAGGTACATTGCAGGCCTGATTCCCCACGGGAAAGTCTATCCGTGGGCATGGGTCCTGTGCATCTCCCAGTGGGAGCTGGGCCCATGCCACGCAGAGCAGCCTCCCACAAGAAACTACCTTCCATTGTGAAGACAGGAGACAGTTTACTTTTTCTTTGGCTAAAGCCAATTAGCAAACTCAGGTGGCTTAAGATATCTACCACCCCAAGGCCCACACTCCATATCTCAAAACTCTTTAGCTTTTTGTTTCAGTGAGGTTGGTTTCAGACCGAGCCTAGTCTTTCTCCTGTATTACAATAGCCTTGAATAGTCTTATCTGTTTAACTTTGTCCTGTAGAATTTTTCTTGACATAATATAATTGATTTTCTCCCCCCAATACTCCCCCTTTTCTTCTTTCACTAAGATCACAAGTGTTCTCTGAATGAATAATCACTTTTTAAAAATGTTTTATTATTTGACATCTCTAAACCTATTCGATACTGATAACCATGACTTCCTTCTTCAGATTAGAGCAAAGCTGTATCAGCTTTCCCAAAATTATCTCTGATTTGGTAGTTCTGTAGCCATTTCATAACTGTTGGTAATCCCCATGTATTCCTCTTGCATTCTCTATCTGTGTGTCTCTCTTTGGTTAATTTCAAATATGTTCCAACTCCCAAATACATGCTACGGATCTGAAATGTTATCCTTCAGGCCATACTCCACCACACCATATTTTCCACTGCTTCCACGTATCTCCACTTCCTGCCTCATAAGCATCTCCAAATCTTAATTTATCTTGGAACCCCACTGTAGGGCTTTTTCAATACGTTTTATTCTTCCGGTTCAGTGCACAGCTCTCTGCACAGCTGGTCAAGCCAATAACCTAGACATTGGCCTCCTACAGCACATTTATTCATTTATTTTTTTCAAGCAAAGAGAAGATACCTAATACATTTTATTGAATAAAGTAATATGTGCATAATATTTTATAAAATCTTGTTAGTTTTTATCTGACTTTATATGTTCTCTCTGATGATGATCAGATAGTAAGAGGTAGACAGATGTCTACTGCTTGAAAAACTGGCCTGAGGAGAGGGAAGCTGATAACTTAGTGATATCTGATTGCTTTTTGAGAGCCTCGTTGAAACTATGACAATGATGAGTTTATAACATTTCAGTTTATTAATGGGTGCAGTATACTCAATACCAGAACAAACTTTTTCTGTAAAGAGTCGATTAACAAACATTTTAGGCTTTGTATGCTGGAAGGCAAAACTGAGACTATTATATTGGTCCCTATATAATCCCTTAAAAGGTCATTATATCAAAATGTAAAAAATTATTTTAATCTCACCCATGATATAAAATCAGGCAGGGCCCAGATTTAGCCCACAGGCTATAATTTTCAAACTCAGGCTCTGTAACATACTATAAAAGAGAGTATCAAATTCATGGTGCAATAAACCTGATGAAACTTTTAGAAAGCAATTAATTTCCAAATCATATGCCATGTAACCCCAATTATGCTGTGTTCAGATATTTTTATTGGAACATAGTAATTTTAATATATGTATATGGCTTAATTTTTATTCCTCTCAGTGTTACAGTTTCTTGGTAGATGTAATTAGTAAAGAACTAAGTAAATTATTTCATTGCATTTTTACTGCAATTGCATGTGAGCAACTGATCACTAGATGGAAATAAGATGAATTATATTCATTTCTGTCATGAAAATGTTAATGTTAATCTAACTGATAGATGCTAGAAAAATGGACACATTTGGATTTATCACAACATCACCTTATTTATAGCATAAATGTCACTCAGAATAAGTGTTTACAAGTCATCTGTGTTCATTTCTCTCTAGTTGTAAGGAACTCAGACATGCTTAGCTTTTTTTCAGTTAGTAGAACTTCATTGTAAGGATACATTGGGGAGCAAGCGAGTCAGGAAAAGCTGGAACTTTAATTATCCTCACTGAGGGCAAATCAGTAGCCCTCGCAGCCCGTCTACAACTCCGGTGACTCAGTGGAAAGTTGAGTTCTGCCCTGATTTGGCTCCTTCCTGTCCTTCATGCTGTTTTCTTCTCTGCCTTTTCTATCTGTTTTCCGAGGAGTGTTATGATTTCCACTCCACAGATACAGGAAGTTAAATGTTCTTACATCATTCAAAGAGCAGAAGAGTCTAAACATAATTGCTGATGCTCGTAAGCTTAGAGACGACAAGCATTAAACCAGAGGCTGAGAAATTCAGACAACAGAACAATGGGGAGTGTGGGGGATTGGAGAGAGCAAGACAGCTTAGCTCATGCTTACAAAGGCTTTGCAGATGCTCGCTTACAGTTGCCAAGACATTTGATTTTTGTCAAAACTGAAAATCCAGAATTTATTGTTACAAAGCATTATGAGTTGAAAGGTTTCTTCCCTCTCGACCCAAATTCATATGCTGAGGCCTAATACCCAGTACCTCAGAATGTGCCCTTAATTATTGGGAAGTAGGGTTGTAAAGAGCTGATCAAATTCAGATGAAGTCATTAGGGTGGACCCTACTCGAATAGGACTGGTATCCTTATAAAAAGGGAAATTTAGGCATATGGACACACATAGAGAGAGAAGATAACATGAGAAGATATAGGGCAAAACACCCACCTTAAACCAAGGAGAGAGAGGCCTGTCACAGAGCCTCCCCTCCCAACCCTCAGGACAAATCCACGCTACCAACTCTTGACTTTGGACTTCTGGCCTTTTTCATGATACAATAAATTTCTGTTGTTTAAACCACCAAGTTTGTGATATGTTGTTATGGCAATCCCATCAAACTAATACATAAAGTTTCCCTGATTGTAAAACATCGGCAACCTATTGAATTAAAGTTGAAAACAAAGTATTTCTCTATCCTTTTATCTTTTGACTCAGAATTACAACCTATTTTTTCTTTAGACAATTTACTCTCAAAAGCAATGGGTGAAGTGCACCTACCATTCTAGGCATGTAAAATGATAATTGAACACTATTCAATATATATATGTATTTGGGATTTGCTTCAATTATTTTTATATTAATGCTATGTAATAATCCTTACTAATTATTGCTAATTCTTCTTTATGTCTCAAATTCAATTTACTTGAGCATAATTCAGTTCGTTGAAAAATTAACACACTGTATCAAATATTTTCACTTATCAAAGTTTAATTATTTACTTATTTTTATTATTTTTTTAACCAGCATGTGTAGTCGGAGGAGTGGGTCATGACCACTTGCGGTGGATCACTCACTGGTGGTTGTGGGTGTAGCAGGTGATCAGGCTTCCACAGAGTGGTCTACACAGCAGTTCAGTTCACTGATAAAATCATGAATTGGGCCAACTAAGGCTTGTCCACAAATTTATAGTCTCTACTCACTCAGTTTTTGAAGAGTGACAAGTAAAACTCAAAAAGTATTTATGGTTAGGCAAGCCTTATGGCAACTGTGGTCATCAAAAACTTTCCAAATCTCTAACAATAGAATAATCAGGATAGTTGCATGTAGAGAACAGAATGCTTCAAAAATGATTTATCATTCAAATGTGATATCACTCTCACCTTTATTTGACTTCATTTTGAATTCCAAATTGTTTCATAACATAGTTTTGTTGGTCTGTTAGTAAAATGTAAATTGAAACAAACATCCATGCTGCTAGCAATTTTATGTATTTCATATTCACAATGAGACTGTCGTTAAAATTACTGTTTTCTCTTTGCTATTTCAGTTAAGCCAGGTCTTAAATCATGTATGCCATAATAATAAAAGTTAGGGTCGAAAGTGTGTGTGAGTTGCATAAGCTAAGGCATTTTCTCATTGCCAAAATTGCTTTAAAGAGATACACCTGAGTCAATTAGATAAAACATGACTTCAAATGTGTCTCATTTTCCTGATCTATGAAATTCACCAGTTGGCCTGTATAAATTATAAGGCTATTCTAACTCTTAGGACTAAGAAAAAGAAACAAAAGCAAAAGGGATATAGTTTTTCTCCCTAGTTTTCTAAATATGTTTTATTTCATGGTTAGAAAAAGAATATAGAAAACAAGAAAACAAGATTAATGTGAATGTCATGTTCTTTGATGTAGATTCTTTTTTCTCTATAGACTTTGCTAATAGCACAAATTGCCCAGAGCATATTTAAGGAAGGTACAGCCTGCTTCCTCCACTATCTTAAATTAATGAGCATTTATTGAGGATTTTTTTAGTAGAGTACATTGACCACACACTTCACCATATACCTCAGAAGACCCTGCTGTCAGGATAGGACATTCCACTTGCAAAACAAAGTCTTCTTGCCATAGCTACTATTTCTATCTGTTAATAAGCAGGGAACATCCAGAAACACATATAATCAAGCTCATGACAAAGGTGTTAGGAGGTACTGTGAAAGTATGAGGGAATAATATAAAATTTATTCTGCTTTGATGACGCCATAACAAAGGAAACCCACGAGGAAAATGTGGTTCTGAGGATACAAACATACCTTATAGTTAGTTATAGTTAGCTAAACTGAAAAAACTCTGATTTTTAAAGAGCGTTGTCCCTTAATTTCTGTACAGAGTTTCTGCAAATGTCTGCCACATCCATGGCAGCCCACGGAAGGTTTATGCTCTCTTGGGTATGACCCTAGTGACAGAGTCATGGTTTCTCACCCAGTTCTACCTGCTGATTACTCTAAATAATACATAACCCCAACTTCTGAGCTGTGTATTTGCCATTAACTTTATGGGATGAACATATATCAGAGCAAGGAGAAGGAATAGGGTTTAGACAGCATGATTTATTTTTGAGTTACACAATGCAGTTGTGATTGATATATGTGCAGCAGCTGGCTTTTACTATAAAATACAACTTAAACCTTAGAGATCTATTAGCAAAAAGCAATGATTGACATTAAATACAGTTATTCCATTCAGGGAAGTGAACTCAATTTTAGAATACAACAGATCACTTCTGAATGTATGTCATAAACATCTGGGCAAGACAGTAAAGGGTTTTGCCGGATTTTCATAGGCTGCTGTGATGCACATTTCCTCAGTCAGATTTCATTCTTCAAGGGAGAAATTAGTTAAAGATAAAGATGAACCCTACTATATAATTGCTTCCTTCCATTTACCAAATGCCCTTAACCACTGGATTTTAGAAAATTTAAGCCATTCTCGCAATAGGGCAGGTTAAAACCCAGTAGCATCCTGAGCGATGACAGCATTAACCAGCAGTTATCACCCTCAAGGGTAGTGAGCTCTGACCATGGAGAATTCATTTTTCCAGAGTAATATAGACTACTTAACACTCTTTAGATGACAAGAGAGAAGTGATGGGTGAGTTTTATTCCAATTTATAAAGTCTATTGACACTGTGAACTCATTTTATCATATTAATATTTGTAAACATGTTTTTCATATGTGGTAGTTACTGAAGAGATGATTTCAGCAATACTGAATTTTTTGAAATATACTTAGAAACACAATAAAAATAGCATAAAATTCGAGAAAAAGTAATTTGTTACTGAGCTTTTTAAAAAAAAATGTGACTGCCAAATATCTATCTTATTTATGAGATCTTTGCTGCCATGACTCACACAGTAAAGAATGGTAGGAGAGGGCATTTTCTGGGATTAATATTTATATCTTAAAGGGTGCAATTGCTACTACATTTCCACAGAAGAGTTTCCTCAGGAGCTATTAAAAAGCCAGACTTGGTTACCCTTTCTGTACACATTCTGCTTTGGCAGATCTGGCTGAAGTGGAATAAAAAAGCTGACCAGCAACACGCTGTTTCTCAGAGTGATTCTGGTGAAAATGTTCCCGAGTGAGGGAAAATGTGGAAAATAACAGAAGCAGCAACACTTAACCTAATCAGATAATTCAATCATTAATGTATTCTTCAAACCTTTAATCTAATAGATATTAATTAAATACTGGGGAAAATGGAGACAACTGTACTTGAGCAACAATAAAAAATGTGAAAAAATAAAAGTAAAAAAAAATGAAGTACCCGTGATCAGCAGTTCAGTATAGGTTTATATAATACAGGGTGGGACAAAAGTAGGCTTATAGTTATTTGTATGAAAAATAACACAATAATTAATAGATAGTAATATAAGAATAAACTGTGTTTCACAGGCTCACTACTGTAAATCTACTTTTTTTTATTACCCTGTGTTTGTGTTGGAAGGAATCAAAGGGTGCAACTTCCTTATTCTTAGTTTTTGTTGTATTTCATTTTTAGGTTATTAGCATTGGTACACTATATTAATTAAATTACAGATCTTACTGCTATTTCACCATTTTTTTCACTAGTAGCCTGTTATGCTTTTAAAAATTATTTTAGAAAAAGTATAAAGTAGAACTGTGTGGGGGAGTGGCCTGCTTTTTCATTATTTGTTTTCCTCCATCTTGGACTCTTATTTGAACAATCCTTTTGTATTTCTCTATGTCTCTTTTTTCCCCAGAAGTTTAAAAAATTTCCATTTTTCCTTTTTTACCTTTTGACCCCCTTAGCCGTTTCTCTGAACCCTAATAACCACCTGTGGCAACCAACAATTTTCTGTGTGTGTGTGTGTGTGTGTGTGTATTTTAGATCCTATCTATAAGACCAATTATATGGTATTCATCTTTATATGTTTATTTCACTTAGTATAATGCCTTTGAGGTCCATCCATGTTGTCAAAAATGGCAAGATTCCTTTCTTTTATATGACTGAATAATGTATATTTGTATACCACAGTTTCTTTACCTGTTCATCTACTGATGGTTATTGTAAATAATTCTGCAATAAACATAGGGTTACATATGTCTTTTTAAATCAGTGTTTTGGATTTCTTTTGATAAATACTCAGAAGTGGAACTGCTGGGTCATGTGATAAATCTATTTTTAGTTTTTGATGAGCCTCCCCATACTGTTTTCCAAATTGCCCCTATTACACTCCCAGCAACAGGCACAAGGGTTTCCTTTTCCTTACATCTTTGCCAACACTTTTTATTCCTTGACTTTTTGATAATATCCATTCTAAAAGGTGTGAGGTGGTATCTCATTGTGGTTTTGATTTGTGTTTCTCTGATGATCAGTGTTGTTGAGCATCTTTTCATATACCTGTTGGCCGTATATATGTCTTCTTTGGAAAAATGTCTATTCTTTTTCCTATTTTTAATTGGATTGTTTTTTACTGTTGAGTTATTTAAGTGCCTTATATGTTTTGGATATTAGTCCATTTTTAGCTTTATGATCTGCAGATACTTTCTCTCATTTCTTAGGTTATCTTTTTATTTTGATAATTATTTCCTTTGCTGTATAAAAGATTTTTAGCTCTACATAGACCCACTTGTTTATTTATCCTTTTGCTGCTTTTGTCTTTGATGTTAGATTCAAACAATCATTGTCAATGCCTTTATCAAGGAGCTTACCACCTATGTTTTCTTTTTCTAGGAATTTTGTGATTTTAAGTCTAATCTGTTCTGAGTTAGTTTTTGTGTATGATATAAGACAGCAGTTCATTTTCAGTCTTGTTAATATAGCTGTCTAGTTTTTCCAACATCATTTACTGGAGATATTGTGTTTTCCTGTTGCATATTCTTAGCTCCTTTGTGTAAAACAGGTGACCATATATGCATGGGTTTATTTCTGTCTCTCTATTTTATTCCATTGACACTGTGCCTATGTTTATGCCAGTACCAGACTGTTTTAGTTACTATAGCTTGGAAATATAGTTTAAAATCAGAGAACATAATGTTTCCAGCCTTTGTTCTTTCCCAAGATTGCATTGGCTACTCAGGGTCCTTTGTGGTTTCATACATATTTTAGGATTTCTTTTCTATTTCAGTGAAAAGTGCTGTTAAAATTTTCATAGAAATTTCATTGCATGTGTAGACTGTTTTAGGTAGTATGGACATTTTAAAATATTGAATCTTCTAACACATGAACACAAAGTATCTTTCCATTTATTTGTGACTTCTATTTTTTTAAATTAACGTCTTATAGTTTTTAATATACCAGTCTTTCATCTCCTTGGTTATATTTATTCCTTGGTTTTTGATACTTTTGATGCAATTGTAAATGGGATTGTTTTATTAATTTCTCTTGCTGATAGTTTGTTATTAATATATAGAAATACAACAGATTTTTGCATACTGATTTTGTATCCTGCAACATTACTAAATTTGTTAATTAGTTCTGTTTTTAGATAGAGTCTTTAAGGTTTTCTATGCATAATATCATGTCATCTGCAAATAGTAGCAGTTTTACTTCTTTCTTTCCAATTTGGATGCTTTTTATTTCTTGTCCTATTCCTATGGCTATGACTTCAAAACCTATGTTGAGTAAAAGTGGTGATAATGTACATCCTTACTTTATTCCTGATCTTAGAGGAACAGTGTTCAGATTTTTGCCATTGAGTATGAAGTTAGCTGTGGGTTTGTCATATATGGCTTTTGTTATTTTGGGCCACATACTCTTTATTCCCACTTTGTTGAGAGTTTTACCATAAATTGATATTGAATTTTATCAAGTAAGTGACTTTTTTGCAGGTATTGAGATAATCATATAATTTTTACCCTTCATTCTGATAATGTGGTATATCACAATGAATGATTTGCAAATGTTGAACTACTCTTGCATCCCTGGAATAAATCCCACCTGATAATGTTGTATGATCCTGTTATTCTATTGTTGCTAATATTTTGTAGAGGATTTTTACATTTATGTTCATTAGGAATATTGGTCTGTAGTGTTCTTTTTCTCTGACATCCTTTGTGGTTTTGATATCAGGATAATGCTGGCCTCATTCATTGAATTTAAAGAATTTCCTCTTCTATATTTTGAAAGAGTCTGAGAAGAATTGGCATTATTATTTTTTTTTTTTTTTAGTGTTTGGTGTGTTTCACTAGTGGAGTTGTCTGGCCCTGAACGTGTTTTTGAAGGGTCTTTGATTACTGGTTTAATCTCCTTGTCCTTTATTGTCTGTTCAGATTTTCTATTTCATCATAATTCATTTGGGGTAGGTTACATGTTTCTAAGAATGAAGCGCGATCACCGACCAGCAGTGACCCCAGAACACTGCAGATGGCTCGTCGATGCATGAGAAATGAACATACACAGAAACAGGCAATTTTCTGTGGAGAAGTAGGGATGGAGTGGCCACCCTCGCCAGGGGAGGGTGCGCATTGTCCTGTCCCAGCAGGCTTTTTATTGGGTTCGTTTGTACAAGAATTCAGCTAAAGCTCATTACTCATTGCAGGGAAGTAAGGATCAAATAACAAGGAACTCTGAGGGCCTACTTTGAGTCAGGGTCAAAGAGCTGTAAAACTTTGAGGAACAGACTTTCTTCCTCCTTGGACCCTTCTCATTCAACTGACAGCATTCTAAACAAAGCAGGTTTCACAGGATTTTACATATTCTTTCTTAGGCCTGATGACCCAGGAAACCTGCCCTTTCCAGTACAGGGCTGCACCACCCTGTCATTGTTTCAGGCTTAGGTGGAGCAAGGGGAACTAAGGCAACCAAGAGATAAGGAGATTTTCTCACAGATCATGAGCACTCAGGCCTTGTCAAAGCCGGGGCGTGAGAGTCCATCACCCTCTTTTTGCCGTAGCCCCCAAATCCTTCCTTGGGGGCCTCCCACGTGGTCGTGCCTGTCTTAGGTCGTTCCCCCCTTGGGGAATCTTACCCATCATTGGCTAACCGACCACATATTGGGGTCCAAGCAGGGTGAAGTAAAAGGAGCAGAAGCGGTGCTCCTGCCAGGGAGATAAGCTTTTGTCTCCTTGCTGGCTTATGGTTCCAAGGTCATTCCCTCAGCCTCAGCCTAGGCAGGGGTCACAGCTTCTAATACCAGGCAGGGCGGTTGCCAACATAAGAATATATCCATTTCTTCTAGGTTGTCTAATTTGTTGGTACATAATTGGCGTAGCAGTCTCTAATTATCCTTTGTATGTCTATGGCATCAGTTAAAACACCCCCTCTTTTATTTCTGATTGTATTTATGTGGATCCTCTCTTTATTTTTCTTGGTGCATCGAGCTAAAGGTTTGCTGACTTTGTTTATCTTTTCAAAGAACCAGTGTGAGTTTCATTGATATCTATTTTGCTTTTAGCCTTGATTTAATTTATTTCTGCTTTAATCTTTATCTTTTTTCTTCTACAAACTTTGGGCTTCATTTCTCTTTTTAGTTTTTTGGGGTTTAAAGTTAGGTTTTTTATTTTAAGACTTTTCTTGTTGCCTGAGTTACTCATTAATCATTATGAACTTCCTTTGCAGAATTGCTTTTACCAAATCCCAAAAATTTTGGTATATTATATTTTCATGTTAGTTTTTCTCAAGGTATTTTTTATTTATTTTTGATTTTTTCTTTAATCCATTAGTTATCCCGTAGCATGTTGTTTAATCTTCACATATTTGTGAATTTTCCAAATTCTTTATGTAATCAACTTATTGTTTCATAGGTTTTGGTCTGAAAAAAGGTTTGATATACATAGATGTATATTAAGATAAACCAAGCAAGTAGCCAGGTCAGGAAACCTTGAAGATGCCTTGCTTGTCTTTGGCCTGAAACATTTCTCTTTACTTTTTATTATAAAAAAGGAAAACATATAAGAAACATTAAGAATTTACTTATAAGTGTCTCTTCTCCAGTGTTTTGCATTTTTAAATACCCTTAAATATTCATATATTTAATTAAAAGATATTAAAGATATGACCTCCTCTATGGATAAACTAAAATATTTAATATAATTTTCTTTATATAAGTAGAATAATATCTTGAAGAATAGAAGAGACAAATTTGGGTTATATTTGCAGGCAAGTAAACAATTAAACAAAAAATGCACATTTCCCCCCAAAAAGTTCACTAAACTTTATACTTTTTCAGGTTTATTAAAGAAAAAGAGACAAAATCTATCAATTTTTAAAATAAATTTGTATTTAATAACTTATTAAAATGTATTCAAACACTTATTTAACTATCATTTTAATCAAGCATAGTTTCCTTTTACATCTGATATTCAAAAAACTATTTGCTGCACCTGTTATGTTACCATCTCTGTTAGGAAATCATTCTCTCTTTTTTAACTTTATTTTTATCATCTAAACTATTTCAGATGTCCCCTTTTCTCCTCCTCTGCCTGGCTCCTTCCAGCCCTCACACCCCCTTCCCTCAGGCTATCACCACACTGTTGTCTATGACTACAGCTCATGGGTCATGAACATGTATTCTGTGACTAATCCCTTCACCTTCTTTCATCTGTCCTCCTCCCCCTCTCCTCTGACAGCTGTCAGTCTGTTCCATGTGTCCATGCCTCTGGTTCCATTTTGTTCATCAGTTTATTTACTTCATTAGATTCCACGTGTAAGTAAAATCAAATGATATTTATCTCTCACTAATTGGCTTGTTTCAATAGGCATAATAAGTTCCAGGCTCATCCATGCTTTTACCAGAGGTTAGAGTTTCTTCTCTTTTCTGCTGTGTAGTATTCCTTTGTGTAAATGTACCACAGCTTTTTTATCTGCTCATCCACTGATGGGCACTTAGGCTATTTCCAGATCTTGGCTATTGTCAATAATGCTGCTATGAACATAGGGGTGCATAAGTTCTTTAGAATTGGTGTTTTGGGAATCTTAGAATATATTCCTGAAGTGGGATCATTTGCTCAAAAGGCAGTTCCATTTTTAGTTTTTTGAGGAAACTCTATACTGTTTTCCACAGTGGCTGTATCAGCTACCATTCCCACCAACAGTGCACAAGGGTTCCCTTTTGTCTACAACTCCACCAGCACTTGTTTGTTGATTTATTGAAGATAGTCATTTGACAGGTATGAGTTGATATCTCCTTATAGTATTAATCTGCACTTTTCTGATGATTAGTGATGTTGAACATCTTTTCATATGTTTATTGACTATCTGTATGTCCTCTTTGGAGAAGTGTCTATTCAGATCCTTTGTCCATTTTTTAATTGGATTGTTTGTCTTCCTGGTGTTGAGTTGTGTAAGTTCTTTATATGTTTTGGAAATTAACCCTTGAAATCACTCTTTGTGTTCTCATTAAGAATTTTCTGGTTTCAGACTGGCTTTTTTTTTTTTCAGGCAATTTAATATATTATTTCTTGTCAGAGCATTAGAAAAAATATGTATATGCAGGGACATGGAATTCTCCAAACTTAAGTTTAGCAAGAATATAAAAGAAATGGTATGAGCTAATTGAACCTATGCTAAGTAATTACCAATGCAAATGAGTTTGGCCATTTTCTTTTTACACTGGGAATGTAAACAATATTGTTGAGTAAATATTGATACTGTAGTTGTGCATTCATTAAAGTACAAAAGCTTCTCATTTGAATTCCAAGGATGTGGATTAGAAGGCAGAAAGGATTAGATGGAAATACCCTGCAGCATTAATGTATTATGGGTTGGATAAATTCTCTTTAAGTAGAGTCAGATTTGCAAAGGAATTTCCATAAACTAAGTTTCTCTTAGATAATTTGACCATTCGGGGTGAGAGAGCCAATCCCTCATTGAACATGATTAGAAATAACATCCTCTAGTAACATTTTAATAAACAGAATTATTACATGGCATGATTTACAGAAGATAATTTGTCAATTGATTATTTGTCTTTTAGATATATAGCTGTAATAAGGACCCATCCTTATTTTAATAGCCTTGGTGAGTTTTCCTCTAGGCCTTAAAAATAATAATAGCTCTTCAAATCTAAACCTGAGTATTAAAGTTGCTTTCAAAATTTTGCTGTCCTCCAGCACCAAATTTTACAATTGGTTGTTAATATTGTGTCAGCATAACTGCATTTATTTTAAGACTGCATTTATTTTACCTGGAATGAAATACATAGTCTCTTTTTTAGAGGAAAATGTTGGTATTGCCTAAAAGATGGTTAGACAAATAGTACTTTTTTCAGAAAATGCATTGGATTACATGAAAAGAAATTGTAATGAAGAAAATTATATGTTTAGGATAATGTATTCTAAAGCCAATACACCTTCAAAATGGGTGAGACTGCTGAGGTGGCAGTCTCTTTCTCTGTAAATAGTCCCAAAATAAGAGATATTGTAATATTTTTGCACTGAACAAGATGATATAAGGGCTGTTAAAATTAATATCTGTATATTATATATAATAATAAAAATATATAAACATATACTTTTTTTGACTTCAAATAAGGTTGTGAAACATATAAAGAAAGGAATGGTGTGACTACTCTTTATGTGCTTGCCTGGCCCCTGGCACCAGACCTGCTTCTCTAGGCGAGATTTTCCCTCTGTCTGAGATACAAGTTCAATTCCATATCTCTAGCCTTGTTAAAAGAGACAGGGTGAAGTGATTCTCAGTTAGAAGTAGCAGTATGCATAAATCTTATTTCCTGTACCATGATCTAAAAGGCCCCAAACTCTAGATGAGATTATAGCCAGCTGACCCTGTGATTTTTTTCTCGTTATATTCTGAACAGAGAGCCCACCTACGCAGTGCTGAACTTCTGGCCTAAAGAACTGTAAGGTAACGAACAGGTGTGGTTTTAAGCACCCAATTTTGTGGTGATCCATAACAGAGCAATAATAAGTTACTACAGTGGTAGAATAAGTTTCCTGTACACTGTTTTTTTAAAAAAAGAAAAAACATTTCTCAGGGGTTATTTTGGACATATGTTCTTCTGTATTCATTTAAAAATTATTTTTTGATTTTTAAAACAAAAGCAATAAAAATGTAATAATGGTTAACATTAAATGGCATTATATATTGTCAATCACATGACATTATTATAGTAATCTTTTAAAGAAAATGAAATTTATCTTCACTTAAGCCTTTTTATTTTCCTGACATAATTTTCCAGCATTATTGAATAACTTTAAGTGGCTCATTTTTATTAAGTGTATTGTCAGTATAAAGAAATTTTTATGTCCGAGTTTTCAGGTATTTTATAATTTTGAAAATCCTTACTATTAAAAGTGAAATATTTTGTTTCAATAATATTATTTTCAAAGAAGATATAGTTTCTTTTTCAATATGTGTATTCATATCTTTAATTTTCTTGGCTAATTGTATCAGCTAAACCCTTCATATAGTATTTAATGACGTTGAAACTTCATTTTACCATTGCATTGGCATGGCCCACTTTGTACTTTAGGAAGATTAGGTTGTCTATGTATATAGAATAAATTGGATGAAGAGGGACTCAATGGCAGTAGGAAGACTGGTGAGGATATTATTTCAAAAGTCTAACATAGAGTAAAAATGGAACAAAGAGGCACCACAGAGGTAAAATTGACCAAAGCCATGGATGCTGGTAGATGACTTCAAGCTGACTGAGCTTTTACATGTAAATGACTGCATCATGGATTAACAGTTACTGGCCAGAGCATGGAAGATAGGAAATAGCTGAGAAGTCAATTAATTTGGATATGACTCTGTTGAGTTTATAATGCTGGAGGAACATCTAGGTGGAGGCAATTTGTTACAAAAAAAGAGACTCATAGTATGATCAACAAAGAAGTAATCTGAGAGTTGAGTCTTGGATTAAACTCTACCCTGTCTTTGCCATGTAGTAACTGTTTTGTTTTGTTTTTTTATCTTGGATAAATGGGTGAACTGAGTTTGCTCCTTCAGATGACAAGGCAAGGGAGTCAGTTAAATTAACCAAACATGTATTGAGATTGTACCATGCAGAAGATCTTGTCCTAGAAATTACAGGGATACAGCTGAAGTGCTCTGAAAAACATCCAGAAGAGCTCTAATTTTGCTGGATAAGGAAGAATGGCTGAGTTTAGGGAACAGCCATGTGGAGCAGAGCAGATCTTATCTTGGAAGAGCAATCTAGTGCAGTGAAATGGTTGTGAGATGGGAATAGGTTAACAGGTTAAAAGAGAAGATTGGTTCAAAGTTATGGGAAACTTCATGCTCAGACCAAGAGTATGGCTGTGGAGGAGCCCATCTCTGTGTCAATGAGGAAGCAGATTGTTTTCAACTAAGGAAACAGCCTCAATCCTCACTGCGATCACTCAGATCTTCATCTTTCCTCATATAGGTGACTTGAGTGTCTTCTCATTCACACTCTATTTTATCCTCAGTACAGTGAAAAGGAGGACTTTGACCTTCCTAATATAGAAAAATCAATATATGCCCTCCCACATCTCAAAAATTTTAGTAAATTTCTATTGCTTAACAGAGTAAAGTCTAAGCTCCTTACCATAGTATATAAGATTATTGATGACCTCTCTGTCTTCTTCCCCAGACTATTGCTCCTACTTTCTAATTTGTACTTCTGTCATTAAAGTCCTATTTACTATGCTACTTCAACTATACCTGACCTTATTCCTTCTGCCTAGAATACTTCCCCTTACCGTTATGTTGCTTACTCAGGAAATATATAAAGATTCAAACCAACTTGATGATCATTTCCTTTATGAGAACTTTTCTAACCTTCTTTTTTGTTCATGGTGGCCTTACAGTAGTTGATCATTTCTTATTCATAGGGATATGTTCCAAAATCTCTGATGGATGCCTGAAATTAAGGATAGTGCTGAACCCTATATATACTGTTTTTTTTTTTTCCTGTACAAGCATGCATACATTCATACATTCGTGCATACCTATGATAAAGTTCAATTCATAAATTAAGCACAGTGAGAGATTAACAACAATAACCAATAATAAAAGAGAACAATTAATACACTGTAACAAGTCATGTGAATGTGATCTCTCTTTCAAAATATCTTATTGCACTATTCTCACCACCCTTCTTATGATGACATGAGATGACACAGTGCCACCCAATGAAATTAAATGCAGGGAATCACGTAGGCACTGTGATGTAGCATGGGGCCTCTTCAAGGATTTCTTGAGCACGAGCACTGAGATCCCACAACAGTAAATCTGGTAAACTGGATTGCTGCTAAGCGACGGGCAGGTGCTGCCTGTGAAGTGGACACACCAGAGAGAGGCATGAATCTTGCCCTGGAAGGACAGACTGGGACTTTATGAGATTTCATCGTGCTATTCAGAACAGTATACAGTTTAAAGCTTAAGAATTCCTAATTTCTGGAACTTTCCATTTATTTATATTTTCACACCTTGGTTGACCATGGATAACTGAAACCCCAGAAAGCAAAGTGTAGATGGGGGGGAAACTATTATACTCATCTACTGTTGTTTTGTGTGCACCCTTCACTTATTGGAGTTAAAAGATTATTGATTCATATCTCTTTTCTCCATTAAGTGGACATTCTTGACAATAAGGCTTATGATGTATTTTAATATTTTCATTAAATATTTGGTTTGAAGTTTTTCACCTTTGCATTTACTTCACCAGCAATTCCAGGTTCAGACAGGTCCTCATTAAATCACTAAATAGATGTCATTTGTGATGTATGCATGTCGACTGTCTGAATTGCTATTTCTCTAGATCATTAACACACTTCTAAATTAAAGAAAATATGCTCACTTGCAAGTTTGGGGGCCTAAGAGCTTATCTAAAGCAAATCAACAAAACATGTGTTCATTCTTTTGGAGGCTATAGGGTATTTTCATATCTTTTAGGTAAAAGGTATTTTACTCTATGTCTACAGAAATTTTTAGAAAAATACATTTGACCTTTTATTTCTCTAATCAAATGCTCACTGGTAAGCTTGCATCACAATTTGTTTCAATGTCAATTTAGGACCTTCCTCTATAAGCACATTTATAGAACTAGGACATCTGCCACTATTGGACACTCAGGCCCATGTAACAGCCAGCTGCAGCATACATTATTTATTTGAACAGCTGTTTGATTTGTAAGTTTCAAAAGTTTTTTTCCCTAAAGACATCATTGTATAATATTTGTGTGTGTGTGTGTGTTTGATTTACTGGATATACAGGTTTCTATGAACAGGACCTGGGCAATCAAAGTAATAACAATGAGAAATGTGAAACCATGGCATCCATCCTATACAAATGTGGGGTAAAGGGAAGTCATAGTGTTCTTTTATGTTATGGAAGGCATCACTTAAAGAGGAAGAAAGTCTGAATATTTTTATTTGCACAAGAACTCATTAGTTGCTCAGTCAGTAAAGTTGATACATATAGAATATGAATGACCAAGTGACAGACAAAATTTTGACAAGTTAGCTTTGAAGGAGATTTATTATTTTCTAATTGGATCCTAATCTTATCAAAAACTGAATTATTTAAATTCTAGATATTTTAAATATTATAATTCCAAGAATTAAAAAAAAGAGTCAAAGATATATTAAAAACTGAGTATATTCTTCTTTTTAAAATGGCCACATTGTTTTTCTTTGTTACTGTCATGAGGTACAAGACAGACAACGTTAAAAACAAAGTGACGTGAAAGTGGATTATGTACCATTTTTCAGGCATGTGCTGAGACATGGGGGATGAAAAATGACTTCTGAGAATTTCACACTCAGTAAACACCAACAAACAGTGCTAGAAAAAGTTCCACTGTAGTCGTCATAGAAATGCCTACTTATTTGTGACACATTCATTTATACAGCTAATTAGCTAAAGCTCAGATCCTGAAATAGTCACTTTGATGGTTGTTTTGGGTGGATCACATGCCACATAATGGACTAGTTTTATTAGAATAAGTAGTGTATTATGTGAGTTCTGATGTTTTTAAAACCATGGATTTCTGATGATGTGCAAACGTGAGAAACTTTATTAACATTAATGCTGTTTGCACAATGACTTAAAACATTGTCGAATTGCCAGCAGTGGCCTATTTCATTGATTTTCCTTTCTTGCCATTTTCAATGTGTTTGATGATCTTAGTTTCCTGCTTTTGCAGGTTCAAAATATCAGAATCTCTTGGTAGTAAATCTTTTCTTACACTCCAAAGACTTGCTAATTCTGTGTTCCATGTCTTCTTTATTTCTGTTCTCACTTTTCTTTCCAGACTCCATCACTGCTGTTCCATTTATCAATAATGTTTCATTTACTGAGGAATAAAAGCCATCCAGCTAGCTTTCACACACCTGACTATCCCTTAAATTCACCTCCAGGCACACTAAAATAGTTTCTTCCTGATATACACTCTGCTTTTCCATCTCAAATTTTTATTTATATATTTTTAGTTTCTATATGTACAATATCTGATAGTCTTTGCTGTTAAAACCGTGGCCAGATAGATACTAATCACATATCCTCATGAATTATGCTTGATTCCCCAGATGAATACTTTCTACCTTTTTGAGTTCCAAGAGCATTTTAGAGATCTTGGCATATTTATAATACATTTTTTACATGTCTAGCTTTACCTCTAAGACTCTAAAGTTGTGCTTCCCCACATAGTAGCACCTAGCCCAAGAGATATGACTAGTCTGAATTGAGATGTGCTATAAATGGAAAATGCACGCCAGATTTTGGTAACAGTATAAATCAAAAGATCATAAAATAGCTTTATCAGCATTTTAGGGACCCATGACAGCTGCAAGATGCTACAAATTGTAGCATGCAGCACATACATAAAGATGTCTGTAGAAATCTTTACTATGTCAATACTGAATCAGTTCTGAAGTCAGGTACTTTCCAGCAAAATAGCCTAATTCAAAGGAGACCTGGATCATCCTAGTGGGTAAAGAAGCTTTACTTTTTTCCCATTCAGTTCTATGTGCACAGCAAGCCAATTGAGTCACCCTTCTGAGTGAGCTCCTTCTTAGTGCTTCATACCCCTTAGAGCGGCCTTGAGGTAGAGCCATAATAAAAAGAGCACTAACTTATTTAGTTGCAACTGTGAGGCCCAAATGAGCTGAAAACAGTTTCTTATGTAACTCAAGGACTAACTTGGGCCCTGAAATTATTTAGGTAAATAAATGTTATTTGACAATGATCCATTCTGGTTGCTTTGTGCGGCATGAAGTCATGACTTTGGTTTATGAAGCAAGGACTGCTGGCATTCAGACATAGACACACTCTCCAATTGTGTCTTTCTGGGATAAAGTGACCTTGCAGCACAGCTGATGGACTCCCCTTCCCCTGCACCCCCCCCCAATCCTGCCCAAAGCTGGGAGCATAACAGTGTCCACTTGAATGGCAAATTGTGATAAAGTAGCAGGAGCAAAATTGCATAGCATAATCACTGCAATTTTTTATTGAATTGAGCCCTTTGCTCTTTCTCTTGACAGAACAGTTTATTGAATGTGCATGTGGAAAACAAAGAAAGGCAATAAAGAAAATACCTCCTTTTTTTTTTTTTTTTGCCTGTGAATAGAATAGAAAGAAAATGTGTCTACTTCTAGAATGTGTTTCTTAAGTGGAAGAACATTTTCAGGTGCAAACAGACTCTTTAGAAATATCATAAAACTGTGCTGCTCAAGGGCAATTCAGTGACTGATGAGGTTTCTATTTGGCAGCCGGTCAGCTTGAACAATGGAAGTTTCTTGTGTCCTTTATTCCTGAAAATGGGGAAATTCTACCAACTAATAAATTTTTTTCATTAAAAGGTTGAAAGATAATTTTAACAGATGGCTAATTTATTTTGCACATTGAATAATAAAAGGTCTGTCAACTGCAGGTTAAAGTTTTATAATGAACATGATTTAATTGAAAATCAATTGTTCAGACTTCACGGAAACTGACACTAGGAATTTCTGGGATTGAATCACAGCTCCAGCATTGACGCCATTTAGGGTAGTTAGAATGAGGCTCCCTGGCTTTTCCTATCACTCTCAAGCTTAAAAATCATGAAAATAAAATCCTGAAATTGTTTATTTCATAGTCTCTTCTCTTGAAAACAGGAACACTGTGTACCTATCACACAATGTTTTTGCAAAGTTTATTAATAAAACAAAAACTTCAATTTTTAGACATTGAATGTTATTATCATTTGATTTGTGTTACTACCCATTCTAACAGATGATTGATTCTGATATAATTGGTATTTTCATCGATACTATAATCACAGTTCATTCTATTCCTGAAGCCTCGGCTTCTGTCATATATTTGAAATATTCTTGAAAAAAGTACACAATTGAAATAAACATCAAAGTTCTTGGGATTTTGCCTTTTGTACAATTTTATTTCCTCTTAATATGATTTTTTTCTGTTATTATTGTTTACATTATTACAGATGCCCCCATTCCCCCCGCCATTGCCTACCTTCCTCCCTCTGGCCTCCACCACTCCTCTCGCTGGCCATCACCCTCTGTTGTCTGTCTGTGGATTATGCATATATATTAGAAATATTTTATAATTTTATATATATAGTATTTTAATGCTAAATACCTTGGTCATGTTATTAACTGGTTTTCTAAAAGTTACTTATCATGAAGATTATTTTATAAATCATTTTTTTCTGGAATCCCTTCTAAATCAATATATTTTAGAGAAAAATCCTTTATTTGGCAGAATAGCTTGAAAAGGTTAGCCGATACTTTTAGCTGTTCTCTAGGAATTCCTACTATCCATTTGAACTTCTGTTATTACTGATATTAAATCCAAATTAATAAGGTCTTACCTGAAAGAGAATTGGACTGACAGCATCCAGGACTACTAAGTAACTAAAGTTTAGTTGCTCTTGAATAGTCATTAGCTGTGTTTAATATTTCTTTTCTATTGGCACTCCAATATATATTTGCCAATGGATAAAAACAGTTTATTGAGCATTGATATGAAATTAAGAATTTAAAAGGAGCCCTGGCTGGTGTAGCTCAGTGGATTGAGCATGGGCTGCAAACCAGGCATCGCAGGTTCGATTCCCAGTCAGGGCACATGCCTAGGTTGCAGTCCATGTCCCCCAGCAACCTCACATTGCTGTTTCTCTCTCTCTCTCTTTCTCCCTCCCTTCCCTCTCTAAAAAATAAAATAAATAAAAATAAAGAATTTAAAAGGAAAGGGCAGAAGATATGAATTTCATTTCTCTTCCTCCCATCCCTACCCCAGAAGTCTTTGACTTCATATATTTACATATATGGTTCTCACAATTTTATCTTTCAGTCTAGACTGGGATTTTATTTAGGGCTACAAATGCTATGGTAAATTGCAACATTTTCAGTCCCCTCTTTTAGTGTTCTGTGTCTTTAATTCAGTTAAGTGAGTAACCTATATGTAGAAAAGGATTGAAAGGTATTTTTAAAAAAGGAGTTGTCATAAAGATAATGTATAGTTAATCACTAAGCAATTGATGGGGTTCACATATAAAAAAAGTTAAAACACTAGCATATTTTATCTGATTACTAACACATATATTACTATCACTTTTATTACGTACCTTATTTTATATTTTCTAGATTCAAAGTTTATTAAGGTACACACTATGCAAATAAAATGGAAAGCATTTTTCCATGTGAAGTATACAAACAACCCAAATTTTCAAATGGACTATTAAACAAAAAAGTGAAATTAATTTTATAATTTCAACCAGTGTTTCCCTCAGTAGCAGTCATTTTTTTACCTGATTTTATACCATCTGTTTGATGTATTAAAACTCCCTCCTGACTTACAAGTTCTAATTTGAAAAGTAAATACTAATTGATAATTTTCTCACAATTCTTTACATACTGTCTTGTAAATCAATGTGAATGAACAGAAAACTATGATTTATTGCCCATTCTGTGCCTTTTATATCAAAGGCGCCAGTTCCTGTTGGACTAGCTTGTGTAGGGTTCTTATTCTTCTGGTAGACTTTTTTCCCCCTCAGATTTTGTCTCTAGGCTAGCTTCCTTATGTCCCCACAACTGTTTCCTTTCCTGGTAGCTCAGCTCCGCTCTCAGCCTGAAAGGGTACAGTTGCTTCAAAGGCTGCTGTTGCTACTGTTTTGGCAATGATGGGCTCCCGCTGTTTTGGCATAAATGTTGCATGTGCACAGTGAGAGTAGTTTTCTTGACATTTGGGAGAACTGTTATCATGAATATAATGAATTCAGGAGCCAGAGTGTTTTTGCACTCTGCATTCTATTTTTCCTTCATTGTCTATTGTTATGGTGCTTCAAATAAGCATGATTTATTTTCACAGTTTTATTTAGAGAGCACAATGTACTTTCAGGTATGCATTCAAACAGACTTTGTTTTCCTATGTGGTATGTTTTTTTCCAGTTTATACTTGTCACTTTTCTTACTATTTTTGTTCCTGTTTAGATTTCTTCTTTAGAAGATGTATGTGCTGTTGAAAAGCTAAGGCTTTAGGAAAAAGACATACGTGAGTTTTATACTGAGCTCCATCCCTTGCTCTGTGATATTGAAAAAGTTACTCCATACCTTAAGTCTTAGTTTTGCCTTGCCTGAATGAGGCTAATAGTATATTCTTTATAAAATTATTTTGATGATTAAATCAATGCATCTAATATACACAGCACAAGGAAGATATTGAATAAATTTCAGTGTCCCTCCTATTCAAAGGTATCATTATATTTTTCAAATTAATAAGTGATGAGGAGAAAATAAGGCTATTTATGTTGGTCCTTGGAAGCTTCAGTAAATAAATTCTTTGAGGGCCTCTCATTCTAAAGTGATTGTCTAAAGTTCTGCTGCAAAAAAACATTTGAAGTTACAAAATTTCAGAATTTGCCTAAAGTAGGGTTGAATTTGACTGAGATAAGGCTGGTATTAAACAGCCTTACAGTGAGCACTTTCCTTCACAGCATACTTTAAAAGGGACCAAAAAATCCCTTTTCTTTGAAAAAGATAGTCTTCCCAAGAGATGTAGCTCATTCTCATCCATTTCCCTAACATTTGGGGGGAACATGTGATCGGCACAGAAAAGATTCACTGGTGCATACTAAACTAGCAGATGTAAAAAGCAAACAGGCACAAAATGCATACACAGTCTCTAAGTGTCTTCCCCCTAAAATTTTATTCTGTAACAAAATAGGGAAAATAGTAACTACACGGAGGGCAGAGTCCTAGCAAACACCACTTTACCCAAGTTATCAAGGTTATACGTGAAATACTAATACTCGCGGACCTCCTGGAGCCCCTGACGTGATGCACCAAGGACCCATCACCTCTGGGGGGGTCTTCCCAGTCATGCAAAATCCTAGTCTGGTCACGAGGAAACATCCCCCTAAAGTGAAGGCCATTCTAAACCCTGACAGAGTAATACACCTGAAAAGTGTCAGGAACGTCTAGGGAGGCCTGAGGAGATCACAGGTGGGAGGAACCTGAGAACTAAATGTGATGTGGAATCCTGAGTTGGATCCTGGAACATAAAAAAGACATTGGAGGAAAAATTATGGAATCTGAATAAATTCAATATATTACTTAAAAGTATTATACCAAAGTTTAATTTCTTAGCTTTGAAAAGTAAATATTCTATGGTTAAGTAAAATGTTAACATAAGGAGAAGATGAGTGAAGGATCTTCTTCGTGTAATATCTGTACTGACTTTGTAACTCTTATGTGAGTCTATAGTTATCACAAAATATTTTCTAAAACTTGGACATTTTCATCTTAAGCAGATGAAACAGAATATATTGATTATGATCAATCACTTCAGTTTGCTTCAGTCATGTCTCATTCACTGTTCAGTCCCCCTTTTCACAATGGTTTTCTAATCTGCTTCTCTGCTATTTCCTAGATATAACTGCTTCACACAGTTACTGCTACCAACGTTCACTAGAATCTTGGCGTCTGCAGAGAAATATTTGAATATTATTATCCCCAAGGACCACATAGTTCTTAACAAGAGCTTAATAAATGAAATAAGTGTGTCATGTAATTTTAATGCTATTCTAAAAGCATTTTAGTTTCTAGGAAAACTGCAAAGATACAAAATAGTACCTGCCTGAAAGGTGATATTATAAGCATTGATTTAAATTTTTCAAATTTTTCCTAGTAAGGAATATTTACATTTTATGTTTGGGTGACTCCTTTAAGTGAGGGAATACTGGATGGACATTAAGGAGAAAAATTAAGGAAACATTAGGGGTGGGCTTTTGTTATATTTAGATAAAAAGTGAGCAGAATATTTTTCCCACATAGGATAAAAGTTATGTTTGCAAGATCTAATAGAAATGTTTATTCTTTTATTTTAAGCAAGTCCAGAAAATTATCAGAGCTCTTTCTGCAGACTCAGTTACAGCTCAGCAAGTACGTTACACATCTAATAATTAGGTGATAGCAATGCAGTGATATTTGATAGTTTAGCTAATTCTTTCATATGCATCTTATTTGTCATAACTGCTCTCTGAGTAGCTTGAAAGTATGAAAAGTATGAAATCCCCTTAGAAAAATCTGAATCCAAAAATATATTACCAAGACTTATCATTTTAAAAATGAGTTGCAAACGTGGCATTTTCATATTGGAGTGAAGTGGGTGTGAGGGACATGCTACTTGTTTGCGAGGAAAATCCTCCTGACTTGTATGTAATATCAAAGGATTAAAGTGAGTCACGTACAAGGAGCAGAATTGTTTTTACTTTGAACTATTTCTTTATAATAAAGACCAAAAAACTTTAATTTGGATAGAATCTTATTTTGTATAGTTTGCATGGATTTGTTTACTTTTTCCTCAGCATTGTATCTGTCATTTTGCATTATTGCCTGAACGTTCTAGTAGGAAACAACCATGCACTAATTTAAGCCACAAAAAATTGCAGCAGATTTTGTGTGTATTGAATTAACCTAAGAAGTTTGTTTTATCTTGCTGCCTAGCTAAAGTAAAAATTTATGGGGAATTTTTGCATCTTTTTAATCTTAACCATTCTAATGGGTATGTAGTGAAATCTCATTTGCAGTTTAATGTGCATTTCTCTGCAAAATTTCATGTGCCTATTTGTCATTTGTGTCTCTTCATTTGTGAAAGTCAGATTCAATAGCCTATTTTTAATTGGGGTTTATTTTTTATTATTGAATTCTAAGAGTTTATTATTCTAGCCACATGTCCTTTGACAGAAAATGTATTGAGAATAGTTTCTGTTATGTGTGATTTGCCTTTTTATTTTTTTAATAGTGTCTTTCAATGAGCAAAGTTGTAAAATTTATCCTTTTTTTGCGTTTTTAATTTGTACTTCATATTACTGTGGGGTAGAAATCTTTGTTTACCCCACGGTGGCAAAGATATTTCTGTTTTCCTTGGAAATTTGTATAATTTTAACTTATAAATTTAGTTCTGTAATTTAATGAGTTAATTTTGTATGTGATAAAATTTGAGGTAATATTTATTTTTTTCCTTATAGGATAACCAGTTCTTTTAGTTCCATTTGTTGAGAAGGCTATCATTTACCCCACTGAACGGCGCTGGTACCCCTTTTGAAAACCTTATGACCATGCACATGTGGGTTCATATTGGACTCTCTATCTGATACCACTGAACTCGTTAGCCTTTCACCAACCCCAGACAAAATAGATTAATGAAGATATATAGCAGTTTTTGAAATCAAAGATTATAAGGCCTCTTTGTCTTTTTTCAAAAAGAATTGGTCTGTCTCTTCTAGATCCTTTGTATTCCCATATATATTGTATTCCCATATATATTTTAGAATCTGTCTGTCAATTTCTTAAAATAAAAAAGCCAACTGTATTTTTGGGTGCTATTATGTTGAGTCTACAGATAAACGCATTTGGGAAGAATTTACCACTTAACAATTTTGAGTCTTCCTGTGTATGAATGTGGTTTATGTATATGTACACACATAAATATATAAAGAGTATGTATACATATTGTATAGTATAGAATTATATTACATATAGAGTACAGTATATATATTATTATATATTATAGTGTATATTATATATAGTATACAGTATATGTAATCTCCTTATTTAGAATGTCTTAAGTTCCTAAAACATGTATTTGAAAAAATATTTGAGTAAACTTAACAGAAATTCTTATAAAATAAAGCGTCAAGCTATGTCCATCTTTGGCATTTCATAATTGAAAAAAGTTACATTAAAGTTCATTGTGCTGGTGAGAAAATGTTTTCAAAGAAAGAGTGGGTACAACTAATTTGTTATAAGGGTGAGGCCTGAGAAGGACTAGGCAACAAGGAAGATGTGATTTTCAGAACCTGACTATAAAGTACGATTTGCCCTTTCATCCCAATAATTTCCCTATTTCCAACTTTTGCCACACACTGGTTTACTAAAAATCTTACTGAGGTTCTTTTATTTTTATCTTTCTATACCTTTTTTTCCATATGACATGTAGGAAAAATCTAGCTCTTTTCAATGTACTTAAGTAGGGTTTCCAGATCCCTATGTGTTTAACCTTCCCTGACTTCTCTATTCTAAAGCTAATCTTTATAGTTCCATGATCACATTTCTGTGTTATTATAGGATGCTAGAATATGATTTATTTGGTTTGGAGCTATATGCTCATTCATATTAGCTTGGTTAAGCCATTATACCTTCTCACTTAGGCAAGTTTATTATATGCTGTCATGTACAGATGTTGTGTTTTAATAGACACAAAATAAGAGTCAAATAGGCATTTTTATTCTTCATAGTTGCTTGTTCCTCTCCATGGCAGATTGGTCTTATGTCAACACCAACCAATCAGAAGTAGCTGTCTGGAGTGCCATGAGGGGAAAGACTGAGCGGCCACATCTTGACACAGTGGCTAAAAGTGGCATAATCTAATAGCAGTGTCCGTCAGGGGCTTGGGTGGCAGCTGCCATTGTCAAACCTGCATTCTGTTATTTCCCCAAATGTTGGCCTATTCTTTTGCTAGTCCCCAATGATAAAACATGCTTCAAAAATAATTCTAAAGTAATTATCTCATTCTAACTTTAGCATTTCTAATATTCTAATAGCGTATAATAATGTTATAGTCACTAATTTTGATTTCACGTGAGCCTTTATTAGTCTTTGAATTTCTATTTAAAACCAAGCTTATGCAAAAATATATCTATGTATCTACCTACATCTATCTATCTACAGTTGCAGATAGATATATAGATAGATCAATCTGTAATGGGTAGAAAAAAATCAGTCTTTCATCACAGTTTGTAAAGCCCAGGGCCAAAGTACTTTTAATTAACTTAAATGGCATCCCATATTTGGAAAAAAGATTAAAGTCTAACTGTGAAATCCTTGAACATGAGCCTTCCTTAACCGCAATCATTTTATATTAAAGTTTTCATGTTATACGGACATCGTTGTTAGGGATTCGTTTTCCCCCTTAGGCTCTTATCACCCACATTGTTTCAGGTCCGTTGACTACTTTGGCTTGGCTTTGCTGCTTTCTTTCATGGATACCTCAAGCAATTTAAAACTTCACTACAGATTTTGAATGAACTGTTGAAAGAGTACAAACTTCTCGTTGTAAAATAAGTCGTGGGAATGTAACGTACATCATAGCAAATTAGTCCATGATATCATAAAAACTTTCTATAGTGACAGATGGTAACTGGACTTTATTGTGGCGATGATTTTATAATGTATTTAAAAATCGGATCACTATGATGTACACCTGAAACTGACATATTGTATGCCAATTATACTGCAACTCAAAAAAATAGTCTATCCTCAGCAGAGTTAGTATAGGTTACTGGATTTTAGGTGTTTTATCACTTAAACATTAAAAATAATATTATGATGTCACCCTTTAGTGGCCACAGTTTATTTTATAGTTGACACAGGCCTAATTAAAAAACATGTTACCTATCTGAGTAATTTTTCTGACAAGTGACATGTGATAAAGACGTTTGTGCATGACTATTAATTACTCTGGCATATTTAATTTTTAGTGACTACAAGTTTCAAATCTTATACTTTATTTTATCTCTGTTGTTGGTAAGACTTAAAATTTAAATGTATTTAAACACACCTAAGGAAATTTATTACTTCATCTTATTATTATTAGTCAAGGCAGTTTGGGATTAAATATTTCATGATTTTTATCTCTCTAACACATTGTTATAGTTTTCTATTCAAATAAGGCAAAAAGATATACTGTATAAAGTTCTATTATCACTTCCATATAAAATTTAGCAGACTGTGGTATAGAAACTACCTTTTTTTTTATGAACCAATTTTATTAGGAACAATGTACTTTTCAGTTTTAAAGTGCTTTTAGATGATAGGGTGATAGCTTCATTAAATATTCAATTTTCTGGGTTTTTCACCAATATCAACAGCAAAATTTTCTGTCAAATATTTTGATTCACTTTGAATCTTAGTTGGAGAAAACTGCACAAGTGATCTACATGACCTTATTTCCTTTAAAACTATATATAGTGTTATTTAATTCATGCTGCTATGATCTCTTTTTTACTTAAGTAAAGTCTGATCTTTCAGCCATATTTTCTCAGTTAATTTATTGAGCTAAGATGTATTTATCCATTTCTTTTTGGATCATCTATTTCCTACTTTTATTAAATTTTTAAATAACATGGATTCCATTTATTAATTGATTATTAATATGTTAGCCTACTTTTAAAATTCATCACCTTTAAGTTTAATACTTTCAATTCCATGAATGTTGTTAATTCTCTGAATTTTCTGAAGGTTAATTCTATATCATGGAGTTTAACTGAACATCAAATCAACAATATTCTTAGAGATATTTATAATGATGTATTCTCAAATATATTCTTTTTTGTTTATGTGTTCAATAAGCTTTTATTGAATAGCTTTGGTATTCTAGCCACTGTGTTACTCATTAGGGATAAAAAGATGGACATAATTGGTTTATGTCTCTTCTCTTTATACGAAGTATTTCTGAAAAAAGTACAGTCATTGTTAATACAATGAGAACAGTATGTGCAACACTGATGTACCCTGCAGCAGGAGAGTGGACTAGAATGGGTGTGGGTGAACAATGATGACTTCACTGTACTAGTCAGTGTGGTTGGCAGATGACCATTGAGTGAGCATGTGTACTACATAGCCATCACATTCAAAATGACTAATTGAATAGAGCAACAAATCTGCATCAAATTTTGCATAAAGCTTGAACATTCCTCCACAGAAATTGTTAGGATGATAGAGAAGGCCACAGCTATGGCAACTGGTGATCGGAAGCCTCATCATGACAATGCACCTGCTCATGTATCAGGTCTTGTGCAGAGTTTTTTGGTGAAACATCAAATCACCCAGGTAGCTCCGCCTACCTATAGCCCAGATTTGGAGAAGTCCAAAATCACCTTTGAAATGGAAGTGATTTCAGACCACTAATGAGATTCAGGAAAATACAATGGGGCAGCTGATGGCAATTGGGAGATTGTGTGAGGTCCTAAGTTGCCTACTTTGAAGGGAACTGAGGCATCATTGTCCTATGTCCAATGTTTCTTGTACTGTCTTCAATAAATGTCTCTATTTTTCATATTACATGGGTGGACATCTTCTGGACAGACCTTGTACTATATTCCAGAAGAAACAGATTCTTTGACAAGATTTTCATGCAGAAAATTTATTAAGGAGTGCACTCAGCAGTAATGTTTATGAGAAACTGAAGGAAATAGACTTTGGCAGAGCTAGAAGTTGGCCTGTAGTGGTTTGCAGACAATTTTTTCTAAATGTATGGTTCAGTTTAAAGTTCATCCACATTGTTTCGTGCTCCACACTTCTTTCTTTCTCTTCCTTCCTTCCTTCCCTCCTTCTTTCCTTTCTTCCTTCCTTCCTTTCTTCCTTCCATTCTTCATTCCTTCCTCTCGATTTCTTCTTCCTCTCTTCTTTCTCTCTCTTCCCCTCATCTCTCTCTCCCTCTCTTCTCTCTCTCTCTACACACACACACACACGCACACACACACACATATGCTGGCATCTTATAATAAAAACTAGTCAGAAATAATGTTGCCTGAATCATTCAAATTAAAGCTGCACCTAACTAGCAATCACAATGAAGTTTTGCTTAACTTCTCAGTGAAATGCTCCTGAAGAATAGACAGCTGATAACTCTGATAACAATGATTCAACAGAAAACTTAACGTAAGATTGTGTTAAACATTAATTGTTCTTATCATGAATAAATGGAACTAGATTAATTGAACTATACTCAGACTTAGAATATGACATATCTTTCTTTTTTACAAAACAAAATACCTAAAAAAAAGTAAGGATATGATTTTTCTTTCCTTCCTCCCATACTTTGTACCTTGTTTCAGAAACTTAGAGCAAAAATAAGACAGAGAACTTGTCACTTATCCTCCTATAATTCTTAAAACTTCTTTGCTGCTTTGTGAGGCAAATATCAGCTTTGATGGTTTTTTTTCCCATTTCCCAACTACCATCATTCTATATTTAGGGAGAGACTGCTATTCTCAGAAAAATAACTCTCAAAAAATAACTTTAAAGAAATAGGCATCTTATAGCTACTAAAGGAGCAGGCCCACTCAGAGCCTTTTCTGAGCTCTCCCCCCATACAGAATCACAAAACAGTCAGACCAGATTGGAGAATCCATCAACCTGGTTCACATGGGTTGCTCTGCCCTGGCGATTACCTAAGGCTCGACCCCATCCAACTTACAGGTGCACTTTTCTACAATAAGACATGCTACTAAGACAGGAAGTCAAAGCAGCTCTACCGAATACATAAAAACAAACACAGGGATGCTGCCAAGGAGGAGAAAAGAAATATAGCCCAAATGAAAGAACAGACCAAAACTCCAGAAAAAGAATTAAACATAATGAAGACAAGGAAGCTACTAGATGCAGAGTTCAAAACACTGGTTATTAGGATGCTCAAGGACTCATTGGGTACTTCAACTGTATAAAAAAAAAAAAAAAACAGGCAGAAACGGAGGTTATACCAACTAAGTGAAATAAAGGAAAATTTATAAGGAACCAACAGTGGAGTGGGTGAAGCTGAGAATCACATCAATGACTTGGAACATAAGGAAGAAAAAACATTCAATCAGAACAGCAAGAAGAATAAAGAATCCAAAAAACACTTTCAAATATACCAACATTCAAATGATAGGGGTGCCAAAAGGAGAAGAGAAAGAGCAAGAAATTGAAAACTTATTTGAAAAAAATAATGAAAGAAAACTCACCTGACTTGGTAAAGGAAAAAGACATACAAATCCAGAAAGCACAGTGTCCCAAACAAGATGGACACAAAGAGGACCATACCAAGACATGTCATGATTAAAATGCCAAAGATTAAAGATAAAGAGATAATCTTAAAAGCAGCAAGAGAAAGGCAGATGGTTACCTACTAAGAAGTTCCCATAAGACTGTCAGCTGATTTCTCAAAAGAAACTTTGCAGGCTTGAAGGGTCTGGCAAAAAGTATTCAAAGTGATGAAAAACAAGGACCTCTACCCTAGATTACTCTATCCAGCAAAGCTATTATTTGGAATGGAAGGGCAGATAAAGTACTTCTCAGACATGGTAAAGCTAAAGGAGTTCATCATCATCAAATGAGTATTGTATGAAATGTTAAAGGTATTTATTTATGAAAAAGAAGATGATCAAAACTATGAACAATAAAATGGCAATAAATTCACAACTATCAACAATGGAATCTAAAAAACAAATTAAGCAAGCAAGAAGAACAGATACACAATCATAATATGGCGATCATATCGGGGGGTTATCAGTTGGGGGGAAGGGGGAGAACGGGGGGAAAGTGCTGGGATTAAGAAGTACAAATTGGTAGGTACAGAATAGACAGCAGGGATGTTAAGAATAGTATAGGAAATGGAGAAGCCAAAGAAATTATGTGCATGACCTATGGACATGAACTAAGGGGTGGGGATTGCCAGAGGGAATAGAGGGTACCAGGTGGAGGGGACAAAAGGGGGAAATTGCAACAACTGTGATTGCATAATCAATAAAATATATTAAGAAACAAAAAATACATTTAACATTACAAAATAAAAAATTTGAAGTATAAGAAAAAAGTATATTGAAAATGAGTAAATGATGAAACAAGAATTGTAGTCCTAAAATTTCATGCAGTCACCAAAAACTATTTTTGTGAGAGACGTGATGCATAAATGATAGTATAATAATTTGGCTTCAGAATCCCAGGAAATGTTAAATAGGCTTGGAAAGAAAATTTATCCAATTCTCTTTCTTAATAGTTAAAAACATAATATACTATTTAACCCTTGACACTAGATAAATACTTCAAGGAATAAATTTTAAGGAATTTCATTTGAGGAGTATAAAGAATTAGCAATGATATAATTTAAGAGAGAATGTACCCTCTACAATGACGGATAAAATATTAAAAAGTCATATATAGTGGAACCAGGGGAGGGAGGGGGGGGTGAATGCAAACAACTGTACTTGAACAATAATTAAAAAAGAAAAAAGTCATATATAGGAGAAATAAAACAATAAGAAAAGCATTATAAATAGATATGTAAGTAAAAATGTATGAAACGACTATATGTAAATGACTTAAATTTTCATATAAAATTGCATCTGCATAATAATAGTAATCATCTCTAAGTCTCTTTAATTCACAATTTTCATACTTAAGACATAACAAAACATGCTAAATATTCAAGGAAGGAAGAAATTACATAATGGATGAAAACAAACATTAAATGTAGATGAGCTTGCAGGAAGGAGAGAGGCCCTGGTACAAGATTTGAATTACAAGCCTAAAGGGTAACAACTTCTGGGGGTAAAAATGAAGAAGAAATAGACTGTACATCACTAAGGCTGCAGCTCAGCTCTGCACAGGCTTCTTAATTCCTGGTTATATTCAGATGAGTTGCAATGTCTGGTTTCCTAGGCTCCTGACAGAAACAAATTTAAATCTGCTAAACAGAAAAATATTGTTATCCAGATCTCAAATATTTTTACCTTTTTTGGTTAATATTTAGATTTATGTTAACATAGAGTAGAAAAAATTCTCACATTTACTTTTGTGTATTCTCCCCCATACATATAGATAGATGATAGATAGATAGATAGATAGATATTTTATACATATATACACTCTCACACACATATGTATGTACAGGGTTCAGCAAAAATAACACCCCTTTTTATTACAAAATCTTTTACAACAAAATCATAAGCATGTAATTCAGTAACATAACAATATCACACTCAAGTACACCATATAACATTTTAGGTAAAATGTTCAAATTAAAACTGTACATTATTACATCCATATTACTACCCTACCAACCATGTTCAAGCAGACATTACTTCCACGGACACTGTGTGTGTATGATGTACACACACACAGCATGGAGCCAAAAGTAGGTTTATAGCTGTTCATATGGAATATAATACAATAATAAAAATACAAGAATAAACTCTGTTTCATGTACTCACAACTGTAAACCTACTGTTGCCTCATTCTGTATTTGTTAATAGTAATCATTAACAGCTAGAAGTTATTTCTATTACATTTATTAAACAATTCAGTTAAAGTCAATTATTAACTTTATTTACCATTATTGTTCACAGACAAGCTCGAGACAAGGGTGGGTTCAGAGTAAGAAAAGGGCTGAGACAATCTCTCTCCCAACAAAGAGCAGGTTCCTTCCTGAGTAGCAAATCTAATTTTTAGACTGAGTGTGGGGTGAATCTTTTTCAGAATAACCATCAAAGCCAAAATGCTAATTAACTTATCTGTGTTGAACAATCTGCCCCTAGTTTATCTGACATCCAGAGTCCAGAAAAGAGATTTCTTAATGAAAAGATTTTAATTTTCAAGGTAATTCCGTTAGACCCTGCTGAGAAGCACATCTATTCTTTTGAACCTTCATATTGCTTGACCGAATATGACTTTTTTTTTTATTTTCCAGATTTCAAATAGCTTACTGTGAACTTTAGAAACCATAATTAACTTGCTATATTGGTGGTACCTCTTTCATTATTTATTTTACTCATATAAAGTGAAAATCTATTAATTTTATCATTCCAACTCATTTTTAAAACTTCCTTCTGTCAAATGTCCAGTGACACTAAAATCTAGTAGTTCCAAGAAATGAGAGGAAAGTGCAAAGTATAACTCAAAACACTCATTCCTATATCATACTGTCAGTTTACATCCAAAGGTACATTACCCACGAGGGCCTGCTTGTCGGAGCAATTGTGTACCTACGCCGTCATTAAAATTTTCTGTGTAAGTACATAGGGATCTGTGGGGAACTCTATTTGTCACTCTGGTTCCCTTGAACTCTTTCCTTTGCCATGAGAAAACACTGTAGAATAGAAACAGTCGTATAAATGACATTGGGGGCCCATTCCCAAATATTTCTTGCTTGAGCCAAAGAAACCATTATAGTTGCCATTCACTCCAGGGATTTGTGCTTTGAAGAACAAAATGTCAAAAGTGAAATTAAGTTGTAGAATAAAGTGTAGTGAACTCCAGTTTTACCAGATCAATAGAAATTACCAAATGTTTTTGGTACATTTCTTTGTTTTCCTTTTATTCAAAATGGAGATGTCCAAAATTAGTTTTGGTAACCCTTAATTTAAAACTGAATGATTTTTATTTACTGTGGATATTATATTTTCACTTGTATTTATTACATTATTATTCAATTTATTATTGTTTATTATTTCATTTATTAATTTGTCAGTTCAAATCACCAAAGTCAGATAAATCCCATTTTAATACTAATTGCTTAGTCATTAGATATTGGTAACCATTACTATAATCTCATGCAAGAAATTTTAAAGGTAAACTTAGCAACAAAAGAGAAAATAATGTGATATTGAATTAAGTCAAGTTTTATCAATTTAAAGTAGTTTATTTAGTGATAACTACATTTTTTAATAAATCTAAAAACTAGATTTTTATATAAATTTAAAAATTGTTTCAGTGCTGCCAACATCAAGTTTCTTTTTACCACATTACCTTATGGTATTTTTCTTTTTTTTTCTGTAGACTTATTTATCATGCTTTTTTAAAAACACTACTATTTTATAAAAATTATATAAAATATTTAAGCTAGGTTTAAAACCATCAACATGACTAATATGACAGTTGATTTATTACAAGATGTAACAATGGCAGACTACTGGTTGGAGCAGTGAATTATTGAAGATTATTAACATTTTGAGATTTAGCCTTGGGGTACTTGGTCACATTTGTGTCCAGACAGCAATATTTGCAAGATTTCTGGGCCAGATGATGCAACAAAGAATTTTAGGGGTAAAGAAAACCAACAACAAAGACATAAGCTTTTAGTTGCCTTATTCTTACTTGGTAGTTCAATTAGAATAATGTAAATTCCATGCTATTAAGCACTGATTAAATTTACCTGATATCCACTGACTGCCAACTTATGTTTTTTATCCCAATATAATGGCTAGGTTAGGTTGAAAGATGCAGAAACAATTCAAGTGTCCACAATTATCCCAGTTTTAAAAATTAAATCATTATTTGTAGGTATATAAATTAAGATAATGTTTATGTGCATTTCTTTACATGGGATTTTCAAACTATGAAATTCAGATATCAATGATAGCTAAGAAAATTGAATCTAGCTCTTTTGAGGTTTGACCTGTTTCCGAGTCTCAAAAAAGAGTGCTGAGCTAACATTCAGATGACCACATTTTTGCTCCCAACTCTGATTTGGAATCAATCACTCCATTATCAAGCATATTGTTCAATTATTCAGCACAGAGATAGTGTCTCCCTAAAATTTTATTAACAAGATAGATACACTATGATGTAAAGATTAGAAAGTCAAGACTTGATATGACATGTTAATTTTAATATTTTTATTGGAATATACTGCAGGTGCCTTGTTTAAATAAAGCTAGTATGGTTTGTTTAAACATAACAAGTACTTTAACTATTCAATAATATTTAAAACATAATGATAAAGTGATTTTAGGAAGGCAGGATTAAAACTTTTTCTTTGCTGTCCATTGTAGTGAGCTATTATTTTAAATGTCTTTGGTAAATATGATCATGGTTTTACCTAACGTTGATATTTTAAGAAAAGATAAATTTAAAGGCAAAAAAAGTGAGTTTTACTTTGAGGTTCTGAAGATGAAGTAATGTAAAAATAGAAGCTGACACTACTGGCATAGTTTTTGGTGCTAATTAAGTTGTGGTCTACTGGTTCCCATATGGTTTGCTTGGCTGCCATGGTCCCTGTCCTGCTATCTCCAGGGCTTTAAAGGAAGCGTGGAAGGAAGAGGAAGCCTGTGTGCCCATGGTCTAATTTGAATTGGGCTGTTGGCCTAAGCAGAGATTAAGCCCTTTACTTGTCCATTCTATTTTCTTTTGTCAAATTATTTTTAATCTTTTTTTATAGAAACATCAACTATTTTTCAAGCAAATATCTTTGCCTGTTGGTAAAAATACTGTAACTTGATACATATTGATATAAATGTATTATGTATAATATGCTGTGCAAGGTAATGAGGAAACAGCTAGTACGGTTCCTGCTCTCAAGAAGGTTCTAACAATGTAGAGTATATGAGGTATGTGAACAAATAATTATTATAAATATCATAGTTGTTTTCAAAGCAGGTATAATCATGTTTGTCTAGGCAAATCAATGGGATGATTTCAGTAAATATTTAATTCCATACCCATTCATTGTCTCTTGAATAACAGGTAAATTGTTAGTCATTAGTAATACGCTGTCAATATTTTGCACAGTGTATTACTAATGCAAGTGAAAATGCATTGGAAAATATTTGGAAGACAAATAAAAATGAGAAAGCTCCCAATTATTACTTGAGGGTCAAATAAAAATGTTGTCATTCTTATTTTTTAAGACTATTGGCTTATATCCACCATATCAAAGGTAACTGTTTTAGAAATGTCACATCACATGAGACTCAGGCAAAAAGTAACATTGGTAATCACTAATATTTAAATTATAAAGTATAAGATCTATGATGTATTTGTTTTAAATAATTTAATTTTGAAAAGATGCTACATTCCCACGGAATGTTCAGTTTTTCTTTGTAGAATCACACTAATCATTTCAGTGACTAATGCTTTGGAACTATCAAAGGAGGTGTATTCTGAATTTTTTTTTCAATTAACTTTTAGTCCTTCTATATTTAGGCCTTCTATATTTTGTTCAATTATCTGAAAATGAATGAGAAGTATAATTTACCATTATACTAGTGATTTATTTAAATATATTTTGTTGTATCACTTATACTTTTTTGCTTTATGAATTTTGCCATCATATTTTTATGTATGTACAGATATTTATTATTGTTATATGATTTAGCCCTAGGAAATCAAAACAATAAATTTATAAATTCTGCTTTGTTTGTAATATGCTCTAGTGTTTGCTGACACTAGTTAATGATAAAATCTCCTCCTCCTCCCTACTCCACTTCCTTTTGTATGTGTCCATTCTTAGTCAATTATACTTTTTCCTAGAATTTATCTACATATTATTTAATATCTTTATATGACTGTTCTTGATTTGTAAGCTTTAAAACACATATCTATTGATATTATTTGACTAATAGCAGGTAAAAGTAATATATATGCTCCATTTTTATACTCTTCTCCTTTTTATTTTATGTTTTATATCACTTTTATCATCATAATATACAGGAGTGGGCAAAAGTAGTTTCATAGTTTACATGGAAAATAATATAATAGTCAGTAAATAATATAAGAATAAACTGTTTCACACACAACGAAGCCTACTCTTGATGTATCACATTTATTGATTTATGAATATTTCATAACCTTTCATCCCTGGGATAAATGCCACTTGATTATGGTATGTGACCTTCTGAATGCATTGCTGGATCTAGTTTGCTAATATTTTGTTGAGGATTTTATCATCTATGTTTATCAGGGATATTGACCTTTCTTTCTTTCTTGTGCCTTTACCTGGTTTTGGAATTAGGATGATACTGGCCTTATAAAACTAGTTTGGGAGGCTTCCCTCTTCTTTTTCTTGGAATACATGCAGTTTGAGAAGGATAAGTGTTACTTCTTTGATTGATTGTTAAAATTATCCTGTGCAGCCATCTTGTCCAGGACTTTTGTGTGCTGGTTTTTTTTTTTATTATTGCTTTAGTTTCATTAGTTGTTATCAGTCTATTCAGGTTTTCTGCTCCTTCCTGATTCAGATTTGGAAGGTTTTATGTTTCTAGTTCATTGGTTTTAGAGACAGATGAAGGGGAGAGGGAGGGGGCGAGGGAAACATCGATGTGAAAGAGAAGCAGAGAAGCGTTGATTGGTTGCCTCCAATTGGTGCTCGGACTGTGGATCATATGCACTGGGACCAGGGACTGAACTCACAGTCTAGGGATGTGTCCAGGCTGGGAAACAAACCCACCACCCTTTGGTTACGGCACAGTGCCCCAACCAACTCTGCCACAATGACTGGGGCCGATATAACATATTTTATGTTGAATTTCCATTTGTATGTTTTGCTTCCATGCTATGTCTACATTCTGGGTTGATACAAGGACACTGTTGGTATTATTTTTTCTCCAGCTTTATTGGAGTATAAATAAATTTTAATTGAATGTTTTATTTGATCTAAGTATTGCTATTTCTGCTCTCTTTTATTTACTATTTGCATGGAATATCTTTTATCTTTTTTTATCTCTTCACTTTCAGCCTACTTGTGTTCTTAATGCTAAATTGAGCCCCTTGTAGTTGCCAAATTGTTGGTTCTTTCTTTTTTATCCATTCAGACACTCTTTGTCTTTTGATTGGATAATTTAATCCATTTACATTTAAAGTAATTATTGTCAGGAAAGGAGTTACTATTGACATTTTGTTGTTTTCTGATTGGTAGTTCCCTTTTCCTCTCTTCCTGTTTCTCTTTGCATTTATTTTGTTGTTGTATGACTTTTATTCCTTTATCTTTTGTGTATCTATTAAAGAGTTTTCTTTGTGGCTTTCCTGAGGTTTACATAAATGTTTTTATAATAGTCTATTTTAAGGTAGTAACAATTTACTTTTAATTGCATACAGACATTCTATACTTGTATCTCTCTTCCCCCATTTTTGCTATTAATATCATACTTTACATTTTTATAATAGATATCCATTAACAATTAATTGTAGCTATAGTTATTTTTAATACTTGTGTCTTTTAACTTTTATACTAGAGTTAAAATTGGTTTACATACTGCCATCACAGTGTTAGAGTATTTTGAATTTAACTGTGGACTTGCATTTACCATTGGAATTTATATGTTTATATATTTTCATGTTGCTCCTTAGAGTTTTTTCATTTTAACTTGAAGAATTCCCTGTAGCATTTCTTGTAGGAAGGTTCAGTGGTGGTGAAGTCCTCAACTTTTCTTAGTTTCTGAACATCCTTCATTTCTGAAAGAGAGTTTTGCTGAGTGTAGTATTTTCAGTTGGCAGGGGTTTTTTTCTTTCAGCATTTACACATATCAAACCTCTCCTTCACCTGGTGACTGTCATGTTTTCCTGATTTTTTTGTGGTTCCTGTAGTCTTGTATTGGTGTAAAGAAGAAAACCTCTCTTCCTTTTGCAAACTGCTTTGGGCAGATGAAGATGTTCTCTTGTTTCTCCAGGCTGATGGGATTATCTCTGGATTTGCAGTCAAGATAGACTGAGGCCTGGCCACATGGCTGTTGCTGGGTCTACAGTGGTTTGTATGGTTGGTGAACCTGTTTCCAGCGTCAGGCAGTCCAAGATTCTGTCTAGTCCGTGGGTAGATGGAATTGCCCCTTTTTCAGGAAGGTATGCTTTAGGGTTCACAGTTGGGTCCACAGATGTTGGGCCTGTGACCAGGTGTGTAGATGGCCATAAATCTCACCACAATCTTGGGGAAAAGCTCCTGCTGATCTCTCAGTGAGTCCTTGGGTCCTGATTGTGGCTGAGGCTGAAACCTAAGTTCCACTGATGTTTCAGGATCCACAGCCAGGACTATGATCTGCAGACCTGCCCCCAAAACATGCACGGGTATAACCATCCTGAATCACTTGGCATGTGTTGCTGCTGGCAGAATCAAAAGCAGATGGGGCTGTACCTGAGCCAAAGGGTGACAGAATTGTTTCTGGATATGTAGTGAGGACCATAGTCCCTGAGTCAGCTCCCTGGGCATGGGCTTACTTTTGTAAACCAGCCCTCCTGTGTCTTGGACTCCACATGTATTTCACAATACCCCACCTGGATCCCAAAATTCCATGAAAGCATTTTGTCTATAGATGGCTGTCTGTCTATAGATGGCTGTCAAATTATTGTTGTTAAAGTGGGGGTATACACGGGGGAGCCCCTATTCTGCTATCTTACCATTTTTTTTGTATTTTAATCTTTGTCTCCATTGTTTTATTAACATTGCAAGAGAAGGCTTTCTATGATTTGATTTTTTTTGCCACTGTTTCTTCCTTTCCTCTCTTTTGCCCCTAGAATTTCCATTATAGATAGCAGCATTTTTTAAAAAATATTTACCTGTCTCATGATTTCACATTTTTATTATTTTACTTTTGAAACCAGGGAGAATTTCTTGAACTTTATATATTTGTTTTTATGCAAGACACAGCAGGTACATACATGCTCATAGCTTGGAAAGGGGCAATAGAATAAGGACAAAGAATTTGGTAACAGCGTGTCTGAGAATTGTGAATTTGGATTTGATTTAGCTATTCAACCTGTTGTCTTTTCTATTTATAGGTAAGTTTTTCTCAAACGATGCAATGGATGAGTAGAATTAATAGCAAGTATCATTCCTAATAAGCCTCAACTCTGAAAATTCTTTAACACTTTCATGTTTCTCCTTTAATGATGATAGCTATTAGGACATTCAGTTACTCAAGAGCCTCTCGCTTCGTTTATTTGTTAATATTTCAAATGCTGTGCTCAGCATGGACCTGCTAAACGGTTAAACCTGAACACCATTTGGATGGTAGATATGGATCCTCAATCAAATGGCTGTCAATTAGTTATTATCCTGCTAAACAAATCAGTGTCTAAAAAAGGATCTATGACTGACCTGGAGTAATAACAGTGTCCTTTAATTGCTTTCATTGCTATTTTCTGTTGTTTCCTAGTGTAATTGAAATAGTCTGGTGTTATAAACATAGCCTGACATATTCTATCCTTGCTATAAATATGTATTATTGTTATTATTATTTTGGTAAAGACGCACTTGAAAATTTGGAACTGAGGCTCCTACTTAGACAAAATAAATCCACCGAGTTATAAAAATATCAATTACTGTGAATTATTTTTATTAAATGCTTTGGAAATAACCTATGACTAGATCAGTTCTCCAGGCAGTTTGGGTCTGGTGATAAACAGCCCATCTCCCTCACTTTGTGGAAGATGCTAAACCCCGTAGTGAATGCTAACGTGTGTTTTGTTAGCCCTCCTTGCCTGAACAATTCATTATATTCAGTAACTGAAGTATCATCCACCCTTGCTCCTGTTTTCTCTGCCTTGTACCACAGATGGAGTAAATGGGCCTGCAATTCCTCAGGGTTTTAAAAAATTCACTGTCATAGTTTTGAAATCGGGGCTGCATCATTGACTTCTCACTATAGCAGCCTGGTTCAGGGGGCATCCTAGAAGGAAAGCCTGCATAGATTAAACCTGGAGCTTTGCTGAAAATCTCTTTATGGACTGTTAATCACCAAAGCAGAGAATGTAATGGATTACAAATATTTACTAGATTTGTGCTTCCATATACAGCTGCATCTAGATAATTTAATCAAGGCTTGCAAAGCGATTTCTCCCAAAGAGTTTTATAATTTTGAATATAAACAATGAAAAAAACCCTAGGAAAGTATTTTAAATCACAGTAGTTTTGATTGTTGGCCATTAAGTAAAAAGGCTTTCATTTGTGGTATAATATGTAAAAACAGACTCAACTATTATCGAGTCACTGCATACAGTTGCATGCTTGGTTTAAAAAAATGTGTGTCTATATAAAAGCTATTGAAATTGTTCCCATGGGAAGGCAGGAAATTGACAAGTCCATTCAAAGGGCAGGACAGCAGAATGAAGTGAATACAGATCTTAGAGAAAGGGATGTCACGGTTTCACTGATGAAGTTTTACTTGGCTGATGATCAGAATACGCATTTCCAGTGCACATACCAAAGATGATATCTCATTAATAAACCTTGTCTAACAGACAAGCTCCTTCTCTCCAAGTGGACATTGCTTTATTTAACATTTTTAAATTGCAGGCGAATATTTGGACAGCTGGCATTGCCCTGATTTGTTTGTCACTGTATCAAGTTTGCTTCACCAGCCAGTCTGTTTTGGAAATGCACACCCTCAGACACAAACCAGCTGTGTAAGTGAATCCTGCAGGAAACCAGGGTGAGGAAACAAAGGGCTCTAACAATAAGTCACAAGCAAAAACATATACTAGTGATGGTAATTAAAACGAACTCTGGGGGAAGTTTATTTTCACAAGAATTCATTAGGATAAAAATCAGTTTTGGGAAACCATTGTTACAATAAACCCAAAAACCTTCACAAAGGAAAAGAAACTTTGTACTTGAAAAGATAAAAAATCACGTGTCTTTTACAGTGGAAACCTTAAACGGTGTGAATGGAAGATTAGAATATAAAGTGAAAAAAATGAAAAGGTATACAAACTACTCTAGCAGCCTTGAGAGACAGAGGCTAAATATTTAATGATCCCGTTTCTATATCTATAGAGGGATCTAAACGCTCAGTTGAAGGTTCATATAATGGACCTATCTTGAATAAATTGTGAAAACCCATTACCACAACTTTGTGGCACGTACAGTAATAGATGTGCTAAATCGATAAGAAAAAGTCAGGTTAATTTGTGTTAATAGTCTGTCCTACACTCCAGCCATTTATTTAAAGTATACTATGGAAGAATGGAGGTATAATAGCTATTTCACAAAGGTTCATCACATGGGAAGAAAAAAGAGCCTCCGTAATTAAAGGCCGGGCCCATGACGTCAGGGCCTGGAGGGGAGAGACAGCCACGGGAGCAGGGAGGCTCTCACGCCGCTTCCAACAGAACCAGCTTTTAGTCACGTGGTGCAGTAAACCCTTGAGGTTCCGTGTTGACTACAAAATGAAGTCCCCGGGATGTTTTGGGGAGGGGCGGGGCCCTGTATGGAGGTTGTTGGATGCTTGTCTAATATTCCTGCATATCTATAAGCCTAGATTAATTTTATCACCTGTAAATTAACTTGCCCTGCTTTGGTGGACATGGGCATTCCTGCTTAGGATGACATGAATTCAGAACTTTTTTAAAAAGCAATAAACTCAAGGCATATGTAAAATCAATTTACTTTAAAGATTAGTCTGTGTAAAGTGAGGAAGTCTTCAAAATGTCAACAGACAAAAACTTGGCGAAGGGTGGAATATCTTCAAATGTGGAATAATGTGATTGCAACAGTATTTGGGCTGTCTTTATTTCTATGGTCTTGAGAAGCAGTCTTTTCTATAACGTTATATTACTGTGTCAGCCATGAATCCTGGATTCTCTTAAAGAGCGACGAATTGCGTAGATGCTATTGCATTTGTCTGTGTTGTCATTACAGTCCGCAGGTCATGTGTTCAGTTATTTGGCTTGGAATATATGTTGTTTAGATATTGATAAGGTGACTTAAGATTTGGGGATTTTTTCCCCTTTGCCCACTGCTTTAATTCCAAACTGTTAATGACAATCTACTTATGCTCATGTATGTAAATAGATTAAACACTATTTAAGATGAGTGTTTGGAGCCGTGTGACTCTCTTGTAAGCATTCTAACTGATCTACTTTCAGCAGGGTCTCTACCCACATGAGTGAGTGCAACCCCTTTTTCTGATGGGAGTGAGTGCGGCAAACTACAGTCTAGCACTAAAAGATTAAGGATCATGTTAACTTTTTCATTCTTCTTTTTAAGCTCATGAGAACTTTCCATTTTTCATATAGTCTATTGATTGTTTTGAATTCTAAGATTGAACTGGGCTTGTAAATGCTGAGGAAACTGTTATGGATGAAACTGATATAATCTTAGCCAAATAAAGCCAGGAGAATAAGCACAGACATGCAATTATACTGCATCTGTATTATCAAGAGAAAAAACAAAAAAAAGGAAAACATCTTAAGGAACACTGGATAATAGGAAGATTGTCATTCAACTATCAGAAACCATAAAGGAGTATTGGGTAGATGGAATACAATGAGACTACCATTGGTTGTAAACCCTGTGAGCTTTTCTGAGGATTAAAAGGAAGTCACACAGATAAAGCATTTGAAAACAAGCTTATCAAATACAGTACCATACAGTTGGCTCTTCTGGGACTGTGACAATTGGCAGCTAGGATTCATTCTCAGTGAGTTAATAAGAGAAAACAAAACTTACCTATAGAAAGATGTCAGCCCTGAGGGAGACATCTAAAAGGATGGATATGGTAGATTATTCTAGGGGCTAAAGATGTATGAGCCTTTGTTGGATCCAAGTTAAAACAAACAAATAAACATCTAAAATATCTTTTACTTGATACTATTTGAGTATAGATTGGTAATTAGATGATATCACAGAATTATTGTTAATTTTATAAAATGTGAAATCTTATGCCATTATGAAGGAGAATATCTTTATTTTTTGAAGTTGCTTAAGTGCTTAAGTATTTAGAGATGAAATGCCTGCAATTTACCATAAATTTCAGCAACAATAAAAGGAGTAAATACGTATAGAGAGAAATGAGCAGATATGGCAAACTGTTAAAAAAACTGCTGAGTCCAATGGTGGATATAGAGATATTCATTGTTCAGCTTTCCTGTGCATTTAAAGTTTTTTTTAAGATTTTATTTATTTATTTTTAGAGAGAGGTGAAGTGAGGGAGAAAGAGAGGGAGTGAACATCGATGTGAGGGAGTAACATCCATCAGTTGCCTCTCATGAAATGGCAACATTTTGCTCTGTGGGACAACATTTAACCAACTGAGCCACACAAGTCAAGGCTGTATTTAAAGTTTTTATAACAAAATATTGAATAAAATCTATAGAACTTACATAGGAGCACAGGCACCAAGCAAAAAGAGTCCCAATGGCCAAAGCCAGAACAACTTGAGCAATAAAATAAATAAAATAGTACTAGATTATAATATAAAATAATATCATCATTTGTATCCATATCAATATAAATAAGTATTAAGTTAAATTAATAAGTGAAGGGAAAGGGGCAACCAATGCAGAAGAAATCCAAGTAGTTTATGTAGCTACTCTGCTCTCAAGGAGAGACAGCCTAACTCCTCACTCCTTATGAGTAGGCTGCACACACTGATTTCCTTCCGAAGAGTACAGTGTGAAAGGGGGAAAGATAAAGGTCAACCTTACACGGGAACCTGACAACACTACCTAAGCCAGTGGCCAAGGTCAACACCAACATTAGTCAACCATGTGGATGATAGGTACCCCTGATATGATGTAATAAAAATGGTATTTTACCTCTGTGGTCTTCCTCCCAGTAACTCATAACCCCATTGTAATGAGAAAAAAAATCAGACAAATTCCAATAGTGGAACAGCTTACAATATGCCTGATGGATACAGAAAACTACATTGTAACAGAAAAGATTCGGCGAAAACTAAGGAAATCAAAATAAATGATAAATTTTAGTTAATAATTAATCAATGCTGTTCCCTAATTTTAACATATATGCCATACTAATGTAAAATGGTAAAAATAAGGGACACTGGATGTGGGATATGTAAAAATGCTGGGCACTATGTTCTCAATTTTTCTGCAAATTTAAAAACTATTCTGAAATAAATTTTCTTCAACAAATTGCATATTTTAAATCAGTGATTCATTGTAGGAATTTATATTAAAATTATTTAGTATATATTAAAGTATTGATTATAAAAATGAAAAATTAAAAACAAAAACCAAATATGGTAGAGGTTTAATAAATTACAGTGCAACTATACTGTGCAGCAATCAAAAAGTATACTTTAGGAGGATCTTTAAATAGTGAAAAGCCTATGGGCTAATGTAATGCAGAAAATGGATTACAAAAATGTGGATAGTATGATTCCAAATTATGTAAAAGGCATTATTTTTAAAGTGATGGCTTGAGAAATGGTATAGTTTTCTTCTTGCTTCATGCTGTTGCAGAGTTGGTTCTGGAGCAACAATTTTTTGAGCTGTTGACATTACATTGTCTTTATCTCACTTGGTTACCTGGTTAGAATGTTAAAGAGTTTTAATATTTTGCAAAATTTTCAAAAATGAGTATGGATATTACTTGTGCTTTTGTAATGATCTGTATTTCAAGTGATAATGTTTAAATAATTGTATTTTAATTTAATATAAGCTCCTTTTCTCTTTATCTACTAATATAATTCAGAGGTCTATAATTAATTAAAAACTCCAGCTTTAGTAATCAGCATCTGTACCATTATTCATTAAAAGTCTGTTTTGCTAATGGTCTTTAAATTGGTGCTAAATGGTCACTTTTTATTTTCTTGAAGCCCAATTAACCATAGGACATAAAGAGAAATAAATTATCTCTCTGTGATATTGACTAAAATAAAAGCTAATATTAATTTTAATAATTTAAGATAGTTTAAATCTAATTTTCTCTTTTAGGTGTACCTTTGGGTCTATTTGGTCCTATTATGTGAAGCTACAAAGATGTGTTTCTAGGTAATAAAAGTTATTTCCCTTTAATTTCTAACTAATAGCATAAACTATTTCAAGTATATTATAAATACACAAACACAAAGTTTACCAATCACTATGTAACATGGTTAAATTTTACCATATTTTCTGAAAACCTGTAAAGAGGAACAAGACTCTTAGGGATACAACTAAAAGTGCTTCCTTCTTAGGTCTCAGCTTTTACAAAGATAAAGTAATAACTTGATTTGTATCATTCCTGTCCACTTCTAAATAATACAAGTATTATTTGGGGTAACCCAAAAACCTGGAATTTGTTTATAAAATATTGTGTATTTGTTCTTACATGTTTAAACTTCAGTCACCTTCAAAGTACTATCCATTCGATGCAATACACCTAACGAGGCATTTTTTCCACTGCTCAAAACAGTTTTTGAATTTGTCAATTTTGATGCCTTTTGGTGCTTCTGCTCCTTTTTGTATCACCTCTTCCACATCAGCAAAATGTTTCCCTTTGAAGAATTATTTTTCATCTGCAGGAGAAAAAGTCACTTTAGGTGAGATTGGGTGAATAAGAATGGCGGGCCATGAGGGTCATACCAGTTTTGGTCAAAAACTGCTGAACACCCAGCACAGTGTGGGCAGGTGGGCCATAAATCACCCATCATGAAATGGGCAGCCATGTTGAAAGAGTCTTCAAAAACAGTTCACTGAAGCTGAACACAGCCTCTCACCATGTGATATATGTGGGTTCCTAGAACACTTGCCTAGTGGAGGAAGTCTGTACTCCAGGGGACCCACCCTCTGGAAAATAATTCAATTTGGGGGTCCCCCTTGACATGGTTTTAACATTGCATATCCTTTTGTGTATTTTAAAAATCTAGTAAGTTGAGACCCTGGCCAGGTAGCACAGTGGATAAGGACATTGTCCCAATTGCCAAGGTTGCAGGTTTGATCCTCCAAAAACCAAATCAATATTTACCTCTCAGTCTCTTTCCGCCCACCTCACTCCTCTCTAAAATCAGTAGAACAATGTAGTAAGTTGTTTGTAATCTTGTAGTAATCTTGTTTGTATCCTATTTTGATCTTATCTAAAATTATATTTGAGATTTATTCATGTTTGAAAATATAGCTGAAATTAATGGAAGTTTATTAAATGTAGAAGAACACTATATGAGGTCTGTCCAGAAAAAGTCCAGCCATTGTTAATATAATGAGAATGATTTGTGCAACATCGGTGTAGCCTGGCAGCCAAGGAGAGTGGACTAGGATGTGCATGTGTGAACAGTGATGACTTCACTGTACTAGTCAGTGGGGACAGTAGACGCCCCTTGATTGAGCATGTGTCCTGTGTGGTCATCACATTCAAAATGTCTGAGCAAGTAGAGCAACAAATCTGCATCAAATTTTTCGTGAAGCTTGAGCATTCTTCCATTCCTCCATGGAAACTATTCAGATGATGCAGTAGGCCACAGCTATGGGCAACTAGTGACTGGCAGCTTCACCACAACAATGTGCCTGCTCTGCACTTTTTGTCCAGTTTTTTGTTGAACCATCAAATCACCGAGGTGACTCAGGTCTCCTATAGCCCAGGTCTGGTGTCCTGCGACTTTTGGATTTTCCCAAAACTAAAATCACCTTTGAAAGTTAGGAGATTTCAGACCATCGATGAGATTCAGTAAAATATGACAGGGCAGCTGATGGTGATTGGGAATAGTCCCCAACGTGCCTACTTTGAAGGGGACTAAGGCACCATTGTTCTATGTATGATGTCTCTTGTGTTATATCTTCTTCAATAAATGTCTCTATTTTTCATATTACATGGGTGGACAGCTTCTGGATAGACCTCATATTTGTCATTGCTACTCCTATAAATGATCATAAAATGTATAGCTTCATTTAATCTGCAAAAGTACAGTAGATTCTGTTGTTTTCTGATACAGCACTCCTCCCATACAAGAGATAAGAAAATTTAGGCTTAAACCATTTAAGTAATTGACCAACATTTAGGGCTGAGAGTGCTGAATCTGAGGTGTGAACCAAGTAGTGACTGAATATAGCAAGTAATTACTAATTGAAATGCCTTTCTTTCCTCATGGTTTAGTAGATAAGGTTTGGGAATATTGGAGTAATGAGTGTTGCTAGTTTATGGACTTTAAAAATAAAAAAATTGCCCTGGCTGGTGTAACTCAGTGCATTGAGCGCGGGCTGTGGACCAAAGCATTGCAGGTTCGATTCCCAGCCAGGGCACATGCCTGGGTTGCAGGCCATGGCCCCCAGCAACCGCACATTGATGTTTCTCTCTCTCTCTCTTTCTCCCTCCCTTCCCTCTCTATAAATAAATAAATAAATAAATAAATAAATAAATAAATAAATAAAATCTAAAAAAAAAGAATAAGATCAACACCTTTAAAAAAATAAAAATAAATTAAGGGACATAACCGAGTAATATAAAGAAAATAAAGTAGAAGACTATTGGAAATCAGTTATAAATGCAACAAAAAAACTATTTTTTCCCATATCAGTAAGGTTCAGTTCCTGACTGATGATTATCAGCTGAACACTCAGTGTGGAAATCCTAATTCAACTCAATTCAACCAGATATCCAGAGTGCTTATTATATGCAGACCTCTCCAAGGAGCTGTGATATTGAATGTAATAAAACAGTACAAACTCCCAGAATGTACAAATAAGTAAAATAAAAGAGTTCTGAACCTGGACAGAGCATGACTCACAGAGTCCCATGCATGGGTCATGAAACTCAATCTAAAGATTAGGAAAGATTAGAAAAGGACCCCTAAATGAGAAAAATTGATACGAATTCTACAGTATAAGAAGAGGTAAGCCAGGCACAGAAGATGGTAAGAGTGTTTTCAGAAAAAGAAGGTGTTGTGAGTGAAGTCACGGAGGTCTGAGCTTGGACGTCACACTGCAGGAACCAGTCTTGTGCAGCCTTTGTGTGTGAGGGGGCACCTGGGAAATGGCGCCCTAGATAGAGGCGGATGAGAGTAATGTGATGAAGATGTTAAAATGTAGAGAAATCTTCCTGAAGACAAGAAGAAACCATGGGACATGTTTTAGCTGGTGAAAAACATTACATTTCTGCATTAAAAATATAGTTTATTTCTTTATAAGTTTTTCTATCACCATTTATCCCCTCATACACTCTTCCACCTCCACCCACTCCCTCCCCCTGCCAGTCACTACACTGTTGTCCATGTTGGTGAGTACTTTCTCTTTGCTCCATCCCTCCACCCACCCCATCATCCATAGAGCTGTCATCCACTCTCCATCTATGAGTCTGTCTCGATTTTGTTGTTAGTTCAGTTCATTAGATTCTACATATGAGTGAAATCATATGATACACATCTTTCTCTGACTGGCTTATTTCACTTAGCATGGTTTTAACAGAAGCTTTTCGACAGTATTTCAGATAGGTGTTTTAGAGACAAAAGGCCATTTCTGAGGTTAGTGGGTCCAAAGCCAAGGTAATGGAAGTTATCTTGAAAAAGAAAGGGCAAACTTAAGACAAAAATTTGTAACTCTCTTCCTAATGAATTCCTTACTGCCTGGGGTGGGGAGAGGGAGTAAGCACAAACTTCTTGAAATGCACTTTTTTACAGTCCCAAAATCCTCAGTTTTAGTACCTATTTTGTATACCAGAGTGTATATCCAGTTGTCCATTTTTATTATTCTCCCACATCTCTACATACTCTACACGGCCAAAATGGAACTCTCTCCAAATTGCTCTTCCTACATTCTCCAGTCTGGATAACATAAAGGGAAATGAGTATGACTGAGAGTCAACAGGGAAGTGATACTACTTTCAGAAGAGAAATTTCATAGTATCTTGTCTACTGAATGAAACTTGTTCCTATTTAAATTCTTCCATGTAGAAATGATTTTGACAGAAATATTAATAGAAATGACATAGAAGCATTACTCTGAGGGCAGATGTACAATTTATTTTTCCTACTTAAAGTTGAAATTTTTATATTATTAGTATTAATACAATGTGGACATTTACTTGTCTTGGTAATGAGAAAAAGATTACTCTAAAAACATGACTTACCGAAAGATCTTAACCCAGTAGTCACTTTCTTAAAATGATTTTTCAAAGCTCATTAGCTAAATCAATAAAACCTTAGTCGAGTGTCATATCTTTCTATGAAAATATATTATTAATTTAAAAAATCTAGTTCTCACTTCAAAATCTCACTTTTCATCAGACTCATCAAGAAAAGTGTATTTGGCATAAAATAATGTAATTCTTTCTTTTCTTCCAAGGACTCTTTTTGTCTGTTCTCTCAAAGTATGTCATAAGTTACCAATTAATTACCACTTACAATTTTTCCCTCTTTTGTGGGGAGACTGGCTTCCATAATATATTTATCTGTTCTTAATAAACTAATTGGATAGTTTCAAATATGAAAGTATAGTTTGAAAGTGAAAAGGAACAATGGACTGCATAAGATGTGGTGAGAGTTAAAGTGGCTGATGGAGGGATGTTTTTATTAGATTAGAAATATTATATCTTACAACAGAAAATGCAAATTATGCAGTGCCATAATGTTCCTTTCAAGCACACAGATAAAATTTGCATATCTAAATTGGATCAGGTCGATTGGGTTTCCCTAGACTCTCTCCCTTGAGCAGCAATCAGCTGGAAAAGCCTGCAGGTGATCCCAGCAGAGAGTTTTGAAAGTCCATCTTCAAGAGTCTGTGTATATGTATTTGTATGTGCCTACACATAGATGTGTCTGTAGGTATATATGTACAAATATCAATATATTTAGTTTATTTTCATTTTAATTACTTAGAGACTGACAAAATTCTTCAACCTGCTTTTAATAATTATTTACTTTACATGTCCAGATTGCTAATTATTTTTCACTAATATATTTCTCTACTGATTGATTTTTCAGCATGATAAATATTTGAAACTTTGATTTCTAAAGAAATCAGCTTTACATATTAATATTAATAGGCTATACTCTCTCTTCAATTCATCTTTAAGTAAATGTCTAAAATATTTAATAAAGAATAAACTGTATTTTACTGAGTTTTTTTAATCTAAAGATACCCTACCTATTTTTAAAGATGAATTTCTTATTCAAATTACCATGGTAGGATTTTTTTTTTGTCTCTTACAGGTGTATGTATACAACTAATTTCGCAAATAATCCACTATTCAACAGTTAACCCATAAATGGAATATGTGGAAATTTTCATGTTTACATGTATACTTGGCTTATTTTAATTCTTCCCAATGGAGTTAAAATTGTTGTTCAAGGACTTTTAAATCTTGTCATGGTTGATCACCTTCATACATTTATAAGTTTAGATAAAATGAATAATAAATGCTAAGTGAAATAAGCCAGGTGGTGAAAGACAAATACCATATGATCTCACCCATAAGTGGAACCTAATCAACAAAAAACAAAGAAATGAGCAAAATAGAACCAGAGACATGGAAATAAAGAACAAGTTGAGGCTGAGAAGCTTGAGATGCATATGCAGCTTCAAAAGGAAGAATCAGGGGAAGGGGCAAGCAAAGGAACACGAACAGAGGACTCATGGGCACGGACAATGGGGAGGGATTGATTGTGGGTATGGGGGGTGAGGTAGGGGCGAGCAATGGGGAAAAAGGTGGGATGACTTTAAATGAACAACAATAAATTTTTAAAAATGAATAATAAGTGTGGAAGGCTTTAGTTATATTGTATGATCACCACATTATCAGGACTTAAGCAAGCATTCCAAATCAAACCCCCAACTCTAGGTGTTTGTCGTAAAGATTAGCTCTAGATATTCTTGAGGATTAAAATAAACCCAAACTCTTAATAAGCCAAGGGTAGCCAAATGTTTAGCTAATGCTTTAAAAAATTGATTTTTTATTATTTTATACGTCAGATGCACATATATTATCTTCATGTATAGAGGATTATGTTTTATCCAAATGTTATAGAAGTATTCCTCTGTTGTCTATTCTTGATTATTCATAGATAAATCATCCAGTGTAGATAATCTAAGTCTCCCAAGTTTCATTTGAATTCATCTGTTGCCAATTTTGTTTAGTTAGAATTTCAGTGGAATATGTGAATGTTAGGAGTATTGGACTGTATGTTTTATTTTACATAGCCTTGTTTATACATGAAAAGGTAAGCTAATAAAAATCTTCCCTAAAACAGTGTTTTGGGTTCTAGTACAGCAATAATTTCATAATTTGAAGAAGCTTCCAGAAAATAAAAATAAGAAATGTGAGACTATACCACTGGTACTATTACTATCATTATTTAGTATGGACTTGACCCTGAGCCCTGCTGCACGAGTTGTTTTTCAGACACCTTCACCACTGTTTTCTACCACATCTCCCATAATTCTGTGTTTCACAGTGGCTCCTCCTACTCCCTATCTACCCTCAATTTCCCAGTGTTAGTTCCTTCCTAGTCACAATTACCCAGGTAATAAGGGGACTTCACAGGAGACTGTATAAACAAATGAATCACTACTTGAAAATATTGTATTTAAGTCTTTAAAAGTGAACTGTTTTAGGAAAATGGAAATTTCATATCCTATACTTTCTGATTCTACCTAAGGGGTGTATTTGGTGTATTATCCATGACAAAGACATATAGTTTATAGTTTATATGAGTACATTGACTTATAGATATGTACATACATATAAATATACACAGTTATATCGCCTAGTTATAGAACACATACTACTTATATAATATAAATACTACACATACATACATATATTTATATCTATTGAGTTGTTTCTGATTACTTAACTCATGTGAGTATTGACTTCTAACTTTTCTAATGTCTTAGACAGACACAGTTTTCTATACTCTCCACTGTCTCCAGTTCACTTGTAAATCCTAAACAAATGGTCAATATTGATTTGTTGATTCTTTGAAGAACTATGAAGAAACAAAACAAGACTGACAAAAACTTTTAAGTCCCATGAAATCAACTGTCACTGGTATTAAAATGTGTTAGATATTTTGGAGCATAAAATGACAATATCTAATAAAGTAAAGATATTGTCATGCTTGTGACTAAGCTATGATACCACATAAGGGCATCTTCCAGAGGGAAACTTACATGTGTGCAGGAAGGGGTATGTGAAGCAATTCGAGGCAGCTTCGTTTTTAATAGCAAAATAATAGACTTAACCTAAGTGACCAGCCAAAGGAAAATGCATAGATGCATGTTTATTTAATGTATTTTACAGTGTACAAACATTCTTCTTCTTCTATGTTAATATAGATGGGTCATATTGCCATTTGGGTTATGCAGAAGCATACCCTGAGGCACAGCTGTAAGTTGAGGCAGTACATTTGGGAGGTGATCCCCAAGAATCCCAATGGGGAGGGGAGAAGTGAAAGAGGGAAGAGAAGAAAGCCAGTAAAGTAAGTGTTAGGTAAATCACTGCTGTAAGTAATGTGGATACACACAATCCTGCTGGAGACCTCTGGAAGACTGGGTGGAACAGGCACCTTTGAGGTCTCATTTAAGGACCAGGGACATCAACTTTCATCAGTCACTTGTTAAGGGCTTCAGGGTAGGGGCGAGGCGGGGAGTAGTTTCCTTCTTGAGACTTCTGCCCTGCTGCACAGTGGTAGTAGGCTCTATTGATCCAAGATAGCCAAAGGCGAAGAGATGCAGGCGCTGGCAGTGCTGTAAGTGCCTGGAGGATACGAGAGAGCTCGAGCTCGTCTAGCTAAACTGATGACTGTGCTTGCTTGTGCGGGGGAGTGGACAGGAAAGGAATGGAAGTGGGTCTCTGAAACAAATTCCATTTATATGATTTTCTTTGTTTACTTAATAAAAGTGTTTGATGTAAATATGAACAATGTTAGTAATTTTTACTAGATTGTGGATGGATGCACAGATGTTTGTGATGGTATTTTTAAAATAGTTACCTAAACATTTTTCAAAACTCTCAAAAATAAGGTAGCATAAAATAAAGGGCTAGTCTTTTCTTATTCAGCATACACAGAAAGGCTGAGATCAGATGTATGAATTATGCACTCCTTGACGTCAGGTACCGAACAACTTGGTTTGCCAGGAGACTTACACGTAGTCTTGGAGAGTTTGTAAAGTAAGTGACAGAGTTAAATAATGATGGATTCCAGTGGACCAAGCCGTGTTTCTACAGTTACTCTAGACTAGTTGTGACTCTGCCATTTGGGCTGTAGCCACCAGCCTCTATGTAATTGTCTCTAATATCTCTAAATGTATTTTGTCACTGCTGAGGGAGAAATTTAATTTTCATTCTTAAGTGACAACAGTGTAGAGTACTAGCTGAAAAGGTAAGGTTCTGGATAATTATGGGTATTGTCCAGTGGGTGTGAATAAACAAAACTACTGAAAATTTAAGAAGCCAGTCATTGGAGTCTCGGCCAGGCTCTAGCTTGATGCCAGTGAGTCTGTGAAGATGGGTTTCCATCTTTTATTATTTTGAGACAATAGGATGCAGTTGTGAAGTCACCATGATCTCAATCCACGTACAAAATTACTAAAGAATAAGACATGTATCTTCCTCCCCTTTACTGTAACTATGACGAAGGTATTGGTGCTGCCAGACATTCCCTCTGAATGTTAAGAATCACTTTAGGAGATGAGATGAACCACAGGGCTAATCCCATTCCAAAACATAACCAGAAAATACCTCAACAACCCAGGAACCCTATTTAAAGCAGCCCTTAGGCCACAAACCTACTTCAGAAAACCAGTTCATTCTGTGTTTTCTGTCCAGCCAGCGTGAACTGAATTTTATCAGCCTTGCTAATAGCTGTTCTCTCATTTACCAAAGGCTGCGACCGTATTTAGTGAATAATAAAACATGCGTTTTATTTATTATTTTGAAGGAAATAAGAGTGGATAAAACCAAAATGAAAAGGCAGGAGAAGGAAATTCTTAAAATTATGTAGATAAATATATTTCACAGAAAATATTGTTTGAAATAAAATTAAGAAACATTGATTGGAAAAGAAACACTTCTCTTCCTTGTGAAAAAAGTAGCTTTTCCTCTTTTAGAATGAAATTCCTTTGTGATAACAACACCGGGAGCATTTTCAAGAGTTGTAAAAATGTAATGCATTTCAAGATACTATTCAAAAATAAAGTAAGGCACAATAAAATTTCAGAAGTTCGCAAGGCATATGCCATTTTTTGTTGGATACACTTTGCAGGTCTAAAAATGTGCTAGTTGATTTGCTTAGATCCTACACAAGAAAATCTTGCAAAACTAAAGGCCAGTACCAACCTAAGACGTATTACTGAATCAGTTTTTGCCTTAGGCAGTGTGTAACTCCAGTGCAGTTCAGATTTTGCATCTGAACTTGATGTTTCGGGGTCAACATTCTTCAACTGCATATTGTGTGAGCTTTACCTAATTAGTGACTGCAAGGAGCAATGGGACACAAACTGCTGTGTGTGTTGCTCACTCCTTCGCCCCACAGCCATTTGATATGGAAACCGTGATCAAGGGAGATTGATGGTGGTCAACCTGGAAGGGTATTGAAGCTGCCAAGGCCTTAGACTTGAAGATGTGAAGAGAAAAGTCTCTAAAAAGTAGATACTCAGACTTCATGGAACAGCAAAGGGCCTAGACAAAGTGTCACAGGATCTTGGCACATCAAAAGCTAAATTTTCCTTTGAAGTTTATTAAGGAGAAACTGCATGATCCCTCAGTCAAAATCTCCATCAAAAACAGACTTTCACAACATTTGCTATATCCTCTGAGGGAGAAGAATGTCCTACAAAATTTGGTGCCTGAATATTTCTTCAACCTCATAATTTCTAGGCTGTTTTTAGAAATTTTATTTATACATATATCAAATCATCATGTTATACACCTAAGATTATACAATGTTATATGTCAATTATAGCTCAGTGAAACTGGGGGAAATGACTAATAGAAACATTCAAAAACTATTCCCGTTAGCTCTTCATCATTTTGAGAGTTTCCAAAGAGTTTTGCACCTGGTAAACTATTCATAATTTCTTGGATTTTGAAAGACTATCCTATTTACTAAAGTACCAATTAGAAACTACTTTTTTCATCTTCATTTTACTTGTACTTTTGGTGATATTTCCTTAACCTTACCTAGTAAAATCTTTGTGCAGTTTATTTCCACTACCATATTATTAAGTTTAAAGTGTTATTTTTTGTGCTCTGACCCTTCCTGTTTTATAATATCTTGTGTCTACTTCAATTTCTTTCAACAACATCTTGTAGTTTTCAGTGTATATAGGTCCTTCACTTTTTTGGTTAAGTATATTTCTAGGTGTTTTATCCTTTTTTGTAGCCATTATGGATGGAATTGTTTCCTTATTTCTTTTTTTAATATTTCATTATTAGTATACAGGAATGCAACAAATTTTTGTACATTTATTTTGTATTCTTAAAACAGTTTTCTTTTTTAAAAAAATTGTATTGCATTGATTGGCTATTACAGTTGTCCTGATTTATCCCCATTCCTACTTCTCCACCCAGCAACTCACACTCCCTCAGGCAACCCCCTCCGTTGCTCGTGTCGATGGCTCATGTGCATAAGTTCTTTGGCTACTCCATTTCCTATGCTGTGCTTTACATCTTCATGGTTATTTTGTAACTATCTGTCTGTACTTCTTAATCCCTTCATCTCTTCACCCACTCTCCTCCATGATGTTCCCTTCTGGCCACCATCAAAATGTTCTTCGTACCCATGATCTATGTCTCTCCTCTTGTTTGCTTAGTTTGTTTTTTAGATTCAATTGTTGATATGTATTTATTGCATTTTATTGTTCATGGTTTTGATGTTCTTTTTCTTAAATGAGTCCTTTTAACAGTTTATATAACAATGATTTGGTGATAATGAACTCCTTTCATACTTTCTTGTCTGGGAAGCTCTTTATCTTCCCTTTGATTCTAAATGATAACTTTGCTGGATAGAGCAATCTTGGCTGTAGGTCCCCGCTTTTCATGGCTTTGAATATTTCTTGCCAATCCCTTGTAGCCTGCAAAGTTTCTTTTGAGAAATCAGCAGACAGTCTTATAGAAACTCCCCAGTAGGTAACTAACTGCTATTCTCTTGCTGCATTTAAGATTCTCTCTTTATCTTTAACCTTTGGCATTTTAATTATGGTGTGTCTTGGAATGGGCTTTTTGCAACATCTTGTTTGGGATTCTCTGTGCTTCCTGGACTTGCCTGTCTATTTCCTTAACCAAATTAGGGAGGTTTTCTTTCATTAGTTTTTCAAATAAGTTTTCAGTTTCTTGCTCACTCTTTTTCCTCCTGGATCCTTATGATGTGAATGTTGGGTCTTCTGAAATTGTCCCAGTGGTTTCTTATACTATCCTCATTTTTTGGGGGGGGTTCTTTTTTCTTCTTGTTATTCTGATTGATTGTTTTTTGTTTGTTTGGTTGGTTGGTTCCTTGTGTTGCAAAACATTGATTTTATTCTTGGCTTTATCCACTTGACTGTTGTTTCCCTGTAAATTGTTCTTTATTTAAATTAGTATATCCTTCATTTCTGTATGGCTCTTTTTTATGCTGTTGAGGTCCTCACTAAGTTCCTTGAACACCCTTGTGACCAGTCTTTTGAACTCTGCATCTGATAGATTGCTTATCTCCATTTTGTTTAGCTATTTTCTGGAGGTTTGATCTGTTCTTTCATTTGGGCCATGTTTCTTTGTCTCCTCATTTTGGCAGCCTCCCTGTATTTGTTTCTATGTATTAGGTGGATTTGTTTTGAATCTGTGTCTTGGTAGTGTGGCCTAATGTAGCTGGTGTCCTGTAGGGTCCAGTGGCACAGCCTCCCCTATCACCCAAGATGGGCACTCAAGGTACACCCTTTGTGTAGGCTGAGTACACCTTACTCTTGTAGTTGAAATTTTGTTGCAGTTGGCAGATCAATGGGACAGATTTACCCAGACCAGTCAGCTGCAGGGACTGCCTGTGACCGCTGACCACCAACCTTCACCCCCTGTGAAGGATCAGCTGTGCAGGGGCAGGGTGGTAGTGCTCCAATGTGGTCTGTAGCTGTCCACTGTGTACGTTAGCCCTGGGGTTTCCTGGGCAATGTAGGCCAAGGCCAACCCCCACCTGTGTTTTGCCTGGCTAACCCTGTCTGCACTATAAAGCAAAATGAAATGGCTGCAACTTGTACTGAGATGAGAGATTCCTAGGCAGAGCCAAGCTGTGAATCAAAGATGGCCACTGCCAGTGTGAGGCCTGGGGCTCACTGAAGCCAGCTATTGCTTCTTTAACATGATTTTGGAAGTTGTGAAGCATGAGCCAAGACCAGCCATTCACATGGAAAAGCAGCCTGGGTGGGTCCGTAAGTCGGGTGAGGCAAGGCCTCTGGGCATCTACAAGGTGGATCTGACAGTGTTAGCCAGGTTGACAAAGTCTCAGATATGGTACCAGTTTACCGGCTCTTTGCAGGGAGGGTTTAGAAAAGAGACAATGGACTCTGCTCACCTTGATGACAGACACCAGTTTCTCCCTGTATACCACTGGTGCCTTTCAAGCCACTATGCTGCTGCTGGAGCTCAGAGGGAGTATGTCTGAGTAGTCGAGGCCATGTGTGGGTTAAGAGGAACTGCTTGGATCTCCAGAAGTTTCTTCCACTGACTTAATTCCCACTGTGTTTGTAGCCAGAAGTTGTGAGGACTTATCTTCCTGGCACTGGAACTCTGGACTGGGGAGCCTGGTGTGGGTCTGGGACTCCTTACTCCCAAGATGTTCCTCCCAAATTTTTATACACCATAGGTGGGTGTGGGACCATCCCACTCTGTGTCCCCACCTCTCCTACCAGTCTGGATGGATGTGGTTTCTTTAATTCTGTAGTTGTCATACTTCCATTCAATTCAATTTCTGACAGTTCTGAGTGATGGTTCGGTCAAGATGGCATCATAGGCAGACATGGCTCAGCTCTTTGCACAAACACATCATAATTACAACTAATATAGTTTTCCAATTACATTCTTTTAATAGAGTTTGACAGAATCTGAAATGAAAGGGTTGCTAAGGCAACTAAACTTGATTTTCAAGAAAAATCAACTCATGCTGTAATGGGACAGCATCTCAATGACATTTCCTATTTTGAGAGCTTTTCTGCATTCACATTTATTAAATAAAGTAAATATGCTTTTGAACCTGATCTAACAAATCAGGCCAAATGGAATTTAGTAAGAGAAAAGACAATGTTAAAGTCACATGTTTGCCAAACAAAAAAAGGAAAAGAACTTTACTTGAAAGCTCTTACTAGGAGAAAATGAGTTTTATAGCTCTATGTGTGTCTCTAAATCTCTATGAAGTATGAATATTTTAGGTATTCCAAGATATAGCACTTTGACCCTAATCAAAGTAATTTACTAAAATAATAAATATGGAAACCTCCATGGATGTTTGGGGGTATAAAAACACACACATTATTAAATAAACAGTGTATGAAAAGTTGAATAAGCACAAAGCACTATCCTCTGATATCTAGTACTTTTTGGATTTCATACACTTTGAATTCAAGTTTCTTTTTATTAAATTTTCTTTTTTATTCTCTCAATAATCTTCAAGTAATTTTTATTCCTTTTATTGCATTTGCTAACTGGGCTGATCTTTACATTAATAATGAGATGTAGCATCTATACAACAAGGTCATTTTGCATTTCCAGTTGTGCTCAGAGTGACAATTCTGAAGATCTCTCACTGTCCAAAAAGCACTCAACTTTTTGGTGATTCAGCAGTTTTGAAGTGAGGAAAGGAGAGTAATTTCTTAGGTTTTAAAAGCGTTTCTCCTATCTCAATCAAATAAATAATAGAAACTTGTTAACATTCGGGATTGAAAATACAGAGAGTGAAATGTAATTTGATGATGGCTTCATCATCTGCAAATGATGCCATAAATGTAAATACAGACTATAAAATTTAAAACTTTTAAAGCTTGTGTTTATCTGATTATTCCAGAAACATTTCAGGGAATGAATTTGTTTGTAGTGAGGTCAAAAACAACTGAAGAAGTCTTGCATGGAATTAGACTTGTCAAACCACTGTATCTGGAGGTATAAGATGCTCCACAGCTCCATGGAATACAGCGACAACTTAAGCTCCCTGCAGCCATATCGGGATATAAAAGGAAGGTTTAATTTCAGAGCAGTGTGCACTCATGACCTTTCTGCTACACAGTGAACTCTGATTAATGTTTCTACTCAAGGTGCTGCAATAATCATTAACTCAACAAGAAACTTAACTAAAATATAAACAATTAAATGAACCTTTTAGTGCAGATTTTACTGGTTTAAAGAAGATTAGCTCCTTAATTATAAGAAATTATAATCATCTCTCTGTTGTTGCTATTACTAAATGACTCCTTTTATAGCACAAATTGATTTGTGGGATTTAATTACCATATTTGTATTATCTTACTAAAAGTTAAGTGTAGAAAACTCTACTAATCTGGCTTTTTATAACTGTTCTTCTATTGGATTAATAAAAGAGCTTCAAAATTTTCGGGTTAATTGGAAAGGAAGGATTCTGGTAGCCACAGGCAACAATGAAATTATTCTGCTTAAATTATGATTAGAAACAAATAATATCTGATAACACATTGATGTAAAGTAAATTTTAATGAAAACTGACAAATCAAATGAATGAATTTCAAAAACAACATTCTTTGTGATAATCTCAGGGTCACTATAGTTGTTAGGAATTAAGATGACAAAAATATTAGTTAAATTCAAAGTAACCACTATACTGGAAGACCCAAAATAATTTGGGCATTCTGCAATTATCTTTGTTGAAAAACAGACTTGGTGTTTTGCAAAGAAATCATTTGTTCTGCCTTAGTGAAGCTAATTATTCTCAGCATGCAACCACTGTTTCAAATTGCAAAAGGCACATCAGCCTTTGCTGTATGTTGTAGGAATTAAAACCCAATCAAATGAGATAATGAAGTGCATACAAAGAATATGATAGCACTATTGCGATGCAATAAAAGTGAAAGCCATTTAAGGAAATGTTTCAAAAATCATAATTTAGAGTGTAAAAACATGTTGTAAAGCAAATGCTCATGATTTTATTTTAATTACTTATTGCTGAGAGATAAGCATTGGGTTTATTTATCGTGTGGTTAAGATGCTTCCTGTTAAAGACTGAAGAACATGGTGGTGGTTAACAGTCCAGCATGAAGCAACATAATGCAGGAGCTTTTTTAACTACATGGAAAACTAAGAAAATAGTCCACATTATGTTAGAGATAAGAATATACACTTGTAGGAATTCTATGAGACTATATTAAAAAGTATTAATTAAAAATAGAGTAGCATCCTTGCTCTTTTGTACTTGTACGCCTTGAAATAATAAAATACATTGGTGCTTCTCTTCATTAAAAAAATACCATCTGTGCTAACATCAACATCATACTACCCACTTAAAATTTTCTACTTATTCTTTTTTTGTGAAACCTATATTATCAGAATACATAAACCATTAGAAGTCCGCCTATATACATAATGAGCTATTGAAATATGATAAGGTCTGGGTCTGTGTTCCATTTTACTAAAAAAAAAAATTTCTTGTAATTTAAACCCATTGAGTTAATACTTTTTTTTTTTTATTGTTTGCTTTGTTGTTTTCTTCACACAAGCCATTGTCAGTGATGTTTCCTGCCACCACTGACACTACCTTTTAAGTCACATGGGTGAAATTAAGATGGATTATAGGTTTTATCCCTTGCTCCTTTTGGGAGAAACCAGAGCAAGCTTCCCTTTCAGCTGCCAACAAAGTGCAGTCATCTCAGCAGCCCAGAATGGGAAAGCAGCAGGATTCAAGCATCAGTAGTGACAACAGAGAGCATGAAGTTTCTGTTCATTACACACGGTGTGGGCTGCCTGTCTGGAGGAGCTTTTGCTGCAAAGTGTCGACTGAGGATAATGTCCACTGTTAGTTACTTACATGCCAACAGAATCCCCTGGGTGATAATATGTTAATAAGCTTTTCTCTTGCTCCTGTATCTTTTCTTCATATTACATTTTACCTTTGTTTACATAATGCTGATCATACATATTATGTTGTGCTAGAGTGGAGGAACATGGCACTTCGGCACGTGCAATTCCAAGCTCAGTGCCATGCACCCATGAAGGCTCAGCGAGTGATACATGACGTATAAGTCACTGTACCTACAGAGCTTGATGCAGTCTTTAGCACATAATAGAGACTTATTAAATGTTTTCCCATTGGTTGAATGAATGGGTGAATTTTCATCAAAGGTTTGATTTGGAGGACATAGTAGAGATCACATAAGAAATGTGATAAAATGAGTGGATACTATGAACTTTTCCAAAACCACAACTGGGTCACGATGGGAAGGTCTTAGATCTAGATATTTAGCTTGCATGAGTTTAATGGTGTTTTTCTTAAGTCAGTAGTAATATCTCTATTTTTAATTTGGATTAAAAATGTAGTAACTTCAGAACATGCAAAACTCTGTAAAATGAGGTTTCCATCAGTTTTCATTTAGGGACACATGTGTTTATGAGGGCATCTTGTCCTCACTGTCAACCTTCTCACACTGAGTACTCACATCCCAGCTTTGCTTATGTCCATCTCTTTCAGTTGAATAAAGTAAAACTGGGCAGTAAGCTATTGTCTAAGTAGAATTTGGCAGCTCTCAACTCCATTGTTCAACTAAGAAAGAAAAAAATTAACTACTTTTTTTCCCTTTTATCATCATCTGGGATCTACTGCAACAGTTTCTGTGCCCCAGATTAGCAAATGAAAAACGTTATTTTCTTTGTAAATTGCAAAAGGATGCAATTGTCATATGCTGAGACAAGTTAGCATCTGTATCTCAAGGGAAAAACTTTTAGAAGTGGCAGATCTGCCAGCAGCAATTAATTAGAAAGCTTTTCATAGTATTTGCAGTTACAGACGTGTACTAGCAGCCTGAGAAAATTGGTAGTGATATCTGCTGTCACCACAGGGTAGTACAATGGATGGAGCTAATTTAGTGATGTTTGTTTTCTTTTTTTTCCTCCAAGTGTCATATCTTCATCTTATACTGAGCTTGATTTTTCATTGTCAAGTGTTGAACTCTGCATCACTATAGACTTTTTATTGCATTGTAATGCATGGTGTATGAGATGTAAGCTTATCTTACTCTACAAGAATGAGTGCTCTTAGGCTTGTGAATGCCAAGATGTGTTGAACAGCTGGTCTCCTTTCACCACCTACTAAAGAGAAGTATGAAGAACAGCCATTCTCTTAGCAAAGAAAGATCTATCAACTTAAAATAATCAGTAGCAAGACTTTCAACAACATTTGTCAATTTTTCTAAAACAAACATAACTTCTATATAACAAATTATGTTTTACTTCAAGGACAAGTTCCAGGTTTTTAGTTCATTTATGGTAATCATCTATACCCAAAGTCATTCTTTCTTAGGAAAGTATTGTCCTTGAATTCATTCTGCATATCTGTCTTGGAACATTGGGGCATAGTTGGTTCCCTTTCTGATTACTAAATTAAAAAACAATTATTTAAAAATTTTAGACATATGAATTATTAATTTAGATTATTTCTCTTTTCACAAATACTTGTCATGCATCTATTATAAGCCTTGTATTATAAATAAATTTAAATTAGACAAGAATTTGTGTTTATTATTATTTTTTCAGTGGAGAGTTTCTCTACAGACTCACTGATTTGCAGGAAGCTGTCTCTAATTTAGAAAATAGAATGTGTAGGGAAATGATGGTGTCCTACCACTTTCAGACTCATTACTAACTACATGGCAAAGTTGTTAAACCTCTGTGTTAATTTTTGCCTGTACTACATACTAGTATCTTCCACACTTATTTTATTGAAAGGTATAAATAACATGTAATATGTGAAAGTGATGGACATCATTTAATTATTAAAGTTTTATTTTACAGCTGATTGGAAAATATATAAGAAAAAGAAAATATAAAATAAAGTAATTGACTTCCAATTACACATGATGGGTTGAACATAAGAGTTCTCCCTGCTTCATCCTTAAATGCTATTAAAACACCAACAGCGGAATTTAAAATGTATAAATACATAAGGCCAAATAGAATAGGAGAGGAAGATATAGCAGGTCCTCTGATCACATTTCACTCAACTTCGTTTCATTATAATGCCGAAGGGATGCTGTAGGAACTTCGCTTTTGTTCATATCAATTAGCCTATACTGACACTGGTTTTGTTATATGGTGTTTAGCTTCAAAATGCAGATCCTATTGAGGACATTCAGGGCTTACTGTAGTACAAAATAAGAGGCGTCAAACATTTAGAAAAAATTAAAAGAGAAGAAAACTTTAAAAATAACTCAGCATAATGGAGGAAGCCGAGATCTTGCCTGTATCAAAGTATAAAGCAAGCGCAATTCATCAGGAAGGGTCAGAAATCAGAGGTATCTCCTGCTCTGAGGGTAGGGTAAAAGAGGACTGCAGTGTTGTATCGCCAGTGAGACTCACTCACCTTGTTGTTCATATAGGTGGTGCCTGAGGGATTCGGAGGGAAAGTCCAATGACCCGTTACAAAAACCTGCCCAAGTACAAAGGGTAATGCAACTGTGGACACCACTACTCACCTCTCTCATCAAAGACACATGCTTTGCATTTTTTCCTCTCCTGTTCTATTAGGCCTTGTATATTTTTACAATGAAAATTTTGTTGTTGATGTTTTAGTCTGGTTTGGGGACGAAGCAGATAGACCTCATGTTCAACCCATGGTGCTAGCCACCATGGAGTAATGACTTCCAGCCTGCCTATGTTGTGAATTATATTTCCTATTTGATCAGAGTTGAACCCTAAGAGAAGTATATTATCACCAACTTAATCCCTGCTAGCTCTCTGGAGAATAGACTTGAAGTTTTATGTTTCAATAATTATCAACCCACTATTGCCTACCTATGTGTCAAAAAATTTGACCAGAAAACATGTAGAGATTTATGAAATCCAGGTAAGCAGACAAAAAAATGGTAAGCCTTTGTGGTGATAGAGTTGTCTAAATGTAGGAATCTATAGCAGAGATATGGCTATGTATTTATCAAAACCACTCCATTCTCTTCATCTTGGGGATATTGGGAGGTAAATTTTCCAGATGCCCTTACAATTTGGTTGTGGCTATGTGTTATCCTGTTGTGCAGTGACCTGTAAGAGAAATAACGTAAACATCTTGCAGGACTCTAGAACTCTCTTGCTCTCTCCTTTCCTTTGAAAGCAACCGTGTAGGCCATGTGTTGAGATATTGAGTCAAAGATGGAAATAGCCTAGGTCCCTGGAGAATAACACAGTTTAATCAGTAAACACGGATCAGTAGAAATTATCCAATCTGATGAAGAGTGGAGAAAAAAATGAAATGAGCAATGCCCCAAAGCCCTGCGAGGCAACATCAGGCATGCTAACATGTGCATGAAAGAAGTAGCAGAGGACAGCATGGGGAGGGAGGAGAAAAGAATAATGCTGGGAGAAACTGTTCTCAAAATACTCCCAAATTTGATGAGAAATATTCATCTAAACATTTAAGAGTCTCAGCTAATCCTGAGTAGAATTAGAGCGCTATATCAAAGAGTAAGAAAATGTTATAAGGCACAAAGAAAGACAAAGACTTTAGAACAAGGGAACCACGATAAGATGAACGGCGAACTTTTCTTCAGGAATAATGGCTCACAGGAGACATCAGAATGTCACATTGAAAGAGTTGAAGGAAATGAAACTGTAAACCAAGAAATCTAGGTCCTTCAAAACCATCCTCCAAAGATGAAGATGAAATAAGACATTGCCAGATAAACTCTGAGAGGATTAATTGCTACCAGCCTTGCCTTACAAGGAGTACCAATGGAAGTCCATTCATCCGAAAGAAAATGAAACCAGACGGCAACTCCATCCCACAAAAAATAGTGAAGGGTGTCAGAAACGGTAAACAAGTGAAAGAGGCTATAAATATATTTATTATTTTCCCCTAAATTATTTAAGGTTTTATACAGCAGTATTTATAATACTGTTCTGTTGGATTTATAACATGTATAGGTCACACAGGGGAGGAGAGAAAAAGGAGATATATTGGAAAAAAGATTCTATACTTTATGGGAATTAAGTACTAATATTCTGAAGTAGGTTGTGAAAGACTGAGATAGATAGTGTAGTCCTTAGAGTGATTAACTCAAAAAAATATTTTAAAAAATTCAGAGGGTTTAAAATGATCTGCTGAAAAACAGAAAATAAGGCATTAAGGGGGAAAAGAGAAACAAAGAGAGATATGAGATGTACATAAATGTTCACAGCAGAGTTACTTATGCTAGCCAAAAGATAGAAGCAATCCCAATATCCATCAATGCATTACAGGATAAAGGAAATGTAGGGTACCCATGTAACAAAATCAAGGAAGAGCTGATTCATAATATACCATGATTAAACCCTGAAAATTTATGGTGAGTGAAAGAAGCTATTCACCAAAGGTCATATATTTTATGACTTCATTTGTTTCAAAATGTCCAAAATAGGTCAGTCCACAGAACCAAAGAGTGAGTATGTGGTTACCAGAGGCTGGGGGAGGAGGAGAATGGGAACAACTGGGTTTGGGATTTCCTTTAGGCCTAATGAAACTATCTGAAATTTAAAACCGGCTCTCCCTTCACTACTACACATACCTACAAACCAGCAAGCTAATCAGCTGACTAACCAACAAACAAAAGTTGTTATTTTAAAAAAAAGATGTTGGAAGGAATATAAAAGGTAAATGTCAGAGTCAGGCTTGGGAGAGAAAGTAAAATCTATGGCCACTTATTACAAACATAAAAAGTAATGTGTTTTATCTTTTAATAATTTGGTAGGTGTGGCAAGAAGGGGGGAATAAAAAGAAGCCTGAAATAAATTTTGTCCACCCCAAATCTTGGTCAAGTATGACACCTAGAGGCCACACAAACAGAATTTCTTAAAAAAAAAAAAAAAAAACATAAGGCAAGATGCATTAGTGTAGAGAATGTATTTAAAATTTTTATTTCAAAGTGGACATTCTTAGACCCTATCCTATGTAACACTCTATCAATGAATAACTATATATTTCTTCATTTACTTATTGTTTTTATTCATAAAACTGATGATGTTAAAAGTTGTTCCCCTCCCTGTCAAGTAATTGAATTTTTGATGATTTATTCTAAATGTTGGTACTAGTCACTGAAAGTCATTACCCATATGACTTATGGGCTATGAAGTATGTTTATATGCTTATGTTCAAATAAAGAGAAAACACTAGCATGGATATGCATACACCTTCCCCCCTCCACTCTATGGAGTTTAGAAATGATAGAAAAATAAAGACAGATGGAAGAATACCACATAAGAGGTGACAGGTTCAGAATTGTCTCATTTCTAAACATTAAAAAATATGCTTTGCATTTTTCATCTATTGGTTTGGAAAACTTCTATAGCCCTGGCTCATTAATACTTGAACAGTTCTTTATGAAAAATGATGAAGGGCTTTCTTCATGGCAGCCGGTACAGATGGTCAATTTAATCTGCATCCTTGAGACTTCTCAGGACTAAATTTTGACATCATGTCATTAGACATTTGTATGTTATTTATATTATACTCTAGAAAACAAAGAATGTTATGTCTTGCTATCTTTTGCCGCCTATCAGTTTTATTGATAGGATTTATCCAGCTGGACACTACAGCTTTCACAAAAGAGCATATTATATATATATATATATATATATATATATATATATATATATATATATATATATATATGTAATATATATATAATAAAATATATATCACTCCTGTCTCCTCAGAGACCCATACATCTTTGTCCCCAAGTGCAATGATGACATTGCTATAGAACAGATACGTAGCGGAGGTGGAGACAGATGTTTACATGACTTTGTTTCTGTAACCTTGTCCAGACATGTCATTGCTACTGACTGATGGTGAGTATATGTGTTTGTGTGTGACCCCTAAGCCTTGTATAAATTGTAATTAAAAGAAGGAAATCCATTGTTGGCTATTTTCAAACACTATCATAGAATATTCACTCGAGTTGTTTATTTTAAGTGGCAGCAAATTTTGACTTAGAAGTGGTCCTTGGCTCATGTTTGAGGTTGTGGTTATAATGTTTAAAATTTCTCCCAGTTGAGCATTTATTATAAAACCATGGATAAATATAAAGATTAGAATCTTAAAGTTTCTTTTGACATTAGCTTTTTAAGTTTAGCTTCTGGTGACTTTTCAAAGGGTTAAGTAATTGCCCTGTACATCAAATTGTACTAACTTGACTCCTTACATTTTGCATCTTCTGTTGTTATTAATGAGTTTTTACTTGGTGAATCGATTTGGGACTTCCCAAGAATGCTTAGAATGGAGTAATATGAACAGTATTTTCCATTTAAAATGCTCCCTGTGTCAGAGTTAGAGGATTTCCAGGTTTAGGACTGTTTTGGTAGCTGAGAAATACAAACAGACTGGATAGGCAAGCACTGCCACTGTGGAGTGCTATTGTGGTTTTCCCTAAGACGTCAGAACCAAGCAGGTCCTATTTTCTTCTTTGGTGTAACTCCTTCAGGGAGCCATACATTAGTTAAGATCAGGCTTCCTTTGTATCCCTTATCAACCCATAATCTTTTGATTGTTGCCTGTTTTTCACCAGTGAAGAAATAGTAATCCACACTAGCTTATCTCTCCTAATCACAGACTCACAGAGCTAGGGCTCTGTGAGCTTTTAATTCCCTCTTAGAGGCCTAACAGAGTGGAAAGTAAACAAAGAAGGAATTTGCAACCTTCAACATTGCTAATTTCCTCTGATGTCAGAATACTTAAACAGGCAGGATCTGGGAATTATTTGATCAAACCTGCTCTTAATCTAATGCATGCAGAAGGGCTGTGTCTGGAATGATGTGCAAAATGACAGGCGTCCCAAGAGAGCTGTATGGAAGGTTTCCTCTTTCAGAAACAGTAGCTTCCTCATTTTAAACTCTTGGTTGGCTCTGCTGATGAAGTAAATTCATAAAAGTACTTTTCCTGCTTTTTAAATTTTATTTTCATTTGGCCAAATACTGCTGACCGGATGTGAATAGTTTTCTTTGGCTTGGCTTGCTGTTTGCAGAGTTTTTAATTGGCTAAATGCCTTGATATTACTTTAGCTTTATTAGGAAATGAATTAATAAAAGGTCATAATTGGGGGAAATAAAGAGAAAGGGCAAAAAGCATAATCTGACATCACATACATTCCTCCATTACTACTGGTTTAGGAAAGTGAAAACACAAAGAACAAAAGACCCAAAGCCATGAGGTTGTTCACATCCCCTATTTCTACACTAAGAGTTCAGAGAAATGATGGCCAGGGATGTTTCAGAATTTACTAATTTGGAGATATCAAAACAATGAAAACTCAGTTTTCCCTTTAATTTTACTCACAAGTTTGTGGATATTGAAAGGCAGCCTATTTTGGCAGAGACAAGTAAAGGGAGACCAATTTTATTTATCCATATCTCAGATACAATTTTTACTAGTTTTTGTAAAATGTTATCCACAAAACTAGATAGCATTGTGAATACTTAGTATTGTACATATTGTTTTAAAAGCTACTAAAACACAATGTACTTTGATTTGTCAGAGTAGATCAATATAACCCATATTTTTATTGAGAATAGATCAAGTTGAAACATTTTTAAAAAGTGGTGAAGTGCATTTCGGCAGTAAGTGAACACCTTTGTTGTTTTCCTGTTTTCACATCTGATCATAAGTCCTGCTCCCCACAAAAAGTGATTCAGAAGGCACCACTGGAAATCAGTTACAAACAATGATATTTTGTGTACATATACAGTAAGAATAACATACCACTAGAGCTAGCCTTTGACTCCTTGGGTGACGAGGAATTTCAGTGCCTGTTATTTGTCATGCTGAAGCCTGTCGGGTGATGATTCTTTTTATTGGTGTATCCTTCCAAACATATTTCATCACACCATGTGCACGGGAGTTCTTTGGGCGGGTATGTTGCATCTGGGTGCCCCCTGTCTCTTTCGCTCGCTTCCTTTCTCGCCCTCGCGCTCCCCCCATCCCACCTCCTCTCCCTCATCTGGGCTCACGCCCCCTCCTCTCTCTCCAGCTGGCGGCCGGGGCTGCGCTGCTCCCCAGACCTGGAGGACCTGCTCAGTCAGCTGGGGCCCCCTGCGGACGGACGGCTGCTTCCCTCGCCACTAGGACTTGCGACTGTGCGCGGAATGGCAGCCGCAGCAGCATCCCCGCCAGCGGAGGTGGCGGCTGCAGCCACGGCCACCGCGGACGCTATTGTTCCCCGGTGTTAAAAGAGCTTTCACTCCTTTTCATCTGAAACGAACAATAGCAGGGAGAGCTTTGCTTTCTGTACTCCTTGGGAAGACATTCCGAGGGCGAAGAAAAATTCCCTGCCCACCGTGTTCCGGATCTGGACCCTGGAGCGGCTGCGAGCGGCATGGGGCTGCCAGCGAGGCGCTCGGCGTCGCGGAGCCCAGGAGCGGAGGGCCCGCGCCGGGGCGTCCTGCAGCTGCTCCCGCTGCTGCATCTGCTCCCACCGCTGCTGCTGCTGCTCTGCCCGAGCGCCTGCGGGGCTGCGGCTCCGGGCGAGGCCGAGACACCCACCCTCTATCTGTGGAAGACTGGTAAGTGGGACGGAGTTCCCTTGCATCCCCTCTTCACAGCTGGGCACATTACCAAACTGCCGGGCTTCGGGAGGGACCCCCGTGCTTCTCAATGGCTCGGGTGTGCTGGGATCCTACGGTAAAAGTATGATTCTTAGGAAGCAAATTAGGTCATGTCCGATGCTATTTGGAAAGAAAAGCCTAACAACTACGAGGCGTTAGTGACGCACTGGAATGAGCTCTCTGGCGCAGCTCTGTAGTTAATAAGGACAACCAACGCCGCACTTTCGAGATGAAGTGCTGTGTTTTTAACCTCTGGATTCTCCTTCCGCTACTAGTTTCTTGAATGTATTTCTAGCAAAGAGCCAGCACACAGTTTCGCCCCGGTCTTTATTCTGTCTCGAGGCAAACTCCGTGTTCAGTGCCGAGATACAGATGGGGACAGAACTGAATTTGTTAAGTATAGCTTTGTGATATGTGGGACACGTGGCAGCAAGCCAAACAAGAGCAGTTCTGACAGTTAAAGGCAAACGGGGCTCCAGTGAGCTCTCTGAGACCAGGTGAAACTCAATTCTCCGCGAGTGAATTGCGGGGCTTTTTGAAGTGCACGATTGTCAGGATGTTTAGGTTTAAACTTTTTCTGCCTGGAGATTCTTTTGCTTTGTTTTGAACCAGCCGACAAAAGCAGCAAGTAATTACTCCTCAGCACCTCCTGGCAAAGTGCTGACTACAGGTCCTGGTGGAGCAGTGACAGGCAGGAAAACAATACCAAGTGAGGAATCACCGCTCCCTCCCCAGCGACTCCTTTCTCCTCTGAAGGACACTGAGAATTCTTTAGCAGACTTGAAACTTGTGATGTTTATCGGAGTCAAGTGGGAAACGTTATTCCTGTTGCTTAGAGCGAAGGATAAATTAAGTTTCTTGGCAATGCCTAGACATGAAAAGAAGCATGCTGGAGAAAGGAGGGAGAGTATGTATTCATTATGGGTTTGCAAACAAGTTACAGGAGAATGAGTCTGCTAACTTCAGCTGTCAGTAGTTCTCTGCTACACAGATCAGTCTACTCTGCAATTATACCGATATCCTGAATTTTTAAAGTTGTTGCATCTATCCAACAACTTACTGAGATGGGGCAGAAATTGATTTAAAGCTGACTTACACGGTTTGGCCCACAATGTTGCACACAATATACACCCACTGTTTTTTAGAAAAACCATTTGGATTGATGTTAACTGTTGTTAACACTTGCAGTTTCAAGACGATGAGTGGATGTAGATAAAGTCAAATGAATTTCATTGTAAAACAAAGAGTGGGTCTTCTCTAGTTTAGTTAAAGCCATCGTTTTACTTTTAAAAAGCTCAGTCATAACAACACACTCTAATCAAACTATAATTTACCATTAAATGGTATTATTTGGATGGTTGGTGGGAGTTTCTCAGGTACGTGTGGGACAAAATAGTGCTCGCTGGGTTGAATTTGGTGCTGTTAAAGTTAACAAGAGCCAAGCAGTTATTTAGATAGAAAAAGAGTCTAGGCAACATTTAGTGTGCAGGAACGGAGGTGCCAATATATGTCAACATAAATGTCATGGTGGGAACACAAGCCAATAAACAGTTTGAAATAGCGGGAAGCTGTCGCAAGCAAAGATGTGGAGACCTTGGCTGCAGCACCAGTTCCAGCGCTTGCTAGCTATGGGAATGTTGGCAGTGCACTTAACTTTGATGCCTCCATTTTTCCAGCTGCATAGAAATGCGGTGATACCTTCTCTGACTACTCACAGTATTATGAAGATCAAATGAGAGAGTTGTGAGAAGTAATCTGTAAACTCCAATGTTGTGTGCTTGTCCAGATACAAATAGGCTAGTATGAGAGGGATGATAATGACATCTTTTCAATGGTGATTATCTGGTTTGGTGGGGAAAAAAATGGCGAATTAAACTGGAGAGCAAAATAATGACCTCTTTATTGTTTTTGAGTGGGAAAGGCAATTTTACCATATCTATAAAGGAACTGAGAGTACTTATTGAAGGGACTAGGGAATATTTGAAGGGGAGGGATATATTGTAAATGAAAATGTAGAGATGACAGAATCATGAGTGTTTCTCACTTGATGAAAAAAAAAGACTCAGGAGGGAACTGGGAGAGAAAATGAGGTGAGACAGTCCAAGATATCTATCCCATTAGGATAAGCTTGGTCTGGATACAGCAAGTTATGTGGAGTGACATGATTGGTGAGATCACTGAAGTGATGGAGTGAAAGGTACAGTGGGTGAGAAGCTGGGATAGAATTCTAACACTGTGTTTATCAACAACAAGCTCTAGAACCTTGGCAAAGTCATTTGACTTTGGTTCTCGGCTTCCTATTTTGTAATAATCATTAATTAGGAAAGATGATATTCAAGGGCCTGGTCAGCCTGAAAGTGTATCAACTGTATATACACATATGCATATGCATGTACTATAAACACACATATATGCATATATACACATAATATATTAACATGTATGTAATAAATACATGAACATAATATATAAAGTTTGTGACATATAATATACTATATAATGTATATTATATGAAATTTTAATGTATAATGTATATTACATAAAAGTTTTGCCCTGACTGGTGTGACTCAGTGGATTGAGCATGAGCTGTGAACCAAAGAGTCGCCAGTTTGATTCCCAGTCAGGGCACCTGCCTGGGTTGCAAGCCAGGTCCCCGGTAGGGGGCATGAGGGAGGCAACCACACATTGATGTCTCTCCCCCTCTCTCCTTCTCTTCCCCTCTCTCTAAATATGAGTAGATAAAATCTTTTTAAAGAAGTTTTATTAAATCAACTCACAACAAAGAAATGATTGAGGACTCACTGTGTGATTTACATGAAGTCATGTAGTAGGAGAAGCTGACTAGGATATTGTCATCTCTGCCCTCAAGAAACTTGCAGTTGAATAATGCTATATGTAACCAAGAATTACAACATGGCATATATCATACTCATAAAAGACACACTGTAAGAGCAGGGAGGGTGTGTAGCTGATAAAGGGGGTTGTGCAAAGTTTTAAACAGGAGCTAATGTTGATCTGGATTTTGAAGGAGGTCCTAGATTTTTACTCAGGGAGTAGTAGAAGTCCATTCCAGCAGAGAAAAGAGAGAAAACAAAAGTGACAGGCATTAAAACATTCCTAGATCTTGGAAATACTGTAGCTGAAGTCCAGGATGTTTGATCAGAATGAATGTATTTAATGCCAATGAGGTGAGTTGGGCCAGATTGTAAGAAAACCTTCAAACCATGGTAAAGATGTTAGAGTTTAAACTGTAAGCAGGTGGAAACCATTGGAATCTTTGAGTAAAAGTATTGACTTATTCTTTGCCAGGAAAGGACAGAGGGGAATTAAGAGGCTAACACATCAGTAAGGAGAGGGACTAGAGGCAAAGGGGAGCAGAACTAAGACCATAGAAGTTTCAGTGACGGATGATAGTGGAGGACTGGGGGTCACACTGCAGAAGTTTTAGTTGAGGTGTAGAGCACAGGGAAGAAACTCTGTTCCCTGTACTGTGCGGCCATTGCATTCAAAATGACTGAGCAGGTAGAGCAAAGGATCTGAATCGAATTTTGCATTAAGCTTGAACATTTCTCCATGGAAACGATTCAAATGATTAAGAAGGCCACCGTTATGGACAACTGGTGATGGGCAGCTTCATCACGATAACATGACCATTCATGTATCACGTCTTCTGCAGAGTTTTCTGGCAAAACATCAAATCACCCAAGTGACTCAGTTCCCCTATAGCCCAGATTTGGCACCCTACAACTTCTGGCTTTTCCCAAAACTAAAATCACCTTTGAAAGGGAAGAGACTTCAGAATGGTGATAAAATTCAGGAAAATATGAGGGGGCAGCTGATAGCAATTGGGAGAACTGTGTGAGGTCCCAAGGTACCTACTTTGAAGGGGACTGAGGCATCGTTGTCCTATGTACAGTATTTCTTGTGTCTTGGATCTTCTTCAATAAATGTCTCTATTTTTCATATTACATAGCTAGGTGCCTCGTGGGGAGACCTCATATGCATGTTATATATGTATATGTTACATGTATGCTATATATGTGTTTATACACATAAATGTTTTGTATGTGTATATGTAGTATATGTATATATATTTTTTACTTAATTGCTTTGCCTTTCTTTTTCACCTAGATCTCCTAGCCCCCTCCCATCTGACAGTTGTCAGTCTGTTCCATGTGTCTATGCTTCTGTTTCTATCTTGTTAAATTAATTTGTTTATTAGATTCCACAGTACACGAGACCATGTGATATTTGTCTTTTTCTGACTGGCTTATTTCACTTAGTATAATGTTCTCCAGGTCCATCCATGCTGTTGCAAAAGATAAGAGTTCCTCCTTTTTTACTGTTGAGTAGTATTCCACTGTGTAAAAAAAAATGCACTGCAGCTTTTTTGTCTGCTCACCTATCAATGGGCACTAGGGCTGTTTCCAGATACTGGCTATTGTAAATAACGCTGCTATGAACATGGGTGTGCATACATTCTTTTGACTTAGTGTTTTGAGTTTCTTTGGATATATTCCCAGTAGTGGGATCACTGAGTCAAAGTCAGTTCCATTTTTAATTTTTGAGGAAATTCCATTCGGTTTTCCACAATGGCTACACTAGTCTCCATTTCCACCAACAGTGTTAGGATTCCCTTTTCTCTACATCCTTGCCAGCACTTGTTGTCTGTTGATTTATTGATGATAGCCATTCTGACAGTCATGAGGTGATATCTCACTGTGGTTTTAATTTGTGTCTGTTTGTACAGTATTAATGATTTGAGCATCTTCTGATATGTCTATTGGCCATCTGTATGTCCTCTTTGGAGAAGTATCTATTCAGAAACTTTGCCCATTTTTTAAAAAATAGAACTGTTTGTTTTCTTGATATTGAGTTATATAAGTTCTTTATGTATTTTGGAAATTAACCCTGTATCAAATGTATCATTGGCAAATATGTTTCATTGATTTGTATGCCTGTTCTTCTGTCAGTACCATGCTGTTTTGATTTTTATGGCGTGGTAGTATAGTTTAATATCAGGTAGTATGATACCTCCAACTTTGTTCTTCTTTCTCAAGATTGCTAAGGATATTAAAGGTCATTTGTGGCTCCATATACATTTTTAGAATGTTTGTTTTAGATCTGTGATATATGCCATTGGTATTTTAATTAGAATTGCATTGAATCTACAGATTATTTTGGGTAGTATGGGAGTTTTAATAATATTAATTCTTCCTATTCATGGTATATGCTTCCACTTATTTGTATCTTAATTCCTTTCTTTAGTATTCTATAATTTTCGAGTACATGTCTTTTACATCCTTGTAAATTTATTTATAGGTACCTTATTTTTTGTTGTTGCAATAATAAATGAGATTATTTTCTAAATTTCTCTTTCTGATAGTTCATTATTGGTCTATAAAAATGCCATTGATTTCTGGATTTTAATTTCATATTCTGCTACTTTACCAAATTCATTTATAAGTTCTAATAGTTTTTTTGTTGGAGCCTTTAGGGTTTTCTGTCTGTAATATCATGTCATATGCAAATAATAACTTTTACTTTCTTTGGTAAAGGACATTTTATATAGACTGGTAGAGATACAAACTTGATTGAATAATGATAGTGGAAAAGGTATACTATCAATAAAGTTGAATAATGAGGTGAAATATAAGTCCCTCTACTACAGTTTTTATTTTTTAACAGGGAAACCCCAGTTATAAGACATTAAAATATCAAAATATAGAAGTTAAATATTTCAACAGTTTTGTCACAGCCATTTGAAAGGTTTCAAATCTTTATGTGAATAGTTGGAAGACATTTTACACACACGAAGGTAAAGTACTTTTATCAAAAGATGAATAATTAATGTTACTGATAAGTTACTTTTTTTGCTTTTTAATATTCTAGAATATGGACTTATTTCAATAATAATTTAGGGCTAATTATATTCACCTAGCAATTCCAAATTAAGGGCATCAATGCACAGGCCAAACCGTGATTGACTTAACATGAGTCAGACAGAATACAGTGAATACCTCCGACTTGTCAGTTTTTGTCATAGTAATATTTTGAAAAAGACCTTAATGAACTGAATAAATTTCTATAATGATGAAATTACATTGAAATTCAATAAGTAGTTATGCACTAGCCATTGTTCATAATTCAAGTTATGAGGGCATTTAACGGTGTTTCTCTCAAGGAAATTCTTTCTAACATTAAATGCTTCTGCACTGTTCATCCAACACCAGATAATACTATTAATGACTGTTGCTGTCTTTTACCTAGCTCATTGTGCATAAAATAACCCACGGCTTCAATATAAAATTAAAATGTCCTTTTTTCTTTTCATATACTTGTACCAATATAAAGTATTTTGCAATGTATAGGGAAAAGTATCAGTCCTTATCTTCCTATTCCTTAAATAACAAATGGGAGGGGGATGCCTATTCCAGGTAGTAATAGCATGAGGGTGGCATTATCTTAATGAAAGTGTTTTACACATCTGTTGTGCTTACAGTTTGCCTTAATTTGGACTGACACAGTTTGCTCATTAAATGAAGAATAGGAATGGAGCAGACTGGACAGAATGTGGGCACCGACGTCAATTACTCTGGAGCAACATGGATCAAAATGTATCATGTTACCTACAAAATTATGTCACTTCCCTGAATCTTGTTTTTCTATCTTTAATATGGGAAAAGCATATATATTCCATAGGGATCTGAGGATTAAATATGGTAACATGTAATGTGTGGTGGTCTGCTTGAGACATATTAGAACTTCAGTAAATGGTAGTTTTGTTATTGCTATTATGCTGATATATAATACAGTGGCTACTTAATTTTATGACCTGGAGCAAGTCCAGTAATCTGCATTAGCTTTCTATAAAGCATCATTTTTTTTTTTTTTTTTTTTTGGTAAATGCACTAGAAAGTACAAATTGATACAGTTGGAGTGCTAGATACTCCAGCAAATTATAAGGCAGATGGTATGGTGGGATGGAATGAACACAGACTTTGGAATCAGACAAACCACTGTTTAAATCTTGCTTTTTCCTGACTGAGCAAGTTATTTAAACTCTCTGACTTAGCTTTCTTACCTTCGAATGATGATAGAAGTTCTGAAGTGAAGGGGCATTTGTGAAGCTTTAACAGGCTGTAAATAACAATATCCACCAAAATGTCCTAAATTTCCTAGACGTTCAAAAATAGTTCACTCTCCTCATATTCTTTATCCTTTTATCTCCTAAAAATGACACAACTTGTAGGAATTGTTCTCATCCAATACATTTATCTGTCTTCTCCCACTAAGGGACACCATGGAAAACAAAACAAGTTTGGAAAGAAGTTATTTTATTATAGGCTTGTCTGTTTTTTATTAGTTTGGCACATATGTATGCAGCATGGACCAAAGACTGTAAAAATATTTTAAGTGGCAAGTTCAGGGTGAATTATTTTATCAGATTTTTTTATACTGAATTTTACTTGTGTCTTGCGATTTCTCAAAAATCTGAAATTTCACATTCTTGCAATTAACATTGTCACATGGGCCTTCCGAATGAAATTATTTCACAGCAGAATTATTTGTGGTTTATGCATTGTTTTGTTTTACTTGTTGGGTGATGATTTAAGTAAACTCAGTTTACGTCTTGTTTTCCTACCCTTCTTTTTTTTTAACATGCATAACACAGTTATTGCTCAAAGTTTATTAATTATTTAGATAAAAAAGTCAATGTTCAGGTGGTTTTCTGAAGCTACAATATCGCAATGGATTGTGGTAACTCAGGTCAATCCTTATGCAAACTGTAGGGAAGCCACCTGGTTTGCAACGTGATGAAAGACCCAGCTGGGAGTGATATTAAGAGTGCTATAGAGCAGCGCACACCCAGACTCTTCCTGTGTGTCGTTGCTATATAAAAAACTGGGTTGAGGTTGGTGGGATGAGATGCTGACATTCTGGTAAAGATGCTGGGGAAGGGTGATGTGCTTTGGACTCATTTGGGAGGAAATGAAGCCTCTCAACCTGTGACATTTTGCTGCTGGATCTCTCTGGGAAGGGGAAGCCTGTCAGTCTAGCAAATATATAGGACAGGCTCCCTCAGAATTAATTTAAAGGCACATTAGAGTAGTCCTTAATGAAAGAAGCATTCGGGAAAATACAGCTCTTTTTATCACAAGAACATCACAGAGTGTGAGTCAGAGGTGCTAATGAGTCATAAGGTAGAGACTTTTTCCTAACTTTTTTCATCAAAGCTGTACTCTTGACACTTTCAAATGTATCAAAATGATGAACAACAAAGGAAGTTACATTGAATCCCCAGGTACCCAAGCAAAAGGAAAAATAATATTTAGAGGAAGTAATATAACAATTAAAAAGCATATGAGGAAAGAGTGGGGGGAACATAGCAGGAACTATGTGAAATCATAGTCTTCCTTTTATCTTTCTTATTGGTGCCACATTGTATCAATGCTATTCCATGAGAAAAGGAATAAGGGCAGATGTGAAAAAGCACAAGTGTGCTCCTTTATGTGGAAACAAATTTTCAGATGAAACATGTAATAGGGTGATGTTCAAGGGGTCTATGCCCCGGGAGACATCTGAGAGATGGTCCGCGTGGAAGGTACTGAGTGGCATCGGTGAATTCAGGAGAGGCTATGCGTGGCTGCTAAAACTCGGGGAGAAGGTGAGGCATTGCAGGAGAGCAGCATAACCAGGAGAGAAAAGAGAAAACAGGCAAATCATCTACATTCTTTTAAAATTATACTTAAAGTCTGTAGTTTATGATAGAGTTTACTCTAAGGAACATTTTATGGTTTTGGACAAATATGCTCATATGTACCCACCATTAAGTATCATACAAAGTGGCTTCACTGACTGAAAAAGCCCGTCTTCACCTATTCATTCCTCGGCCTTTCCCTTTTCCCCCTAAATCTGTGGTAATCTTGGGTCCTTTTCCTCTTTCCGTTGTTGAGCTTTTTTGAGAATGTCATGTAGTTGATATAATACATTACGTAGCTTTTTCAGATTGGCTTCATTCACACGATAATGAACATTTAAGTTTTCTTCGTGTCTTTCACTGGCTTGATAGCTCATTTCTTTTAATTACTGAATAATAATCCATTGTGTGGATGTAGCACAATGTGTCCACTGGTGTGCTGAGGGACATCTTCATTGCTTCCAAGTTTAGAAGTTATGCACAAAGCTGCTATAAACATCCACGTGAAAGTTTTGGTGTGGACGTAGGTTTTCAGCTCCACTGGGTAAATCACTGGAGCGCATCACTGGATCATAATATGGGAAGAGTATGTTTAGCTTTGTAAGGAGCTGCCAAATTGTCTTCCCAAGTGTGGGGGTGTCATGTTGTAGTCCCACCAGTGATGAATGCAAATTCCCATTGCTCCACACCCTGCTGGTGGTGTCAGCATTTTTGATTTCAGCTATTTTAATAGGTGTGTGCAGTCGTATGTCACTGTTCTAGTTTGCTATTCCCTACTGATGTGAGCATCCTCTTTTCATCTGTTTACGTGTCATTCTTATCTTCTCTGTTGGGGATCCCCATTCTTCTCGTAGCATGAGTGAGAGTAGCAGGAGCAGGCAGAACTCTTGTAAGACAGTCCAGAGTCTCAATCCAGAATGTGCCGCACGTGCGGCACTTCTTGCTGCCCTGACGACATGACCTACACCAAAGACAATTGTTTATAAAGAGAAAGCACACATGGAAATTCAGTAAAGAATAAAGGATCGAAGGAGACAGGCCCAAATTTGGTCTAGTTTGTTCCACCTGGAGGGGGACACCTTGGAAGAGAGTTTGGAAGTGACAAACGATACCGTGAAATGAAAGAAAATGGTCTGATGCAGTAAAGGTTAAATTGAGCTCATAAACTTGTGAGATTTTCAAGTGCACGGCACCTGTGCTGTATCAGTAGCGGACGGCGGTCTAGTTAATAATCCATGCAGTTGTATGTCCACTTCTTGCTCTTGCATGGAGGTAGTCATGGGCTGGTGTAAGGCCGAAGTACAGTATCTTCCGGAACTTCAGGAAGCAGTGGAGGTCCACTGTCTTGAAGCCCTGGTAAGCTGACCTGGGAACCGAGTTGCAAGGCACCCTGGTCCTCAGATAGCCTCCACGGAGTTTGCCATGGACACAAAGTACTGAGCACACCCAAAATGACAATAGTAGAACAGTGACTAACAAGTGGATAGTTTCTGTGTGTACATAGGGGTCGAAATACAAGATAGTTCAAAGTGACTAACTTAGAACTATAAGGAGAGCTTAGTGGAAAATTAATCCTCCCAAGCAAATCTATCAGGCATGGACGATGTAGTTGGAATAATTTAACTTATGGTATATTGCCAGTCCAGGGCTTTCTAACTGTGTTACATATTCTGGGTAGAAAGTTATCCCTTGGATTGTGAAAGCAGTAGCAATAACAGGACATTCTGATTATTATAGATGGATGCATTTGCAAGTATGTTCTATATACTGTGCCAGATAAAGAATGGTGTCAGGACATAAGTAGTACCTATTTTGATTGTACTATTTAAAGATTATTTTTGTTTTTTCTACTAAAATTAGAAAGTGTCATTGTAAGTGGCAGGGGTGCACTCTCTTCAGGTACTTCCACTTGACAGTGAAATAGAGATTCATTGCAAATAATTGAATCCACAGCCTGAAATGAAAGAAGCAGCAATTGCTAAGTAGTTAAATAAATATATATTTGTGCACATTTGCATGTATGTAATAAGTAAAATGGGACGTTCAAGGATAGACTTTTGAGCCAGACAAATGTGAATCTTGACCTAATTTTATAATTTATGAAGAGTAAGATCTGTAATCTCTTTATTTCTTGTTCCTCAATTATACTGCAGGTATGATATCTGTATCTACCTCCCCAGGTTAGTTTACAGGTAACTTGAGATAAACCTACAGTGGGGTGGCCACCCCGGTATAGCTTTATCTCAAGTTATGGCGTCTCTGGGCCATATTGGAAGAAGAAGAGTTGTCTTGGACCACACATTAAATACTTTGCAACACATCATCACAAAAAAATCTCATAATGTTTGAAGCTAATTTATTATTTTGAGTTGGGCCGAATTCATAGCCATTCTGGGCAGCATGCCAGAGGCCGCAGACCACTTCCACGGTGCCTGGCATGTGTCACTGCTCAGTAAATATCATCTTTTACTTGGTGGAATCCTGGCATGAGCTGTAAGTACCTCCTCGCTGGAACAGAGTTTGTCTCCTGTATCTGTTGCATCCTTCTCTCCTTCTTTCTGATTCTTCCTTTTTTTAAAGTTAATTGTTCAGTTACAGTTGTCCAACCTATTTCCCCATTGTTCACCCCTGCCCTGCCCCCTCCCACAGTGATTCCCCCCCCCATTGTTCGTGCCCATGAGTGCTCTGTTCATATTCCTTTGCTTGTCCCTTCTCCCGATTCTTCCTTTTGAAGCTGCATATGCTTCTCATGCTTCTCAGCCTCTGGCATTGCTCTTCCTTCCACCTGCTGTCAGAGCCCCCAGCAGAGTGGCACAGCCCTCAGCTTTGCTGTTTGCAGGGTTGTTCAGAGTATAGTTTTCAAACACAGAGACATTCTGCCTTGGATTTTTATTTTCACTTGTGATGGTGCATATCTTTGCAATGCATGGAATGCTGGAAGTGTGACTTTTTAGTGGGACTGTGCATTCCAAACTTCCTTTGTGTGGAAACACCTAAGAATATTCTTGGGAAGAGTTTTGTGGTCTGTCATGCTCTCAGTGAAATGGGGTAGGAAGTCTGCAATTATCTTCTCTCCAAGTCCCCTCCTGTGGGGGAGCTTTGCCTGCAGAGTCCCCCATCCGCCACGGATGAGAATAAGTCTACCAAGACATGATCTGCTTGGGGAGGAGAGGTGGTCGATCTCTCGAAAGAGAAGGACCAAGAGCCTTTTCCTCAAAGGCTTTTATTGGGTTCGTTTACACAGGAAGTCAGGTAAAGCTCATTACTCATTGCCGGGAATTATGGATCAAATAACAAGGAACTCTGAGGGCCTATTTTGAGTCAGGGTCAAAGAGCTGTAAAACTTTGAGGAACACACTTACTTCCTCCTTGGACCCTTCTCATTCAACCGAGAGCATTCTGAAAAAAGCAGGTTTCACAGGATTTTACGTATTCTTTCTTAGGCCTGATCACCCGGGGAACCGACCCTTTCCAGCACAGGGCGGCACCACCCTGTCATTGTTTCAGGCTTGGGTGCAGCAAGGGAACTAAGGCAGCCAAGAAATAAGGAGATTTTCTCGCAGATGATGAGAACTCAGGTTTTGTCAAAGCTGAGGGGTGAGGGTCCATCACTCCCTTTTGCTGTAGCCCCCAAAGTCCTTCCTTGGGGGCCTCCCATGTGATCGTGCCTGTCTTAGGTTGTTCCCCCCTTGGGGAATCTTACCCGTCATTGGCTAACCGACCAAGCATTGAGGACCAGGCAGGGTGAAGTAAAAGGAGCAGAAGCAGTACTCCTGCCAGGGAGATAAGCTTGTCTCCTTGCTAGCTTATGGTTCCAAGGTCGTTCCCTCAGCCTTAGCCTTGGAGGGGGTTACAGCTTCTGAAACCAGTCAGGGTGGTTCCCAACACCTTACCCCCTCTGTGTATACACATGTGTATACATATGCCATGTATATTATCGGCATACTTATATCTGTATATTTATATATGTGTGTCATGTATAAAAAATTCTCATATGGATACCTCAATGTATGCAGTTCCAAAGCTTCTAAAGGAATTAAAATGCTTCTCAATTTGGTGGAGAGATAGTTGTTTAATTGTTTCATGCCCATTGGAACTTATTTATATGTGTGTTCTCTAAAATGCATGTAGCATTGGTAAACTTATGATATAGAATTACAATAATAATTTAACACACCATTATCAGCATGCTCAAACATATTTACATACCTGCATATCTAGATGCATAAATACATAAAACATACATTCACATGCAAATAGCACAATCACTTCTGACTAAATTAATACACAGGACTTCATAATTTACCTGGTTTTGTGTTTTATATCTGGTATTTATAGTGGTGACTTTAAAATATGTGCAATTGTGATTACTTTTCAGTCAAATATTAATTATACAAGAATTTATGTGAACATTTTTATTTCAGAAAACTTTATGCCAACCTTATATTCATCAGAAAACAGCTCATCTAAAAGATCTTATTATACAAGCCCTTGCATGACCTCTCACTAACTTTTAGCTTTTATTTTAAGATTGTTTTATGTCTAACTATCTTCCTGTGTTTGTCACACTGGTGCCCGAACCATGTCTTCATATTGCAGTGTCTGCCGGCACAAGTTTCCAGTAAGACTTTTTCTCAAAGAGCATCTGCCTGCCAGCATATCCATGAACATCATTTATGTAAAATATTACTTATACATATTTTGTGTTTGCATGCTATCATTAAGGCAGGACTGGTAACAGACCTGGTGGGATGATATTGGCTAACTCATTTTTTTATTGTGCATAATTATGCATATATTTTTTCTTTTTTTTTAAAGATTTTATTTATTTATTTTTAGAGAGGGAAGGGTGGGAGAAAGAGAGAGAGAGAAACATCAATGTACAGTTGCTGGGGGACATAGCCTGCAACCTAGGCATGTGCCCTGACTGGGAATCGAACCTGCGATACCTGGTTCACAGCCCGCGCTCAGTCCACTGAGCTACACATGCCAGGGCTATATTTTTTCTTATAAAATACAAATAAAGTTCATTCAGCACCACTCAGTGTATTGCACAACTTCAGGGACTCTGGGAACTGTCAGAATGAGGTGACCCTTTTCTTCTCAGGGTGTGTAGATCATGTTTGATTAAGTAAAACCTGCAGGCACTTAGTGCTTATTTTATGCCCGTTTCTGTGCTTGGTCCCCTGGAACAAACATGAATTTTACATGGACTCATCCCTCTGAAATTCCCTAACGTGGAAATCAGTAACTCCTGACTGGCAAACTTACTGTAAAAACAGAAGCATATGTACATACATAGAACGGAGAAGGGGTGATTTTCTTGCAGAAGGAACAAGAAGATTTTATGAAACACAATTTGAAAAATAACCAGTTTACAAAATGGGCAAAGGGAGAATTCTAGGCAAAGAGGAGCAGTTAAGAGGAAATTAAATGGCATGCACGTGCAGGGACAGCAAGTTCTGAGGCCGAACAGGCAGGGGATGAGCTGGGGTGGTGAGAAGGGTGTGTGAAGTCTACACAGGACTGGCTGCAGTCAGGAACCTGGACTCGATTTGCTGTTACTCCACTCATGGCATCTAGGAGCCCAAGTCTATTTGAATCAATATAGTGTTACCAAGAATAAAAGAACCTATTTGCAAGTCTAAAGTCATATGTGAATTTATGAGTTTTAGAAAATTGTTAATTGTGAAAATGAACTATTTTATTTCTAGTTACAAACATTCTATGAGAAATGCTATCTTTAGGTAATGCTAGTTAAACATAGTTACTTCGATAGTGGAGTATCCTTTCTGGCTTTTATATATATGGGTGATTTAATATTTTATTTTTTCCTCAATAGTTTTGATTAGACCAGTGTTGAAAAGAATAAGCCTTAGATCAGTGTGCTGTTTCTCTGGTGGGGTCAGTGACAGAGAATATAAAGGAGTGACGTGGACCGGGCATGGTGTAGAGGCTGGTTGTACTAATTTGTCTGTGTGGACTTGGTTCATTAAAGAATTAACAGCACTCCTTTACCCTGCTATGGGTCTGTTACTTGCCATCATTTACAGACGGGGTCTAATATTTTTAAAAGTCTCACAAGGAATACCATCATTGACCTAATACAATATTTAGTGAACCAAAGGTAGATTATGGGGTGCTTGTTTACAACCTTTGCCTCTGGTAATATATCAGGTCTTCAAAAATCCGAAGCTTAAATATAGGGGCAGAAGAGACATTTAAAAGATACTTTTTTGAGTTTTACAATGACTACGTGAGAAAATTTGAAATATCAAAATCAAAGTGTGTGAACAGCCTGTTGCCAGCCAAAAACAACATTTCCCTCCACTTCTCTCCATGCTGTGCTTCATTAGTTCTCATTAGCTAACAGGCCCTGTGGAAAGCGAGGAGCTTGCAGGAAGGAGGCATCCGCTGCCCTGAGCTGCTGCGTGTAATCACAGAAATGCAGCGAAGACCACGGGGTTCAATCGTTCTATGAAATAGCTTCTTCTGACAGTTTGCAGTGGTGACTCCACATCTCTAATGGGAGAGTCGTCAAAATGGATTGGGATTTATAGAATCCAATAATTCAAAAGGAAAGCTTTGACTGCGGCTGAGAAAAATGTCTCTCCCTGTCTTTTACTGCAAGATTTACTGTAATTTCTTTAGTTCTCTTGGCTTGTTTTATAAGAACTGACTTTGAATTGCTTCAGCTGTGAAAATTCCACAAGAGAATAAATGCCATAGAGGGGACAATGTGGTCTTTCAACCTTGGTTGAGCGAGCTAGCGCTGCCGCAGCACAGACCTCATGGTGCTCCAGAGCGTGATGCAAGTTTCGGAGCTGTGAAGTCCATTCTTCTCTAATTTTCCATCTTGACGGAATCATCTAAAGGCTAACATAATTTGAATATTTAATGACAATCTGAATATTGGAGGAAAAAGTGGCTCTTGTAGCATGTCATTATATGTAAGATGAATCTGCATTGTTTGCTATATGCAGAATATTAGAATTTCAATCACGGAGACGGTTTTTAACAGCTTTTGGGGATATAATTTAAATACCATGCAATTTACCTGTTTAAAGTGTACAATTCAATGGCTTTTACTATACTCACAGGATTGTGTATCCTGGACCACAATCAATCTGGGAACATTTTCATTACTCCAGAAAGAAATCGTGTGCCCTTGGCCATCAACCCAAACTCCCCAGCCCTCCCCATCAGGCCCAGCCTTAGGTAAAGACTAATCTGCTCTCCATTTCTATAGATTAGCCTATTTTGGACACTTCATATAAATAGTGCGTGCCGTATGTGCCTTCTGTGTCTGGACTCTTTTACTTAGCATGTTTCCAAGGTTCATCCATGTTGTATCATGTGTCATCACCCCATTTCTTTTACTGCTGAATAATATCCCATTGTATGAGTAGCACACATTTTATTTATCCACTCATCAGCTGACAAACATTTTGGTTGTTTGCACTTGTTGGCTATAATGTATAATGCTGTTATGAACATTTGTATACAAACTTTTGTATATTTTCAATTCTCTGTGCTAGGTCTTACTGTAACTATGTTTAGTCTTAGGAAAATGCCAGAATTTTAAGAAATCTTAAGGAAATGCCAGACTATTTGAGCTGTATGTTCTGAAGTCAGCACAGCATAATATACACCTTGTTTTCCAAGAACTTCAATGATGATATAGTTGTCATTTGAGAAAATGCATTAAAGTTCCACAATAAAGATATCATTGTGTAATTAGGAAGTAAGTAGTAGAAGATATAGGGAAATGTTGTAGGGGACCTAGTTCATGAGAAGTAAAGCACATTTAGGAGAAAAATCTGCTAAATTAATCATGAGCATACTTGGTAGGGTGCCTACAAAAAACTCTTTTGGGTTTTCGATCTGATCATAAAGTGAAGGCTACAATAAAGAATAAAAAAGGAGTTGGGATGAGTATGCTGTGATGACTTAAAGAGAGGATGACTTAATAACATGTATTTAAAATGCACAGATAAATCTAAGTGAAACTAATGAAAAATTGAAGATGTTAATGCATTTTGAAAGTGGCCCATTTGGTTTTTACAGCTAAGTGAATGCAATAACATTACATTCTAGTGTTCTCATGGTACTCTACAATTCTCCAAGCACACATGTTCTTTTACTAGATTCTCACATTTTCTTCATTAATATGCAGCAGGAAGTAATGCCCTTCTCTTTTAATAAAAGAGTAAACTCTGGTAGCTGAGGTTAATTGATTGGTCCTAAACCGCACTTTTACTGTAAGACCAGCAGCCAGGTCCTTGGTTTTCTTTATGCTACAGCGTACACAAAAATAATAATTTTATACAAAGCTCTTGAAAATACACTCCTAGCATTTTAATTGAAGAAGTTTAAGAGAAATAATCTTTGCTTGTGTGAAGAGTTAGTTTAATATATTTAAATGAGCATTATGTGGTATAAATAATAGGCAATACAGAAATTTAGTTTTAATACTTTTAGACAAGCATAGGGAAATACAGTAAATGATCACAGATTTGTGTTTTGATATTTTGACTACTCAGTGTCTTTACTGAGCATTTGCCCATGTTCTTGAGATTTTAAAATTTCAGAGCTTCCTTCAATTTGTAATTGAAGGAATAATATGTACTTAATCTAAACAATTCATTGCCCTATAATCAAGTACAAATATATTCTCATATTTTTTCATGGTGAAATAAATCTTAACATAGAAAAGGATAAAATGCTGCTTCAAGTCACAACTCAGTAGTTTCAGTATATTGGTGTTATCACTTTTATTCCATTTAAAAAATGGAATGTTCATTTAAACTGGACTTTCTTGACAGTTTAACAGGAGTTTATACTGAGCACCATAGAACAAAACATCCTAGGTACCACCTTAATTTCCCAAAATACCGCACAGAGCTTCTCCCCCCACCCCTGTGCGTGGGGGAGAAGCTCCCCTGCCCACACACACTCTTAGGCATCGCCTCCTCCCCTCTCTGACCTAGTCTCAGGTTTCTCTCCCTCTCCTTCAAGTCCTCTTTACTATTAAGCTCTTCCTTTTCTTTCTCTCTTACCTGCTATGGCTGACCACCCATGTTGTGTTTGGGTACAATATGCAGTCTACTTTTAATTTCAGGGAATCATTTTCCAAGTGTATAAATTGATACATTTCTTGGAGTAGAAATACTATTGACAATAGAAATGCTGACTTTTGCAGTGCGCTGTACAGGGAGACTTGAATTCCAGCTGTAGTTTTCATTTTCTTTTCTTCGTGAAAGAGACAAAGTGAAAACCTGCTGGCATCATTATATTTGTTTATAGGCAGCCAAACTAGGATAATATTCAGTGTAGACTGCTGTATGTGATACAGCTGTGAAATGAGCAAGAATTTATTATTGAAAGTAAAAGAACTAGTTTGAATTTATTCAAATGAAATCCTTTGCAAACATTACAGTAAATAGGCTTTTGAAACATTCTCATTCTGCCTCTTGTACCTTAAAAATGACTTTTCTCAAGATACTACATATCGTAGGGCATGTGATGAAAGAGATGAAGATTAGGATTGTCAGTATTCAGGGAATTGATGTAGATTTGCCCTGCCACCAGTGTGGTGGGATTTCTAATTTGAATTCAGATCTGTGCTTGCCTCTTCCTGAATATCAAAAGTTCCTCTTCACGAAGTAGATGACTAGCTACTCCTAAATGCATCATGAGCACATTGTGGAAGCATTTCAGTTTTTAAGTGTTACAATTGTACCCCAGATAGCAGTTGTACCCCAAAGGAAAACTTAGAGTGTTCTTTCCATTTGAAGATCTTTGCAAAGCTTTTGTGCAGTGCATGTCCTTATTTTAAGTTGTTTTTATTCTGTGTGTGTGTGTGTGTGTGTGTGTGTGCGCGTTTGATAATTCCCTTCGCCATCGCACACAGGAAATTTGGTATCTTAATCAAAGTCTGCTTAATGGACAGAAGAGACATTACACACAAATCACCAAGTTTTAAAATATTATAAACCAATAAAATGTACTTAACACTAACATCATACTATGCATAATTTAATCTGTAGTTTATTATGATGCATAAATTGCTTTAGGAGGTTGAAGTGCACCAGAGTCTTTATTATGAACAAAAATTTACTGCTCTAATAGAACTGTGGGGAAGGTCTATGAGAAATTTCTGGTTGGTAGGATGCTGAATTAAACCATTTTGGAAGAGTCTTTGAGTCTTTCTCATTTAATTGTGTACTTTTACAGCATATTTAAAAGTATCGGTATTATTCTGAATGACTTTCTACATTCAAGAATTTAGATGCCCTCATCATCCTACTCCCCTCTATACCTTTGAGAGTTGAAATTAAACCACTCTAAGGTGATGCTAATATCTTCAATGATTTTACCTGTACATGTGGGTTGTATTTACCTTGTTATTTTTTTGCCTAATATTGATGTAGTTAGAATGGAAAGATAAATTTATGATGAAGACAAAGTCTTTGATATTTTATTTTTCAAGCTAAGCTGTTCTCCTCCCCCTTCCCCCTTTTAATTGATTGCAAACATATTAGTGATGTCGGAATAAGGTGTGGTGCCCTCTGAGCCGCCTTATTAACTGTCCAAACATTTTACTGACCCCTGGGCCAGATCCTCTTCTAGCTGTGCGGAAATGTAGACACATGTGGCTGGTCCCCTGGTCACTGATGAGCTCTTATCTTTGAAGGAGAGGCAGATACATAACCATAAATCAGTGTAATTGGGGCTATCGACAAGGCATGTGTGAAGTGCTCTAAGGACACTGAAGAGAGAGTGATCGATTCATCCAGGCTGGGAAAGGGCAGCGACCAGGAAAGGCCTGCCAGAAGTGTTGACAGTTATGTTGGGCTTGAAAACGTGAGTAAAAATCTGGGAGATGAGAGCTGATGGGGTGTACACGGGAAAGACACAAAGGTGTGAATTAACCTAAATGGCTTTGATACTCTGAGTAGCTCTCTCCCTGAGTCTGAAGCCCATGGCAACTCCCTGTGGGTATCCTCAGCAAGCCCAGTGATCCCTGTCCCGTTTCCCTTTTGTCCTCCCTCCTGAACCTGTGTTTGGGAAACAGCCACATGTTCTACCTGGTTTTTGCTTCCTTGTTTAATCTTCTTGTCATGCGTCCATGGGTTTGTCTGCTCAAGGTCCAGATACTGACTTTGTTCCTGGTGGATTACTTTTCTAAGTTGTCAGTTTTGTGCTGTTTAAGCAAATGGTCAGTTTAATTCAACTTCCTTGTTAAGTCCATTGTTCAAGAACTCTCAGCTTTAACATTGAGCCCAGAAGTACCAAATCACTAAAAGTGGATATTAGATATGACTTTCAGGTATATTTCCCTTGACCCTTGTATCATACCATTTGTACTTTGGAACATATGAGACCCATTTTGGGGAATGAAACAGATTTAATTAAAATCTATTTATGAGAAATGTGCTATTACCATCTATGTTAAACCCAGGAATTAAGCAAGTAAACAAGTTCCAGACTTACTTAAGATAGTTCATTCGAGTTTAAAAAATGTCTTCACTCTGTCTTAGTTGATGACATGTAGTGCTTACTGTAATATTGAGCCTGGTTCATTCTTATCACTCCTCTTCACAGACATGATTTGATACATGCACATGGCTGTGACCATAGAGCTGTGAAAGTCTTCCTCCAGTAATGAGCTGTGGTTTCCTTACACTCACAGGCAACCACAGAAGAAAGGGAGGGGTAATTGGGGGTAGTAAAATGTGGTTATCTTCTATGAAGCCTCGCGCATCAAAGCAGCCGACGGCTGTCATTCTTGAGTGTGGAAGATTATGGGACTTAAAAGTCGCTTTCCTGTCAGGGCCACTCCAACACCACTTGCTCTGAGAAGCCTTTGCGAGCTTCCTTCCCAGCTGGTGGTACCACTGTGATTACAATACCTGATTTTCTTTTGCTTTTTTTCCCTTGTACCTGTATATGTGTCATATGTGCCTCCACTGAAATACCTACAACTTTTTTTGTTCTTTATTGATTCTACTCTCACTGTTAAAATGTGAACTCCTTTAGGCAGGGACTATTTCGTCATCTTTGTTCCTCAGCATCGACGCCGTGCTAGATGTCAGCACATGGTTAATGAATAAATTACTGAACCGTATTTTAGATTACATAATTTTCTATCACATGTTATTTTGCTTTATAAGACTCATGCTAACCTTCTTATTAAATATCCTTGGAAAACTTGATGCCTTTTAATGGAGTACATTTTCTATTATGTAATACCAGCCATTCAGGTTTCTTTTTTTATTATGGAAAAGGTGCTGTGAAATATACTGTTGTTAAGTATATCTTCTTGCACATTTCTAAGTTATTTTTTATGATGCATTCCTAAAAAGAGAGTTAATTTATTTTAAGGGATGCACATTTTTAAGGTTCTTGCCCCAGATTGTCAAATTATTATACCTACTGGAAGGGAATGGTGGGAGGTACATCCCACATGATCAGACCTGGGCATAAAGGTCTAAAAACTTTTACCAATATGACAAATATCTCAAGTCTTCTATCTCAATATTATATATTTTTAAGTTATAACTTTTAAATATGATTAAAATATACTTTTGCATTCATTGTATAGTTGGGCTTGTTGTTTGGTTTATTTGATTGTGTGTGTGTGTGTGTGTGTGTGTGTGTGTGTTTTCTCAACTACTTTGAGGAGGATTGAGCTGGGCCTGGAGGTGCTCCAGTCTGGCATAATCAGAACAGATCTGGAGGGATAATAAGGCTTCTGAGTAGCTGTGTATTGATAGACAGTGGATAAGTGGGGAGCAGTGAGGGACTCTCTGGGGTTCTTGGGATAGGAGAACAAGAGGTGGCATTTAGAAGACAGGAATGGGGTATCACCAATGCTCTGTTTGTCAGTTATCATTCATTTTGGCATTACTTAATTAAGAATTATTTAGTCCTAGTAGAGAACTGGAAAAATAGGTACATGAGTTAGTCTCACACAAGATGACTAACTCCTCCATCTTTTTGGCAAAGACAAAAAAATAAATTCAGTCTTACATATTATAATTGTAGCAAAATATCCATTTATTTAAAATTTGTATCAGGTGATTTTTTACAGGGAGTGAATTGCTCAGACCAAGCCTTAGGTATTATAAATCTTGGACAGATAAATAAAAAGCATTAATGTCTTAATTCCCAATAATGAATTAATGCTGTGAATAATTCTGATCACATCTAAATGGCTTATTCAAAATAAATTTAGGTTCAGATGGGGTTAAATTTTGCAATATTTAATGTGATTCCAATTTGGTTTACAGTTATATAAACTTCATGTGAAAAATATAAAGTCGATAACTTGCTTTATACTTTTATTTTCCTTTATTATTTTCCCATGTCATCTGTTTTTGTAAGAAAGCAGATTTTTTACTTCATTCAAAATATAGTAAATATTTATGGTCCCTCTTGATACACAAAATAAGTAATATGTGGAGATACCTGTCTCTTAAACACTTATTTCAGGCCATGATGTTGACAGGTCACTAATTGTCATTTTGAAATATTTATGCAGATGAGAGCCTGTCTAGGGCTTTTCCGAGCCCACTGCCACACAGATCACAGTACCAGGCTTGTGACCATTCTGGCATCTACCTGTGTGGCCACAGCCAATTACCACCTGTAATTTAGAAGGCCTGAGGGTGTAGCAGACTCTACACATTTTCCTTAGAAAAAATGCAGAAGATGCACCTATGGGACATTGTTTTGAACAAAATGCTTCAGAGTACAAAGATGGTCATGGTCACTTGGGTCTTCATCACATCAGCATAAAACCTTAGAAGTCCCTAGAAGGAGAGTGTGTGGGAAAGAGTGAGAATGAGAGCAAAAGCATGAGAGAGACAAAGAGAGAGGCAGAGGGGCAGAGGGTGGGAAGAAAAAATAGTCATGCTGCACTGAATATTCCGTGTGGGCGAGGAGTCATGCCGGAGGTCTTAGAGAGCAGTGGAGGAGAGACTTAAAGTTCCGAGACTATTGCATGGGAAGAGTGAAAAGCTGAAGACACAAATACCCAGCCGAGAGGAGGGTCCTCGAGGGCTGACGTCCATTCTCTAAGCTGCACACTGAACGTCTCTCTTCCACTGGCTCCTGGCTCTCAGCTCACCGCCAGGCCCCATGAGCCTTTTCTGCTTCTTACCCTGGGGTCCTGGACAATGCTCTGTCATCCAAGAACCTTTGTGGCAACACATCGATCTGTTTTAATGCAGAACCATTTTCACACCAGAAGCCCTACCAGACTTCTGCCTTTTTATTTTTATATATATTTTTAATAAATGATTATACAATGCATATCAGCAACTATTTCTAAACTCTGTAGATGGACTAAAATTGAAGTCTCCTATTTATAAATTTTAATATATTTTTTACCATTTCTTTGGGGAGATGAACTGTGTAGACCATGCTCCAAAAGCTCTATATTTTGCACACTGAGTGTTTTAATTTCTGGTTACTTACTCTTAATGAAATGTTAAATTTAGATTTAACATGGCTTTTGAAATTAATTTAGGGAGTTGTTTCTATTTAGATATTTTTAAGTTTTTTTCTTGGCCCAAAACATACATTTGTGGAATATTGCATAAGTTGAGGTTTGAACATAATAAAAAATAAATGTTTTTAAAATGTGGGGTTACAGTCCCTGACCCATAGAAAGCTGGTCAGCACTGTGAGGAAGACACATGTAAATATTTACCTGACCACAGGACATTAAATAGATTCTGTTTTACTTACCTGAAATAAATGAGCTTTCGCTCTCACACAGAAAACCAGAAAAGTATGGCAGTGAGAACTGCTTTTGATGTTTGAATGAAGGTCAAAATAAAAATAAGGAAATCAATCACTGAATAGTTTGTCATTTGTCCTTGCAAACATCTGAAATCCTCCAGTAAAGCAAATATAATTCATATTATCCTTTTAAAAATAATCTACTGTATTATTTTTAGTCAAAAATGTGAAAATTTGAGACCTATTATGTTCTAACTGCATTGTATTTTTACAGTAGTGATACATAAATTATGTTAAATGTAAGCAGGTTACCACTACTTCTAAATAAAATTGTCATTTTCAATATTTCAAATTATTTAAAGTCAAAATTTCTCTATTTCTTTTACATTATAAATTACTGTCATTTTTAAACCATATAATCAGATATGAATCAATAAAAATTACAAACAAATCTTTCATCTGTTCATGATATAAGGAAATTATGTTCCCGTAAGAAGCTTTAGAGGAATGTTAAAACGTTTCTTTAATTAAAATATTATGCGCAATATAGAGATGATTAAAACCCTGTGGATATTTTGTTTACGTATATATATACAGTTTTTATCTGAAAACATTGCATTGACAACATTGAAAATTGTAGCCACAGTGTAATGTCAAGTGCATTTACTTTATTGAGTAAACAAAGGTAATATTGTCACATTTTGGTGCTTCTTCTGTAGGTGCTAGGAATAGTAAATACAGCGTAACATTTCAATGAACATTTTGATGACTGTGGGGACAATCATTGGCACAGGAAAGAGACAGTCTCAATTTCCTTCACATCTCTTTTGGAATGAGAAGCAATCTGAATGTATTATTGCAGTGGGAACATGAATGGCAATGTCTTCATTAGTAAACAGGAGGACGAAGTTTGGATGTATGAACCAAAGATTAGGAGGCTTGAGGACAGGGGTACAAGTGCAGGCAGCTGTAGTGACCAGAGATGATAGGCCCTGCCTAATTACGGCCCCTGGTAGGGACTAATGGCAGGGATTCAACTTTCAGAACTAGGGGGAAGTAGGAGGGCTTGAGAATAGTGAACAAAGGAAAACATTCATTGCCAGGATTAATGCTGACTTTACAGAGTCGCCAAATATGTGTTCCTCTATTACTTTTTCTCTGTTCCAGTCAATTAATCCTAGAACCAAGGTGGGCTCCGCCTACAATAGGGACTGAGAGGCCTCAGGTCAGGGAATTGAACAGTAGTACCAGGCAGTTCCTTAACTAAACAATGGAAGTCTGTAAAATTCAGTCACAATATTTAATGTATTAAAGGTGGTTTTCATTCCCTTTGAGAAAGAAAGATATTAGACTTAATCATTAGCTAGGCATTGAAGATCCCATGATACCACAAAAGTATAATTTATGAGCCATAAACATTGTTTCAGTTCATTTAAGACACACAGATTGAAACACCGTGTGTAGATCTTTGTATAAAGCATTTAACTAATGTCCAAGGGCATTTGAAATAATGTATATTTCAGTTGTGTTGGGTTTGGAGTTTATACTTTGGCAAGACCTTCAACGCAGATGGCATTTCTCAAATTTTTGTCTGTATCAGAGAATACTGGGAGAAAATCTTCAAAATGCACATCCCTGATCCCGCACTCTGAGATTAATTCAGTAATACAGTGGCGAGAACAAAATGAAATCCTGAAGGAATTATAATGCAAAGACCATGTCTACATCAGTATTGAAAAAAAGCCTCAGGAACTCTGATTTGGGAAAAGAAAGAGATTTTGAAGGTAACAAGGAAGTGATAAAGTGATACAGTTGAGAAGATCCCTGTACTTTAAAGCCAGGAAATTTCAGCCTTGGGAAATGAACTCTAATTTTGGGAGATTAAACAGTTTTGTAAAGAGCCATAGAGGTGTTTTTGTGGTTACGGATACTCATATGCACGAGGCTGAAAGGCTGTTAATTTTAAACAGCTTTAAATATCATACCGAAATACTGCCTGTGAAATAAGAAATTTTTATTTTATAAAAGTAACACTGGAATTGTTTATGTGAACTGATTTAAATGTATTCCAAATAACTTTGCATTGTGAGAATGTGCATGTATATTCTTAAATATGTGTCACTGCAATTTTATAGTAAAATTCGCCTAAATTGAACAATATACTGTGTGCCTAATATCACCAGCTTCTAAAATTATTGCTCTTGAACAGAGTAGAAACACATGGCTACAACTTCCATATTTCTTGTGGTTATTTTTGTCATTGTTCCATATTTTTGTCAATGGTTTTGTTATTTGGTTTTCCCACTCATCTTTCCAAATCTATATAGAATTTACTTGCTTTTTTCCAATTCTTTGAGAAAAATTTTTACAAATTTGAAGTTGTATGTGTTGAACTATTATATAGATTGATGTAACTAAAAATATAACTCACTCAGTAGACTACACTGATTTAGAATCCATGATGTTTTGAGGAACAGTGACAGTTCTGAACTCAATGTGCCTGATTTAAAATCTTGTTTCTGTCACTTTCCAGCACTGTTACCCTGGACAAGGTTCTTCAGCTCATCATACCTACATTCACTCATCTGCACATCACAGATTTTCTGTCAGAATTGGCTGAAATAATGCATGGGAAAGACTTACACTGGTCCTTGGGAAAGAATAGATCTTAGGTTAAGAATAAAAGGCAGTGAGTCAATATAGACACCTAGTGTGACATCTAGCAGTGCCACTTTCTGGACTGCTGTAGGACAATGGGCTCCTCCTGAGACTCTTGCACGTGCCCTCCTCACTCCTCTGCCCTGGGTGCTCGGTTCTGCTGCTGGTGATCTAGACACAGTGTGCAGGCAGCATCTTGCAAAAGATTTTCACATCTCCAAGTGGGCCCTGAGAGCTTCATCCTATGTTATTTTTATATATGTGTACCAGAGGGTCAAAATCTACAATTCTGCTGCTAAGTAATGGTGTGATCTTGAGTTTCAACCATTGTTAATGAATCAATTGGATTTTTCTCTATATTCACAACTTGCTCTTAAAATCTCTAATTTGTAATGTTTCCTCAAGTAACAAACATTCTTTTTATATTGTACCAATTTAGATCTAGTTTTGTATATGACAAATAAGTATTAAGTAGAAAGCAATTTTTAATATGCATAAGGACTTTTTAATATGTGAAATAAAATCCAAAATTATGCTTGGTTCTTTTACTGCCAATAAACAATACAGTTAAGTGTTTTAGAATGACAACCAGGATATGAGTGCCTTTATGCCATAGGCATACTTACTAAGAAGATTCATGAAGCCTTTTAGAATGAAAAAAATCTTTTTTTCTAATTAAATATATTTTTAGTTCCCCTTGTTATGCAAAATGGAATAGTTTTATTAACTGAGCATTAATGTTTTCCTGATTCAGTTAGGAAGTAATATAATTTAGAGCATGATGTAGTCTAAAATCAATGTATTATACTAAGTAATTACAAATAAAAAGGGCATCAGTGTTGTAGAATTTTCCACACTGGAAACTAGAGAACTTATTTGTTCAAGTTCATATGCCTATTCTAACCATTCTTGCCCCTACAATAGTCTTTTTTTGTGACTGTGATATGAAATCTTGTTCAATAAGATTCTCAAGTTTAAACCAAAATATAGATATATACCAAATAGAGAAATGGGGGAAACATTGTTTTTATAATATCTGCTAATGTTTAATATTTTTCCTTTCATATACACTATTTTCCCAGAAATGAATGTCATTGTTAATATATGTGCATGGCATTATTCTTCATTTGCCAAAATGAATGAATTGATTTAAAGAGGATAATCTGATTTATTGGTTGTATATCACATCACACATTAATAACAAAAATATTTTGTTTGTCAATTTTATGTTTGTATTTAAAAAAATAGAAATTCAAATCACCTAAATAATAATGACACAGGTGTGCTCAGTTCATATTCATCAAGAGCACCTGATTTGTGTGAATTTTTATGTGCATGTTTTATTTAAAAAAAAAAACTAAGGAACTATAACAGATAAATCTATTATAGTAGTAAGAAGATAATGCTAACAAATATACCCCCTGTTCCTGTTAATAGACAAAATGGTTTTGTGAATTCTATACAAACTCTTATCAAACTGTGCATTAGTTCCCATCAGTGCATCTGGCTTTGCTTTGGCTCGCTTGTCTACAAACTGCTCACAATGTCTGTGTTTCTGATATTTCAGTTCAATGTTGAGGTCTAGATGTCTCACTTAAATTTTATCTGGTATATTATTAAACATTATTAGTTCCTTAAGCAATATTCTAAATTAAATATTCATGGTAACACTATATTAATTGAGTTAAAATTTAAATCACTAAAATAGCTGTTTTTTTTAGGATTTTTCATAGGTGTGATATATTTTTGATTACCTTTAAGATGATGCACTATTTTTATTTATAAAGTAATTTAGCACTTTAGTTAAAGCAAAATTCCACATGCATCTACTAGTAGAAAAGTAAATTTGAGAAAGAAAAATGAATATGGAAATTAGATTGCCACAAACAGCATGTGATTTAAATATGTTATTTATATATAACATCAGTGTTACAAAATATGAGTCAGTTGAATTTAAAAGCAATTTTTTTATTTCTACTGGAGAAAAAAGGTGTAAGAGTGACATAAAAACATATGAAACGTAAAATGTTTAGTCAAAGAGTTGTTTTGATTGGCACAAAGTTTCTAACTGAGGAGTTCAGATTGTTGGTGGGTTCTCACTAGAACTGTCTCATATAATGTTATCTAGTTAATAAGTAAATCTAATCTATTAAAGAAAAGCACACTTCCAAAGCTTCTAATTTCTATATATAACATTTAGCTTATGCATATTTGAAACTGTTCTAGAGGACAAAAAGCTCCAAAGCCAATGATAGTATTAATGAAATATATAATTCATTTGATTGTTCTTAATACTTAGAAAAATTAAATCCTGTTTTTTAATCCATTTGTGTCTTACTGTGCCTAAATATAGCACAGCTTAAAAAGTAAACTTCTGGTGCACAGTACTCTGCCGTAAGGAATTTGCTTCTGTTCTGAAGAAGCCAGAGATAGTGTCTGTGCTTTTGTATGATAGTAAAGGAGGTGGGGAGGCTGTTGAAAAATATTTTACCGACAATGAGGCATGTTTCAGGTGACTTCATGAAGATGAGCCCCTCAGTATTGATTCTCAGGTCTTAGGCAATGATACAGAGCTCACTGGAAAATTAAGCAAGCTTAAATACTGGTTCAGACCCTCAGAAATGCTGCTTTCCCTTCCACACTGTGGATTAAGAAGAGATTGACCTGAATTAAATCCGTATATCATGTTGCCAAATACAAAAGATGCAGGAGTGTGGAGGTGGGGGTAGAAGGAAGTGGGTTTGTGGGAGAGATTTCTATTTTCCTTTAGATCCGTTCTGGAAGACATCATTAATGATCATTAATTCCTGAGCAGAAGTTTGATATGGATGTGGTTCTAGGCCAAGAGTCACAATTTGGCTTAATAAGAAATTCTGAATTAAATTATGCAGGGAAATACTGCTAAGCGACTGGATGAGCTCTGGAGTACTCAGTGCAGCTTTTCAGGTTCCGAGTAAAATTGTTATGCATCTGTGTGTTATATGTTCCATTTTTATGTTAAGAAAGCATAGTAGGCATACCTGTGTATCTTGGCCTGACAAACTTTGTTTTTTACCCACTGTGTTTTACTGATCTTAATGGGAATGAAATCTGTTAGAACATAATTAAGTGAAAATATAACAAGAAAATCTTTATAACATGCAAGTTTCTTTCTATTCCTTCTTTTTTGTCATTATTTCACATGTGTTTTTGAAAATGGAACCTAAACTTCATTTTGTTTTTCTTCCTAAACTCTCCAAAATCTTAGATCATTTTATGTTAGATTATCTGATCAACATATTGAAAATACATCTGTATACTTGGTTTTCATCTGTTTCTGTTGTTTACTTGTCCTTCTTCAAACATTTGAAGAAGAAATGAATACATAAGGAATCAGGAAGAAATACATTATTAGAAGTTCAACAACATGATTAAAATGAAGCACGAGTCTTTTCATTCTGTTTTATTGTTATTTTTAAAAAATAGATTGCACTGTTTATAAATTTTTATATATGATTTTTTAATTTGAAAAGGATAGTGTAGCATTTCCATATGACTTTTAAAAAGCATCATTATCTTATCTAATGACCTCCAAAGCTGGAATTTATTTAAAAAATTATGTATTTATTCTTACATTTTTAAACTTCAGCTACCTTGAAAGTACTCTCCATTTGATGCAATACACCTCTTGAGACTTTTTCCCACTGCTCAAAACAGTTTCTGAACTTGTCAATTTCGATGCATCTTAGTGCTTCTGCTGGTTTTGTTTTGCCTCTTCCATGTTGGCAAAATATTTCACTTTGAGGATTTTTTTCATCGGAAGAAACAAAAAAAAGTTGCTCAGGCTGAGATGGATTGAATAGGGTGGGCGGGGCATGGGAGTCATTCCATATTGGGTCAGAAACTGCAGAACACTCATGAAATGGGCAAACATATTGAAATAGTCTTAAAAAAATTCACTAAAGCTGAATGCAGCCTCTCACAACAACACTTGCTGGCACAATAATACAGATCAATTCGTAGGTCACTCACCTAGTGGAGATAGTCTGTACTATAAGGGGCACACCCTGCAGAAGATAATTTCATTTTTTGCGTCCCCTCACTTTTGATTACCTTATAATTCTTCTTTAATTTAGATTTCTAGAAGGAAAAATACTATACCATTTTATTGTGATTTCTAGATTCTGGATTTTTAAGTATAAATTTAATTTCTTTGAAAATTTTTCTTATTTCTTCCTCAGAGGCAGAAATTTTTTCAAGCTCACTTAGTAGTCCCTGTATGTGATGGTTCTTTGTCATGGTATTATGATTTTTCATTACATATTGGAAGAATTATTTGTATTTTCCCCAGATAGCCAAAGGTTTTGTGTTGTTAGTTATGTTTTGTCTTGCTTATAAAGTAAATATTAATTTTGTCATTAAATTTTGCTGTCTTGAAATACTTCTTACTCCCTTAATCTCTCTTTTTATTCCTTCTTATTTTCTCCCCATCACATCCTCTAAGTTTAATTTTACCTGTGGTTGTCCATCTCTGTTGCAGAGAGACTATGTGATTCTTTTTTTTCTCACATGTAGACAACAAACAGGTTTATATACCTTTTTTCTGTTTCCAACAATAACATTAAACATGCAACAAAATCTTAATTTATCTATGTGTATCTTACTTTGAAATCACGATACTGTGACACATTGCAGGGTTTGAAAAACTACAACCGCCCCAGGCCAAACTTTAACCACAATCTGTTTTTGTAAATAAAATTTTATTGACACTCAGCCACGTTCAGTTCCTTTACATATTATCTTTGACTGCATCTGGGTCACAACTGACAGGCGAATAGTCAAGATGAAGACTGTATGAACCCAAACACTCAACTATTTACTATCTGGCACTTTACAGAAAATATTTGCTGACCTAGAGTATAGTGGACATTTAAAAAAAATTAAATTTGTTTTGTCATATTTGCTTTGGGCTGCCCACCCATTTCCCCTCTCTAAGAGCTATTATTTTTTATTGGAATTACAGATTCCTCATTAGATACTTTTGGGAGGTATTGCATTTACTCCATGGGCCAGGTAAATAACCTTAGCTAGTCTATTCAGATATGCTACTCCTAAAATTCATATTTGAGTGCATTACACCACTGGTGAAGCTCTGATTAGAGTCCCCACTATAAACTTTGCTACAGGATATATTGCAGGAGAGCAGAATTGGTAATAAACTTAGTATGATGGAACTTGAAGTTAGGAGTGAGGTTATTAAGGACTTATATACCATGAAGAATAGTTTGCAGTGGGCAGCCATCAAGGACTTCTCAGCAGGAAAATGACATTCAGATTTATGCTATAGGGCAGGCAGATCACTGCTGACTGTGAAAAAGCTGTGGTGTAAAATTGAAAAGCTTTTACATTACCAGCAGAATGATCAGGTATGACTCAGAATATTCCAAGCCAGAAAGGGTAAGAAACTTCAGTCAAAGCAATGATGAGAGAGAGGTAATAGAGTGATGTTTGGAGAGTAAAAGCAATGACAGATAAGATGGCAAGTGTGAAAAGGAAGGAGGGGAAAAGACTACACCAAGGGTTCTAGTCTCTGCGACTGGGTTTGTGGTAGGAACTGCACAGAAAAGAGTGGTTTTACTAGGAACTAATAGTTCACTTCGTAGGCATATGGAGTTGAAAGTCTCAGCGAGGCCTTTAAGTAAAGTTGCAAAATGGGGAGACTACCAGTAAACAAGAATAAAAGTAGACAAACCTTCTATGGATAGCACCAGGAAGTGTCCCAAAGTAGGGGGTAGGCACGGAAGAGGAAGCAGCAGACAGGAAAGGATGAGCCATTCAGAGTAGGGATGTGATGCAGTGCACCCTCACTTGCTGTGCTCCACTCATTTCATGTCATCCCTCTGTGACTTTAGAAAGCAGAAATTAGTTTTCATTGGCTTCTATGAAAGAAAAATAGCTATTAGTGTCAAAATTTGAAATCTAAAGAACCAGACTAATATAGGCTACGGCCTCTTTATTTCTAAAAAATATTCTTAAAAGGAAGACAATGGTAGCCACCCAGGCAGCTGTAATTGACCACGGAATTCTCCCTATGAAACTGTGTTCCTATCAGCAGAAAGCCTCACAAGGTAATGCATTTAGAAAACCCTCAACTGTCACAGTCAGTTCCACTTTGGGAAATGACAGCATTACCTCAAGCTTAACAGAATATGAACAAACCTGATCTTAACCACTTATTCTACAAAATTTCCCAGGTAAAGAGACCACGGGCTGGGGGAAATAACATTTTGTCAGTATGAGAGAGAAGCAGTCCAATAAGATTTTCTATAGCTATCTGCAATAAAAGATAAACACCGGGAGCCAAGGAAATTGGGTGGAGTGCCTTGTGTCATAATCAGAACAGACTCCGTGGAGGTAGCCACTGACACACACAGAGTTCAAGGTTTTAGGCTGTAATCTCCAACTGTATTTATGTATTGACTAATCTGTGTCCTAGCAGGCAAATCAGCTACCTATTATTGAAGTTGTCCACAGACATAAAAGGTTCAAATGTAATTTTCTTTCATTTTCATTTTGTAAATTTATAGTAGGTAAGAAAAGTATTAAAGGCTTGACTTCAGATCTTCCGCACTATATTTTTCATCCTTCACAATATTGTAAATATGATCGCAGATTACAACAGAATATAGAGGGCTGTCTCAAATGAGTTTTGTTCTTTAAAGAAATGGTAAAGGCCAGAATAAGGTGTGTGAGTAGTCGACAAAGTGAAAAGAAGTTTATTTTAAATTTTATTTTTCATATAAAATACAGGAAAATTTAGAAATCATCTATTGTCTCACTGACTTGTCAGAATGAGTGTCTGCCTGTCTTTATATGTGTCCTATTTTTATAAAATTGTAATAATATATATGTGGCATTTATATATGTATATATATGTGTGTGTGTGTACAATTATATCTTAAATTTTTATAATCAAAATCATTTGATACAAACTTTTTTAGACCAATAAATATTGGTCTAATATTGTTCAGCAATGAATTTTATAACTGGAGGAAAATGTTAAGTAGAAAAAGTTCCCATCTCTTTACTGTAATTTTTATTATTTGCTCTTACTGCAATGCTCATTTTATCTTTCATTGGGGCAGTCTTATTTTATAATCTTTAATCCTGCCTGCAGTACTAAAAGATGTAATGAGCCAACATATGAGAACTTGAAGGGTGTGAGTATGAAACTATTCTATTGCAAAGTAAAGCACTGGGTGCTTTTTTCCAAAGCTCTGGACAACTGTGTTTAGTGTTCCTTTTATGCAAATGTTACCACTCTGAGGGTATCAGTTTACAACTTAGTTCCCTCAAATACAGTGTATCATTACTTTATTTTCCCAACAGTATTGGTTACCTTACATGACAGTCAGCAGCATCCCTTTTCTATTTTATGCATTTTCATTTTCTGTGCGGGATAGCACTATTTGAGCTGCTTAATTTGATTTTCTGCCCAAGACGGTTTGGAAGCCTGGAAACACTCAGCACTTTCAGGTCAATCATGTATGCTTTTATTTTGACTCCGATTGAAAACTCAATAAATATTTAATTTGCCCCTTTTTGACTCTGCCTCCCTTATATTCTATTTCAATACACATTTTATGTCTCCTTGCCTCCTCTCATTTGTATTTCCATAAGATTTAATATTTAAATAACTATTGGGAAAAAAAGACATTGGTGTAGTACATTGTTCTTCACTTTATAGCATTTTAATATTTAATTCTAGATATATAAAATTAGATATACAAATTTACTTCTCTAGCAAGTGTTTATGACACAAAATTGGAGACTCAGAAGTCCATATCACATAGTCCCGCCCACAAAGAGCTTATAGGTTACCCAGGAAGACACGCACACACATGAACAATTACACCCCAAGTGCCGTAAAGAAACTACAGCTGCATGGCAATTTAAGGAGGATCAGCAGAGTCTCCAAAACAATAGTACGTTTTGAGTTTGTTCTTAACAGACCAAGATTTATCTACTTGGAAAAGAAGATGAGAGTGTGTGATCTTCCCTGGCCTGGTAGAAGGCTGTTTCACACATTTTTGTTCACAGTTAGATCTATGATACACTTTGAGTTACTTTTTGTGAAGGGCATAAGATCTGTGTCTAGATTCATTTTCTTTTGCGAGTGGTTGTCCAGCACCGTGGTTGAAAATAGCTGGGTTGGCCAAAAGTTTTCTTTTTTTCCATAAAATAAAAGACACATTGTTCATTTTCACCAGTGACTTTATTGATTCGGATATTTTGAATATGTTGGCTATCTCCCATGTAGTATAATGTTAATTTTTCTCCATTAATGTCTCGATGTGATCGCTATCAACTTCAATTGGTCTCTCTGATGGTCGAGCATTGTTCAGCGAAAAATCTCCAGCATGAAACCTCAGTCTACTTTTGACACATTTGATCAATCACAACACCTTCTCCATATACTACACAAATCTTTTTGCATTTCAGTTGCCTTTTTTCCTTTCTTGAGATGTTGCATGCATATTTTCTTCCATCTTCAATGTTAAAATGGCTACATGAAAATTCACTGATCAGCTTTGATCAGTTTTTTTTTATGCAAAACTGATATGACAGCTGTCACAATACCATCTAACAAAATGTTTTTGAATGAAATTAAAGACAACTAAGCTCTACTAGTGCCATCTTACCAAATTAACTTTTTGGCCAACCCAGTTCATTTTTCTCTGTTGTATGGTTTGCTTCAGTTTCAAAAGCAGTCATTCTACAGTTGCAGCTGGGATGCTTCAGGATGTAGGGGCCAGTCCAAGGTTTCCTGATATTTTTTTGTTTTGATGAAGCCAGCTATCCAAAATCTAACAGTTTCTAATGCTTAAGTGTTGGTAATTTAAAATTTGCATAAACTCTTTAAAGCAAAGCATAATAACTCTTGGCATTAATAGGCCCTGAGGAGCACCAGTTCGCAACCACTACTGAGCAGTACATGGTTGGTGACAATACCAAGCATATATCGTTAGATTAAAGTTTTAACTTTTTAGTCAGTTGGGCATAGGGGTAGGGAGATATCAAAGAAAGGTATCTATTAATGTGATATTGGCTTGCAAGTAACAAAAGTATAACTATAACAGTCTTTGTTCTTGTGCTTTTTTAAAAATGGTGGCTTATTATTCCATTAGCAAGGCCTGTGGGGAGAGACATCCAAGGAATACATGGCTGAACAACATATCAAGGTCCCAAGTACTTTCTTCTTTTCTACTTCCACTTTCTTAGCATCTTTTTTATAAGATCATGACTTATAAATGCAACACAGCTGCTGTGCCTCTAGACTTAACAACCACATTCCATGCAGAAAGAGTGGAGGAGGCAGAGAGGGAAAAGTTATTTCTCCTGGCAAGACTTTGCCTTTCTGTATAATGAGAAAATCTCTCCCCAGGGTTTTCTAGCTACAGTTTATTGGCCACAACCATGTACCGAGACTATCTGTGACTGCAAGGAAGGATGCACAATTGAGTAATTGGGCTGACTTGCCTCTGTTGTATAGGAGGGAAAGGGAAAATAGGGTTAATGAGGGCTTTTGTGTAATTGGTTGAGTATCTGCCACAATGTATTTTTAGGACAGGAATGAGTATTAAAAACTAAAACATTTTAGAACAGAATGAAAGATCTGTTGAAGATGAAAAAATTGAAGATTCAAAAGATGAGGAAATAATAAGTGAAACAAATGATTATTTAAAAAGAAAAGGGAGAAAGAAATGGATTAATATGCAGAGATACTCTGTAATGGATAAAACAGTTTAAAGGAAATCATTTCAGATTGAAATGGGAAATGAAATCCAGGGAGAAGCACAGAAATGTCTCAAAGATTTAGTAAAAGATGAATTAGAGATTATAAATTAGCCCTAAAAGCCCATTTGAGATTTTGGAGAGTTGTTTTATAAAGCAAAAGATTAGCATATTCTTTTTTTTATTAAGGCTTGGCAAACTGATTGTAACTGTGTGTGAAGTTCAGCTGGGACTGGGATAAATTCAGTGTTTATGACTGAAAAAAATAAGATTAAAATGTGAAATATAGAGAATATTTGTGAGTAAAGTCAAAGTGCATATTAAAATGTTATTTTAATAATCATGGGTTTCATGAATGTGGAAGAAATAAAAGTATAATGAGGCACAGAGTGTGCTTATGGAACAGAAGATATTTGAGGGAGAGGATTAACAATGAAAATTAGCAGTGCGTAAAAATGGGAATGAATAGATCAAATTAATGATATTTTGCATATCATGAGTATATAACGTGCGTTACAAAATATAAATGTGAACTAAAATGTAATTTAACGTTAAAGGTAGGGATGAGCTCTTCGGAAGACTGGAAAGGAAATGTGAAGGGCCAGAAATGAAATGAAACTGAAACCCAGAGTTGTTATTTCTACAGTGAAGCCAAGGTTGACCTGGTGAGTTTACAAATTTAGTAATCAAGGGATTTGGATTTTTGTATTGGAGAAGTCTGAAGAAAGGAGACACGGCCATGGAGTTTGAGAAGTAGGCCGTTGGAAGTGAGACTTCCTACTTATCTTAGACACGAGGAGGGCTCCTCCCTGGCGTAAAGAGGGATATAATCACAGGTCTCCATCTTCCGTGTTTGAAGTTAGTAATCACTCTACCTAAACGAAGTAAAAAATAATTTATAGTGGTGTTATTGGAATTGAATCCCTTACGATACTTGACAAAAGCCACCACAAACCCAGAATTTACAGTATAGTCTGAATATTTGCTCACAGTCTAAAATTTCAATGCATGCAAAAGAATCCCAATGACTAAGACTCAAGAGAAACTACAAACAGCGTTATTAGAACTCCAAGAATTTTAGTGCATGAAATTATTGGCCCAGTTTGAAAAATAAATGTAATATATACTTATGTTAACTGGTTAAAAATATGATTTTTTGTATTTGTGGTTAAAATTTAAATATAGAATGGTTAAAAATTAAAAATAAAATGAAAAGTTCTGGGAGCACAAAAAGATACTATGCAAGAAAATCAGACATATTCAAAATGGAAAGAAATAAACCTACAAACAAAACAAAACAAACAGAAAAAAATTAGTGGATATATTAGGAGATTACATATGGATGAATAGAGCATTAGTTAACTAGAAGTAGGTAAAATTAAATTTAATGCAGTACAAATAGTTGGAAGTTTTGAAAGAAGTTAAGAGACATGGAGGAAAATGAGATTATCTTACATCTAATTGAAACTTCAAATGGCAATATTTTAAAAATATTGGTTGAGAGTTCATTAGAATCAATGAAAGACATGCCCCTCTTAAGATTCAGAAAGCATAACAATTTCAATTAAAAATTTAAAATTGCATATAAATGGATTTCTGGAGTAATCACTAGCAAATATGAACAATAGCTCCCAGCAGCAAGGTTAGGGGGATCCCAGTTTCAGAAGAGGAGATGTTTCGTTGTGTTAACTTGTCCGTGTCTTTTGAATTTGTTAATTCTATAATTTTGCACAGATTTAAAAAATAACTTCTTTATCTTTAAAGCAACTAATAAACACTATAAAATGAATAGTAATAAATGGATAGTTATGGCCTGTATTAATTAGCTGATGAGCCAGAGGGATTGTTTTTGCATTTTTAATTTCACTTGCATTCTTGTAAAAGAAAAAAAGTTTGTTTTTTTTAAGTATATTTTATTGATTATGCTATTAGAGTTGCCCCAGTTTTTGTGTCCCCTTTACTCCCCTCTTCCATGCACCACCCACCTCACCCTCCAGCATTTCCCCTCCTACAGTTCATGTTCATGGGTTATACATATAAGTTCTTTGGCTTCTCCATTTCCTATACTATTCTTAACCTCCCCCTGTCTATTTTGTGCCTACCTATTCTTCCTCTTAATTCCCTGTACCTCCCCCTGCCCACTGATAAGCCCCCATGTCATTTTCATTTCTGTGATCCTTTTCCTGCTCTAGTTGTTTGCTTAGTTTTTGTTTTTTTTTATATGGAGAGACAAATTTTACAACTACAGTAGTAAATCTAGTTAAAAAGGCAGTGCTTCCTTGACATTTCTAAACTATTGTACTTATCGTTTTATAGAAATTGTAATAGAGCAGATTTGGCCAGTGCCCTACCTATATCCCCTTTAACTCACTAGCTAGGTAACTTCTAACTGCCCAAAGCTGTAGATACTCATCTGAGCACCTTTTCTGCTTTCACTCTCGGTGGAGGAAGCCAAAAATGCTAGGAAATCAGCATTCCTGGCTACAGCACTCAAACAATGGCTGCTGAGGGTAGTGTACAAATACCCTATCCCTCCTGTACCTCAGTGGGATAGCTCTGAATATGTATTGTCTGTTGGCTCTCAGTTTCCCTAACGGGGTTAAGCTCCAGTTCTCTTGAGTGACAGCTAGCTTAACCACGCACCCTTTATTGGCTGTTCCCACCTTCTGTGTCTCACTTTTTTGGCCCTCTACCAGTATTTTTCTTCTTTTACTGCAAAATAAATTATGCATACCCAAATCATTGTATCAGTGTTAGATTCTGCAGAAAATATAACTAAAACAGAAAGCATAGGATGCTCTTCCTATTGTTACAATCAAGATTCTTGTGTTCAAGTAAATGATTCATAACTGGTCATTCAAGTAAAGTGGAAAAATTTGTATAATTTTAGCATGCATTAAAGAATAGTTTGTAATATTGCACAGAAGTCCCTAATATTGCAAAAATTACTCCCTTTGCATTCTGTAGCCATGGGTGCCACAGCAAACCTTTTTGTGGCAGAAATATCTGTAATTCTAATATGTAGGAGAATATAATATTATATTTTTCTTTTAAGGCCATTAATAAAAACAGTTATGCCCTTAATTTATTAAAGACCTTTCACTAATTTAGGTGGTGATTCCTGTTCACTCAGCTTTGAAAGTTTCAACAAAACAGACTTTAGTTTGTGATTTCTGTCATCCCTGATGCTTAAAGGTTATTGTTTGTTCTTCCCTAAGTCAAAAAGTTGGTAGTTTATGTGATCAACTACTAAAAGTGCAAATAATGAATGGCTGGGTTTTCCAGAGTATATACATCTCTCTCTCTCTCTCTCTGTTTAACTTAAAGCCTTCTTTATCCTCTGTAGTAAAGACATCATATACTCATCTAAAATTTTTTTGTTGTTGATTCCTAACATCAGGCTGATCATTTGTGACAATCTGGCAGATTATTATAATGATGGCAGGTGGCCTCAGTCTCTTTAATCAGAAAATCCAAACTGAAGGTTCTGGATTGTCTTTACATTTCATCCTTAGATATGAAGTGCTGCAGAAGAGGTGGGAACATTCCTGCTTGTTGAAAGAGGTATTTTTTTTTTCAGTAAATGCTCATAAATTACATTACATCCTTATATCTGTAACAGTGGTCTTTTGTGAAGGGTGAAATATCTTCTCAGGCACATTTGTTGAAGTCTGCAAACACTGTTCATTATGGCGTGGAAAGGGGAAAGGAATGGTGCTCCCGGCATCCGGAGGGTCGAGGCGGGGATGCTGCTTTGTAGTCATGCTACAACACAAAGGAAAGTCCCTGCAGCCAAGAACGTGCAAAGAAGAGGCGGGCAAAGCCTGGCTTATATGTTAGAAACATTTGCATTAAAAACAAATGCATAGCTACTTAAAATAGTCAAGTACTTTTGCATTAAGTTTTTGGAGACAGAACTCTTTAACAACTGGATCTCAAAACAGAAGACTTGTGTCAGTATCAATAGAGAGCCCAATCCTACATTAACTTTTGTTGTTTATTTTTCAGTATCTCAAAGAGATGTTTAATAAGTATACAACAAGAGGAACATGTGACTTGATATATATTTCTAATTTAGGATCCACCTAGGTTTTGATATCTGTTTCATTTGCAGCAGACACATGAACCATGTATGGAATAAAATGGACTCTGGGGAAAGATTAGATTGGATTTTTACATGAGAGTAAAGGTTGCAGAATGACCTTTTGTTTCTTTATATCCTGCCTTTGCAGAGTACTTTATATAGCATGTGCTTCTACTCTCATATCTAGCATCCAAGTTTTGATTCCCAATTTAGGGTGTTTTATTGCTACATAATCTCCCCCATAAAATTAAGGCTCTTTTGTATTAATTTATCCATTGATATGTAAAAATTTATCATTGCTGTGTAATTTATTCATTGCTGTGTAATTTATCTATTGTCATGTGGCTTAAAACAATGAATGCTTATTATTTCACACAGTTTTTCGGGTCAGGAATCCAGAGATTTGATTAGTCAGGTGATTCTGGCACAGGATTTCTTATGAGGTTGCATCAAGGTGTTTAGGGGAGTTTCAGTCATCTGAAGGCATAACTGGAGCCAGAGAATTCACTTCTAACATGATTCACTCACATGCCCAAAACATTAGAGCTGTCTGTGGCTGGGACCTCAGTTTCTCACTACATGGACCTCTGTGTGACTGTATTCTCTAAGTCAACCCTATAGGGAGAAATACTTGAGTATCTTCAAAATATGGCAGCAGGCTTCCACCAGACCTAGTGATGTAAGAAAGAGCAAGGCAGAAACCAGCAAGTTTTTTATGACCTAGTCACAAGAGTTATGCACCATCATTGGCACAGTACTTAATTAGTTACATAGGTCAGGCTTATTTAGAGTGGGAGGAAACTATACAGACACAGAAATCAGAAGATACAGGTCATTTGTCTGCCTCTGTGTTTCTAGTAGGTATGCTTCTGATATATTTGATAAAATGTTTAACTACAATCGGCCAAAGTTTTTACCTCCTTTTATGTGTCACAGAGTATGTTCATAAATTATTTAGCTGTGTTTCATATTAATTCTGCAACCCATTGATCGATGACTTGAAAAGGAAAGGAAGTAGAGAAATCAATAAGCAAGTAATATAACAATTCATTCAAAGGAAGATAAGGACCTAGCCTATGGAAGCAGAAATAAACATTGAGTGGTAGGAGAAGAATGGGAAGATGTGAGGTCAAATGAAGAAGCTTTGGATGTAAATTAGAAGCTTTGCAGACAATTCCGAGAATTTTTGCCTCTGCACAAAGAAAGACCCTGACCTTAAGTAAGACAGCAAAAACACACCGGTAAGAGTGATTTTAGATAATAAATCTAAATTTGATCCTCATGACCTCGATATGTCACAGAAAAAAACTAAAGATAAAATATCCAGGAGGGAGGTGGAAACTAGCGTCTATTCTATGGGGGAGAGTATCTAATTAGAAATCTTGTTGAGGAATTAATGGGTAGTAGGGATAGTTAAGGTGAAGGGTGAGGGTGGGGACATTCACACTGAGCAGAAGCAGACAGTTCTGAAATTGTAGTCATAACAGAACTGATGGGGCAAATGCTTCTTTCTAATCTAAGTAACTTGGTGTAGTGAAAATGGCATCGTATTAGGCGTCAGACTCATCACCAGTGCTAATGATTGATTTGTGGGAAGTCATTTAATTTCACTTACCCTTACTTTTCACACTGATTAAAGACTTACCCTAGGAAATCTCTACAGTACATCTAGGTAAAAATGTTAATGATACCAATTATGTTTACACGTGTTATATGTGAATATCAATACTCTTGTTTATAGGATTAGTATAAGAACAAAATCAGATAATATATGAGAAAGTACTTTATATATTATAATTAATGTAGCATCTGCATGGTATTTAAAAATTAATAAGGATATTATGTATTTTGTTTGTGTTTATAGTTTGAAGAATCATTGGTATATTTATATATGATTTCAATGTGATCATTTCTGTTTACATGAAAAAAGTTGCTAAAAATTATGGTCTGCAGTTATTTTCTTATAATTATCCCTGTAGACATAAGAGGGAGACCCAAAAACACCCAGAATTATCTTCTGTAGGGGGTGCGTCTTGTAGTACAGACTTCCCCTGCTAGGTGAGGGTTCTAGGAACCCATCTGTATCAGTGTACCTGGTGGCAGTGTTGTGAGAAGCTGCATTCAGCTTCAGTGAATTCTTTTTTGAAATCCTCCCTATTCAACTGGTCTTGCCACTGAGCAACATTTTTTTGTTTCCCTGGATGGAAAAATGTCCTCAAAGGGAAATGTTTTGTCAATGTGAAAGAGGCAAAAAAAAAAAAAAAGGTAGAAGCACTAAAAGACATAAAAGTTGATGAATTCAAGGACTTCTGATCAAGATGGAGGCATAGGTAAACAGGCTTCTCCTCCTTGTGCAACCAAAGAAAGAATTACAACTAGACCTCAAAAAAAAAAACAACAAAACCTCAGAACTATCAGAAAAATGAGCTGTTTGTAAGTCTGACAAGCAAGCATTTAAAGAAGATATGTTTATCCAGACATGTAGGAGGGGCAGAGACATGGAGACAGATACAAAGGCATGGTGATACAGTGTGACAGAGAGGTGGCAGCAGTGATGGAATGGCTGGTCCCACACTCATATATGGTGAATAAAAGTTTGGAGGGATACCTTGGGAACAAGCCCTCCCAACCTCAGTTTAGATCACATAACCCAGGGTTCCAGCACCAGGAAAATAAATATCCATAACTTCTGGCTGTAAAAATCAGTAGGGTTTGGGGTGGTGGAAGAAACTGCCAGATTTTCAGGAGACTCAGCCTAAAGGCCCTGAACACACTTAAGAAGTATGCAGTCCCACCTGCTCTGGGATTCAACACAAAAGGCAACCGCTGGAAGGGCTCCAGTCACACAGGAAAACCTCCAGAAGTCAGGCAGTGGCATCGTTCCCTCTCTGAGCCTTATCCCCACATAGAACCACAAAGTGGTGAAGCAGGTTGCCCCACCCTGGAGACTACCTGAAGCTCTGCTCCACACAATTTGTAGGTGTCTTTTCTACAATAGGCCATGCTACTAATACTGAGAGTCAAAGCAACTCTACCTAATACACAGAAACAAAGAGATAGGCTGCCAAATTGAGGAGACAAAGAAATATGGCAATTTAAAGAATAGAACAAAACACCACAAAAAGAACTAAATGAAATGGAGATAACCAACTTATCAGATGCAGAATCCAAAACACTGGTAATTGGGTTGCTCAAGGAGCTCACTGAGTATGGCAACAAAATAAAAAAGACCCAGGAAGAAATTAAGCTTATACTAAGTGAAATAATGAAAAATCTACAGGGGACTATCAGTGGGTGGGATGACCAGGGTTCAAATCACCGATCTGTAATATAAGGAAGAAGTAAGCATTCAACCAGAACAGTAAGAAGAAAAAAGAATTTAAAATCGAGGATAGTATAAGGGACCTCTGGGACATCTCCAAACGTACGAACATCAGAATCATGGGGACGCCAGAGAGAGAGGAGGGAGAGCAAGAAATTGAAAACTTATTTGAAAAAAATAGTGAAAGAAAACTTTTCTAATTTGGTGAATGAAATAGACATACAGAGTCCCAAACATGTTGGACCCAAAGAGGACCATGCCAAGACACATCATAATAAAAATGCCAGAGGTTAAAAATAAAGAGAAAACCTTAAAAGCAACCAGAGAAAAGCAGAGTTACCTACAAGGGAGTACCCATAAGACTATCAGGTGATTTCTCAGAAGAAACTTTGCAGGTAAGAAGGGACCTGCCAGAAATATTAGAAGTGATGAAAAGCAAGGATCTACAACCTAGATTGCTCTATCCAGCAAAGCTATCATTTAGAATGGAAGGGCAGATAAGTGCTTCCCAGACAAAGTAAAGCTAAAGGAGTTCATCATGACCAAGCCCATCATGACCATGATTATATGAAATGTTAAAGGGACTTATTTAAGAAAAAGAAGATCAAAACTATGAACATTAAAACAGCAACAAATTTACAACTATCAACAACCGAATCTAAAAAAACAAACTAAGCAAACATCCAGAATAGGAACAGAATGATAGGTATGGGGATCATTTGGAGTATTATCATCTGAGATGGGGAAGGGGGAGAATGGGAGAAAAGGTACAGAGATTAAGATGCATAATTGGTAGGTACAAAATAGATAGGGGGTGCTAAGAATAGTTTGGGAAATGGAAAAGCCAAATAACTTATATACACAACCCAGGACATGGGCTAAGGGGGAAGGATTGCTGGAGGGAATGTGTTTATTGGGTGGAAGAGTACAAAGGAGGAAAATTGGGACAATTTTAATAACATAATCAGTAAAATATATTTTAAAAATCAATGAGTTCAAAAACTGTTTTGAGCAGTGGAAAAAAATGTCCTGATAGGTGTATTGCATCAATGGAAAATATTCTGAAGGTGACTGAAGTTTAAACATATAAGAATAAATGCACAGTTTTTATAAATAAATTCTTGGTTTTTTGGGGTAACCCCTCATAAGGATTGAATTGTGATTTCTGAATATAAATATCATTCTTCACAAACTTAAAAGTACTTCATTAGTTTTTAAAGATATCTTCATTTCTAAGCTGGTGAATTTTCTTAAAAATAAAAGTACTCTTTTTCCACTCCCCTATCTTTCTGTCTGAGTTTCCATTCAGTTTCATCTCTTCAAAAATAGAGACTCAATACCTTGTTCTTTACTTTTTTGGACCTATTGATCAGGTATAATTCTTTAATTGTAGATATGAAAATAAAAATTCCTATTAATTAAGTATGACAACTTGGTTAGTCATAACTAGAGCGTTATCTGGTGATTATTTTTGAAGAAAGTGTTAAATGTGTGAGGAGGAAGTTTTAATCTTTTGAGAATAAGAACCTACTTAATCTGCTTTTCCAGAAACTCCATCTAGAAACTGACACCTCAAATCTGTTAATGAACCTACTGCACAGAGAAAATTTTTCTTGCTGTAGGAGCAGGTAAAATTTTAACAGCTTCCATAGTATGATATATTGAGGATTATAAGAGAAAAAAGTAAACCAAGTTCAAAAGTGTGCCAAGGCACAATTTCCACACTAGTTATTTCATTCAAGTCTTATTGATTTAATATATATTCACTGAATTTGGCTTCATTAATGCTTTCCTTACACGTGGGTTTTAAGTTATAGGGAATTCTATAATTGGACTATTTATCCTAGATGAACATGGGAACTTGAAAGATGCACGAACAGGTGAGATCGAGGTATCACCCTCTCCATCCCCTACTCTGAGCCCCCAGGACCTGCCTATGTAGGTGAAGACTCTGAATCATATTAAATACACTATATCATAGATACTGGCCACAACTGGCTCAAGAAATCGGTGTGTGTGCATATGCACATGTGTGTATTTAATTTACCTTTGAACCATGGCTTTTGTTACACCATCATGGAAGAACTATGGCCTTTCCTGTTGGGGTTTGGATTTGGTGCTAATATTCTTTGTGGTGTTGTACATGTGGGCATTCTCTTTAATAAATTTAGGACTCCTTGTGCTAAAGATGGTTAGTAAATCTCTTGAACATGCTATCAAGTGGCATCAAATACCCCCTTTCTGCTGGTAGAAACAACTATCATTTTGAGTCCTGTAAAGAATCTGGGCTTTTTAGAAATTGAGCTGAGCAATTTATATTACTTTTTGCATTTTTATCCCTTGTACATTATGTCTGGTGGTTTGCTGTCATGCAAAATAAGCATCACTTTCCATTCTGTCCTTAAAAATGGTAGATTGTATATTTTAATGCTTTTATAGCAATTCAAAATAGGCACAATGAATGCCTAACTGAGCAAATGGAGGATAGTTAAACTTCTTGATGTTAAATCAATGGCAAAATCTATTGTAGTGTTTCTTTTTTATTTTATTTTATTTTTTCCGTTACCATTTAGTCCCCTTATACTACCCCTTCAATCACCACAGTGTCCATGTCCATGAGTCCTTTTTCCTTTTTGCTCAATCCCTCCTCTCTCCCCTCCCTCCACTTAGCTGTCATCCTGCTCTCTTAGTCTGTCTCTATTTTGCTTGTTAGTTCAGTTTGTTCATTAGATTCCACATGTGAGTAAAATCATGTTATTTGTCTTTGTCTGACTGGCTTATTTCACTAAGCATAATGCTCTCCAGGTCTCCATATAGTGGTTGCCACTGATGGCTGAAATGCCTTAAATTTAAACTGGGCTTGATGAGAGAACCACTAAGCATTGGCGCTTCACAATTTTAAATACCTATGAAGTACTTTCAAACTTTATGATGTTAGGACTTTTATATGAAGACAATTATATTAATTGTCAGGATGCGTTTTTGGCTTTTGCAGAGCACTTCTGTAACGTTTTATCAGTCCATTCCATAGATAAAATGTCTACACTTTTAGAAGCTGATTTTTAAAAATTTTGTAAGTTGGGTGTAAGGTATGGGTTGATAAAACCTCAAGTTTTACAAAACACAGCAAGCACTAAAACAGAGGAATGCAAAAGAGACAAACATGATGTAGTGCTTCATCCACCACCGTATGAATTTAAAGTAGGTTCTATATAAAGCCATTAGACAGAAAATGAGATCTGATTATAATGGACCACCCTCTCTATTAGCAAATAAAGTTGTGAATAGAGGCCAGATAATAAAGGGAGGGCTTTTTTAAAAAAAATTCTTTTTCTCGCTAGGGAATTTTGAAAAATTATAAAGCCTTCAACATCTTGCTTCCAGGCATTGTAGTCACACCAGCTTGATGCGTTCTATTATTGGGCCTGGTTTTTCATATGCAGATTCTGTCTCTGGGGAAAATTTCCTACGTGAGGTTAGAACAGCTTCTTCTACAAATTTGCTAGCTGCCCTGAAGGCGAAAATGAAACATATGCCCTCACTTTATGTTTCAGATCTTTGGAGGTCTGCAAAGAGGCATTTCCCCCCAATGGAGCTATCCAGAGAATTGTTTTCAGTTCGCTTCATTGAAATTTCAACTCCCTCGTGCCCATCCTCATGTCTTAGGAAACACCTGCTTCACCATCCGAGGTCCACAAAGGGAACCACTTTACTTACAACCCGCCTTTTAAAAGAATACCGGATCCCATTTATCTGCCCTGTCAGTGTACCTTTGTAATTACAGAAGTGAGGGTATTTGAGGGGAAAATTTAGAAAGTGGGTAACTGTGTCATTATCTGAATGTTCATAGTTATTTTTAATTAATCCATGGGACATTTACTTTGATTTCTTTGTTAGTTTTTAAAATTGTAGTAAAACATGCATAACAAAATTATTTTTCATTATTTTTAAAATAATCTTTTTATTTTCATTACACTTGACCTCCAATATTATATTAGTTCCAGTGTACAGTGTAGTGATTAGATGTTTGTATAACTTATGAAGTGATCACCCCAAGGAATCTAGTCTCCATCTGACACCACACACATGTATTACAATATTATGCAGGATATTTCTCATGATGTACTTCACATCCTCATGACTGTTTTGTAATGACAGTTCGTACTTCTGGACCCCTTCACCCTTGTCACGCATTCCCCAAGCCCCTCCCATCTGCCAACCATCAAAACGGCCTCCATGAGCTTGTTTCTAGTAAACCATTTTACGTGCACGTTCCTATGACAGTGTGTGCCAGTTGTGCAGCCAGTGCCATGTTTACCAATACATACTATCTGGAGATAATTTATCTCCAGAACTGGTTTTCATCTTGCAAAACTGAAACTCCGTACCCGTTAAACAAAAACTTCCCATTCTTTCCTCCCCTAGGCCTTGGCAGCCACCGTTCTGTTATAATTTCTAGGTCTACGAACTTCACTACTCTAGGTACTTAGTATAAATGGAATCATAGAGTACCTATGCTTTGTGGCTGGCTTATTTGACTTAGCATGATGTTTTCAGGGTCCATGCACGTTGTAGCATGTGTCAAAATCACCTTCCTTTTAAAGTCTGATTAACATTCTATTATACATATATTCCACATTTAATTGTCCACTCAATTATCAATGGGCACTTGGGTTTCTTCCACCTTTCGATTATTGTGAATAGTGCTGCTATGAATGCATGCATACAAGTATCTTTTCAAGACTCTGCTTTTGATGCTTTGGGAGATATACCAAACTGTATATTGCTGGATCAGTAATTGTACCATTTACATTCCCATCAACAGTACACAGGGCTCTAATTTTTCCACATCCTTGCCAACGCTTGTTACTTTCTGGGATTTTTTTAATAGTAGCCATATTAATGGATGTGTTGAATTTGTTGTTTTATTTTTGTACAAATAATAGTGTCGTAAATAATTTTTACTTAAGTTTTATATCTTTTTTCCTTAGACTACATTTCTAGTTAGAGATTTATTGGCATAAAGGCAAGGCTAGTTGTTTTACATATTATTATTCTTATTTATATTCCTCCTGACAGGATATGAGTGCCACTTTTACCAAATATTTACCAATATGTACTATTATTGTTATTTAAGTTGCGGTACTCTTATTGTTGAAACAGCATACTACTTTAATTTGCAGATTATTATTAGGTAAGCTTGTCTTATTTATTATTTCTGTCTATTTGTGTCTACATGTATATTTTTGTGAATGGTCCCTTTATGCCCATTTGTTCATTTTTCTCTGTGGATTAGTTTTTTATCATTAGTAATAGGCTTTTTATTAGTCATCTTACATGTAATTTTTCTTCTTCATATTTTAAAAATGATTTTTTCCATGTAGAAATTTAAAGTCTTAGGCATTCAAATGTGATTGATGTTTTCCCTTTGTGTAATAATTCATTGTTTTCATATATAGGAGGTCATTTTTCACTTTCTATAATGATGGTTAAATTTTTCTTCTAAGGCTGTTATTGTTTAGTACTGATTTTATATTTAACCATTCAATTTATTTGGAATTTATTTTGTATTATCACGACTCTAAGGAAGTATCTTTTACTATCTCAAAAATATTTATCTTTTACTACCCAGCAAACATGTGATGGAGCTTTATAATAATAATAAAATTCTTAGGTATATTGAGTCTTACTTAAGCTCTTAATTCTATTTTACTAATGTTCTTGATTACTGCATGAGTATCAATGTTAATTTTTATAGTTTTTTTGTAATTTTATCTTTTTTTAAATTTTGTTCAAGTACAGCTGTCTCCATTTTCCCCCTACCATTCACCCCCATCCCATGATCCCCACCTCCTACCCTCAATCCTACCCCTCTTTGGCTTTGTCCATGTGTGCTTTATACATGTTCCTGACAACCCTTCCCCCTTTTCCCTCCATTATCCCCTCCCACCTTCTCTCTGGTTACTGTCAGTTTGCTCTTTATTTCCATGTCTCTGGTTATATTTTGCTTGCTTGTTTGTTTTATTGATCAGCTTCCACTTATAGGTGAGATCATATGATATTTGACTTTCACCCCCTGTCTTATTTCAGTTAGCATAATACTCTCTAGTTCCATTCATGCTGTCGCAAAGGATAGTAGCTCCTTCTTTCTTTCTGCTGCGTAGTATTCCATTGTGTAACTGTACCATAATTTTTTGATCCACTCATTCACTGATGAGCACTTAGGTTCCTTCCAGCACTTGGTTATTGTGCTGCTATGAATGTTGGGGTGCATAGGTTCTTTCAAATTGGTGTTTCAGGATTTGTAGGCTACAATTCCAGCAGTGGAATTGCCAGAGCAAAAGGCAGTTCCATTTTTAGTTTTCTGAGGAAATTCCACACTGTTTTCCACAGTGGCTGCATCAGTCTGCATCCCTGCCAACCATGCACTAGGGCTCCCTTTTCTCCACAACCTCGCCAGCACTTGTTACTTGTTGATTCGTTTATGATGGCCGTTCTGATCGGTGTGAAGCGATATCTCACTGTGATTTTAATTTGCATCTCTCTGATGGCTAGTGATGCTGAACTTCCTTTCACATGTCTCTGGGCCCTCTCTGTGTCCTTCTTGGAGAAGTGTCTGTTCAGGTCCTTTGCCCATTTTTTAATTGGACTGTTTGTTTTCCCGGAGTGGAGTCCTGTGAGTTCTTTATATATTTTGGGGATAAAACCCTTGTCCAAGGTATCATTGGCAAATATGTTTTCCCATGAGGTTGGTTCCCTTTTCATTTTGATCATGTTTTACATAGCCACACAGAAGCTTTTTATTTTGATAAAGTCCCATTTGTTTATTCTTTCCTTTATGTCCTTTGCTCTAGGGGATGTATCAGTGAAAATATTACTGCATGGAATATCTGAGATTTTCCTGCTTATGTTCTCCTCTAGGACTTTTATGGTTTAGAAAAGTTTTTCTTGTAAAATAGAGTTTGGTCTCATTGTTATACTTCTTCCAAATTGTCTTGACTTTGTTGGAATTTCATTCTTCAGGTGAACTTCAGGGTCACTTTTCCAAACTCCGGTAAAGAACACCACTAGAATTTTTTACTGGAATTGCAAGAGTAATATGAGAAAAACTATTATCTTTATAATACTAAGTCAACATAGATTACAATTTTACGACTGCCACTTTACTTATCAATGGTTTAAATGAGCAAGTTCACAATTTTTCTGTTTCATTTCAACTTATATACTGAATTATAAATGTCCAAATACTACACTTTATACCATCTTCAGTGCCTTTGTATTCTGTCTTTTTTATATGTACTCTTTGATTGCTGGGTTTTTTAATTAATCTTTATTATTAGAAGCACCTAGAATGCAATTAGGACCCAGATTGTATCTAGTTCAAAAATGGCATTGCTAATTTTTATAATTGAGAATAGTTATAAATACATTTATGGGCTTAAATTATATTCAATATGTATTATTATATTACTTATAGTGAAGAATCTTTAATGGTCAGTGTTAATTTATGTATCTTTTTCAGGCTTGACAAATTAGTGTGTTAAGAAAAAAATTTAAAAGGGTGTTATAGGATACTGGTTTGAAGAAACTATCTCCTCATTCTTAGCCTTCTGTTTCTCAAAAAATACAAACACTTTAAATATTCTGATATTTTTAAGGCAAATTTATAGTTTCAAATGCATGTTTTGTTTTATATATTACCTCTGTTTTTTAATAGAATATTTTACAAAGAATACTGTGTTTTACTATGCCATATAATTTTATTTACTCAAAAGAGCTCAATATTTCTTTATTTCAGTAAATTTGGGGACAAAGAATACTAAATCATAAATATTTACCTTACTTTTAGTATTTTTTGCAAATTATATATAAATATTCACCATATTTTAAAGAGGTAGTAGTGTTATGTGTATTTTTTCTCAAAATACTGGATGTTTAAAACAAATCACTTAAACCATACAATCTAGAATTGTCTGTGATAATTCTATGTAAGATTCATTTTTCATACTGAATTAATTTTTGGAGTAGAATAGAGAGTCATAGGAAGATCTGAGGAGTGATAGAGTACACAAGTCAGGTTGAAACTGTCATTTGTCAGTGCCCAACTGATGAGGCTAGTCCTTTTCCTGGAGAGCACTGGTAATAGTGGCTTACTTGTAGGACCCACTAACCTTGTCTTTAAAGTGCACTGTTAACTGTAGACAAGCAGAAAATATGTTGTATAATCATGTATAGAATGATTTTGTTAAGATCAGACATTGAGAAAACATATGATTAAGCCAGATTATTGCAATTTCAGTTAACATATCATTTTTGGAGTATTACTGTTGTTATTAGCAAAATAAATATTTGGCTTGGGTTTTGAATGCAACATTAGTTATTTAAACACTAAATACTCAAAATTAACTCTAATTTAATTTAATTCTTTTATTGATTAAAAGCCTTTGAGTATGATAAGGCAATATTCAAATAAGTGACTGAAAAATAAAATAATTTTATAAAGCTATCCATGATAATTTGATGTTATTTTTTCTTCAAGGATTTTTAAAATTCTTTATTTTTAAAATTTACATCAATGTCACAGAATTGTCAGTTCACTATATGGAAGAAATATGACATATGTGGAATAGTGGTATGAACATTAAGATAACCACTATTCATAGTCAAATTCTAACATGTCTTTTGACATATATCATAATACTTCACATTAACATAAATTGCAATAGTGACCAGGAAGTGCAATTTAAGATTAGACTAATGTAAATGAAATATCTAGTTTGCAAAAATACTGTTTACATTATTTGATTTTTCAAGATGCTTGAATTAATAATTGCTGTATATTGTAGGTAATGATAAAGATATTTTTAGATTAAAGTGAACAGGAAGACCCATTTAGATATTTTTCATTTAGAATTAAACTACTAGTCAGTAAAACTTAATATACAGATATCTATTGGGTATAAATAAATCAACTTGATATAAATAAATTTAAAAGTAAAAATATTTGATATAAATAATTGGAAAGAAAAATTGCAGGTTGTACTTTTTAAATAGTAAGAACTGAAGAACTGTTTGCTAAAATTAATAAATCAAGTAAGGTAGGATTACATGGGGAGCAGTACCTGCATGTGAACACCTGAAGTGTTTGTAGCTAAACACATCCAGTGGAATTTTGCTTAGAAAAGTGTGTTTCCCTAAGGACCACTTCTTGAGGAATAGGTTCCTATACAAAAGAGATAAATTTCTAGTTAAACTCATTTATCATCACAAGCTAATGTCAAATGGCAACCTAGAGATAACCTCTGGCTCACCTTACATCCCAACTAAGGGACCACCACATTGATTATTTAATAATTAACTATTGTTTGCTAACAAATACATTTGAAATTAGTTTTCCAGAATAGGCTGGTCCACAGTGATTATTTTAAAATCCATTAAATGTATTATGATAAGCCATATGTTTAAAAGTAGGAAGCTTTGCATTTTGGGGGATGTTGAGGTTGATTGTGTTCTAGAAAATGTGTAAACCATGATTGTAATAGAAAATATATATTTTCACTTAAATATTATGTTCTTAGACAAGACCTTAAAAACAAAATGTTTTATATTATAAATTAAGAATGCATGATAATTTTCCTAATTTTATCTTTTAAAAAAACTAAGATATATTAAACACAGAGGAAATTTCTCAGTAGTTTTTAATGAAACCATGACCTCTGTGTCCTTGTTCAAGGAGTCCATCCCTGAGCTCAAAGTCATATGATAGAGTTGGATCACTTTTGATCATACCCATCACTAATTTCCTAAATAAGTACCCCTGATACCCAGGAAACATGAGAATGCAGTGCAAAGCCAGAAATGAGCCTTTGAGTGTCATGCCTTCCAACCTCAAGATTCCTAACCATCTTTCTCCACTCACAGCAAGTTTAAATGACTTCATGTTAACCAATAGTATGCATTGCACGCCATTGGTTATATGTTTCCTATGACGTCAAACCAGTTTATGATTGCAGCTGGTTTGTTTAGCACTTGAAATATGGAAAACTTACTAGGTGATTTTACCTCATGACAAACTTATGGTTTCAACTGCAAATATCCCTTGATATATTATAGGACCCATGCTCTTTTGCAGATGAGCTTTGAAGGCAGGTAATACCAATCTCAACATGAGCATAAATATATCATTGGATTAGGACAAAAATAATCTGAAAACTATAGTTTTTTAATTTAAATTTTGAACATTCCTTGCACATTACTTATCAAATATTTCATGCACATCTCACTGGATTACATTCATGCTAAAATCATTTGATTATGAATGAGCTTTCTCATATTATAAAGTCTTAAAAGAATAGTTAATATATTTATTTTACTCCCCTTTCAGTTCTTCACTTGAATTGTAAAAGTAAGCAAGCCCTGGCTGATGTGGTTCAGTGGATTGAGTGTTTGCCTGTGAACCAAAGGTTTGCCAGTTCGATTCCCCATCAGGGCACATGTCTGGGTTGCAGGCCAGGGTCCCAGTAGGGGGTGCATGAGAAGCAACCACACATTAATGTTTCTCTCCTCTTTCCCCCTTCCGCTCTCTCTACAAATAAATAAATAAATAAATAAAGTCTTTTTTAAAAGTGAGCAAATATCTAAGGTATCTTGAAGTTATCTCTCATTTCTATTCTGTATTCCTTGGATCTCCCCACCGAGGCTTCTGTCTTCCTATGCTGTTCTTTCCTTCTTGGGCTTTTATATTTCCTAATCAATTGTGTTCCACCACACAAATCTCATGTAGATCTTTTACTTTCTAACTCCAAAGAAAGCCATAAAGCTGTTCTTCATTCACTAAACTTTCAAAAAGAATTAATTAAAAATCTGTTATGTGCCAGAAACTCTGGTAGGTTTTTAATCAAACAAAAATCCATCCTTCTTGGAGCTTATTTTGGGGTAATGCAAACTATAAAAGTGAAAATACTATATAAGAAAATATATAACAATCTGAGAAACAAAATATATAGGAGCTTAACATGTGTTGCAGCAGAATTACAATTTTAAATATGGTAGTTGGACAAGGTCTCACTGAGGTGTCTCTAAATAAGGAATTAATACATCTAGAGGAATAATGTTCCAGGCTGAGGGAACCGGGAATGCAAAGGTGTGCCTGATAGCTTCAAGAAACAACAAATGCACCAGTGTGGCTGGAGTGAATTAACAAAAGGGGAGAAACCCTAGGCAAAGAAATCAGATCATGTTGGGTCCTGTAGGCCATTGAAAAGAATGGTCTAATTCAGAGCAAAGTGGCATACCAGTATAGGTTTTTGAGCAGAAGAAAACCATGATCTGAGTTTTTAAATTGTCTCAGACCCACAGAGAAATTGGAATAATATGCAGTGCACCTCTGTACAGACTTCCCCTAGATTCATAAACTCATTATTTCTTTATGTAGTTTCTCATTACACAATCATTTCACTTTGCTGAGTCATTAAAAGTTGCCTACAAACATCACAACACTTCCTCCTAAACATTTCAGGTTGCATTTTCCAGAAACAAAGATCTTCTCCTACGCAGCCGCAGCCCATTACCACGCCTAACACAATACATAGCCACAAATTTGCCACATTTTTAAATTTCCCCCGTTTTTCTTAAAATGGCATTATTAGCTGTGTGGTTGTTCTTTAACCCTGAATGAACCAAGACCCACTCATGGCTGAGTTGTCTCTTTATTCTCCCCAAAGTCCTTTTGCCTGCTTTATTCTTCATGGCATTTAATCTTTGGAAGAACGCAAGTCAGTTCTCCTGTCGATCACTCCTCATTCTAGATCTGTGTGACAGTCTCCTCATAATTGGATTCAGGTCATGGCATCACAATATCCTTTGCTTCTTTTATATGTTCATTGCTTGGTTAGTTTGGCAGGGAAAGTCAAACTTGTATTTATAAAGACCACATGACATTCGCTTGTGTGATCTCTATAAGGACAAGAGTTGAATCAACAGAGTTATTTGTAAGAGTCATATTTAGTTTAAAAGACAAATGAGACTCTTGGATAGAGTGTGATCTTGGGTTCAATAGCCACTGAGTTTGCCTTGGAAAGTTGTGTCTTATTTACCTATTTCAAAATTCCCACAGGGCAGGCAGTTGACTTCTAAATTTTGGAACATTCTAGTTAGATGTGTTATTGATGAAATCGCCGGTCAGGGCTGATGACAATTTAATATAGAACAAACTGGATAGAGTGACCTTTGCTGCAATTGATGTTGGCCTTTCTTTTTGTTAAGTGACTGGACAATTTATCTAACTTATAGGAAATATTGTGATTGCTAAATGGACTGTCATAGATAAAATATACACCATTCATCTTGAAAAGGTTCACTGGGCAATAGTAATAAGAGTAGGTCAAGGGGCATGAAATTTCATAAACCTTCTTTTAAAATTCATTGTCCTTCCACACATAAGTAGTTGTATTTTTTTTTGACTTTTAAATATTTACTCAGAGTCCAGTGTCACTGAATAGATATTGTGACACCCCATTGTTAGAATATGTTTTGCTAGATCATTACAAAGTCAAACTACTTAGATTTCTGTCCGGGATAAAAAAAGTAATCTGTATTTATTCTTTGAGATGAAGTCAGGCTTAGATAATTATTATTATTCAGTTAAGTTGCTCAGGTTCTGGCCTCTTACTGAGGAAAATTGGATTTACTTCCTTATGGTGCCATACGTGTTTAGGGTTCATAGAGGCTAGAAGGAATAGATCTACAGCGTCATAAGCAGTCTGGGGATAAAATGAAAGACTGCTGCTGTCTACTTCAATTAAACTACTCAAGGGAAACAGTCTTTCTTCAAGGGAATGAAAACAAGTGAAACGTGTAGCATTTTTACTTTTTGATAGAATGTGGGACTAAAATAATCTAAGAAAATATAGTTCAAAACCAAAATTTAAGTTGGCAGTAGCTGAAGTTCTTTTTCTAGAAATGACTATACAAACCAAATATATATACGTCTATGCTTAATTTTGTATCCTCACCAAACCAAATATATTTTAACTATTCATTAGTGTTAAGCAACTTACCACATAGAAAAGCATTTGTTAGTTCTGACCTGGTCTAATTTGCTATTCTTCCTAGGTAGTCGGTCACCTGCAGGACTGGTAAAAAGTGCTATTCATACTGCTGTTGACTGCTATGTTTCACTGACACACACCAAGGCTGAGCAAGTGTTTTCTGGGTCTTTATAATTTTAAAGCATATTCATAATTGTACAAGGAAGTATCCTAAAATAATATAACAGATTTGGATATGGACATCAAAAATTTATATCTGTATGGGCTAAAAAAATGATGAAATAAAGTTTATCATTCTCCTTGATAGTGAACTTCTAATAAGTCCCTGAACTATTTTCTGTTAATGAAGCTGGGTTTTTTCCTATACCATATTTACCTATTTGCAAATATATGTTTCCCACAAAAATATATTTTTGTTTTTGAATTTTTTCTATTATTCTCTTCTGATAAAATGATTTACACATTTTTATCCCACACATTTCTGTATACTTAAACTGTGTCTGCTATTCTTAGGGTTATCATTAATCATTTCCATACTGTTATATACTTCTAAACCATTTCTCCTTACATTAGGGTGTTAATTATATTAGCCTATTGAAATCCTTGTTCTGGTTTTCATAGTTCTTCCTAAGTTTAGACTTAATAACCTATGTAACCAGGGAAACTTACTTAAATATTTTGAAATTTAGTTGCTTCACTTAAAATACTGTATTTGTCAGAAGGCTGGAGTTGAAATTATAATGAAATCAAGATTTAGATTTTAATATTTCAGAATATTGATCTGATTGTCTTTTTGATGTTTTCATGAGAAACTAAATAAGATAATTATAATTTTATTCCCTTCTCTTTATTCTCTTATTTACCTATTTTTATAGTATAAGTTATTTGCAAATATCATTTATTTAATTGCATTTGGCCTTTAATGACAGAGACAACCATGTTGTCAAATACTGACCCCATCAGTCTATAAACTGTCTGCTTTAGTGTCAGACATTCAGTTTTTAAGATTTCAAGTAAGATTGAATAATCATGTACTATATTACATCTCTTAGAACAATAAACTAGTAATAATGTGTTTAAAATGAAAATTTGCAGATTTTTTCTATGCTCTTTTTTCCGATTTTTGATTGGAAGAAAAAATAAAAAAATAACAGTATAATGAATAACTGATCATGCCATTTAAGATTTTTAAGAGCTTTGTAAAATCTGACTTGTCTTCATGTAATTATTATCCTATTGTAACTACTTCAGAAAGCACATTTTGTGTTATCCCTCCAACTGACATGTTTTTATAAACCATGTCTTTAAATCCTAATTAAATGAGCTATAGAAAATAGCTGGTGGGAAGCTAAGCAGTGATTGAAATGCCCTTTTTCCTTTGGAAGGCAAGAACACAATACTGATGACCAGCCCCAAATACTTCTATATTAAGGGCAATTGTGTTCTAAGGATGAGTAAAGGTGATAAACACTAACCCATTTTTAACTGTTATACTAATGAGAAGAGCTAACAAACCTTAGTAATCTCTCTGCTTGACTTTTTGAGTAGACAGCTTTCAAGCACTATGCTGTATCTTAGGTTTTACTTACATGAAAAATATAAATATACACACACATACATATATAGATTTTCATGTGTGTATACACATGCATATATATACATATATACCTGTGTGTGTGTGTATATATGTACTTATACAGGTATGCAATCATACATGTGTATTACGCATATGACCATAACAATACACTGTAAAAATATTTTTCATTTCTATGAGTACAAAGGAGGAAACATCTTACTCAGCCTAACAGATATAGGTAGCTAAGAAATACCCCAAAAGCGAGATTTTAGCTGAAACCTAAACGTTACCTAGAGGTGGTTAGAAAGGTGAGGACAGAGACGGGAGAAGGGACCCGAAGCAGCGATCACAGCGAGTGCGCGCGTCTGGCTGTGCGGTGACTCGGTCACCAGCAGGGTGGGAGTGTAGTTGGTGTTGAAGGAACAGCTGTAAAGGATGGTGTGAAAACAATGTAGAGTGGCCTTATGTACTACACCAAAGTGTTCTTTTGATTTTTTGTTTGGTCAGTGATAGGGGCAAAATAAAGAATTCTGAGCAAGGGAAGAGTTAGCTAGAGAGGTGAGTATGATATCAAATGGACAATGTTTTGAAGTGTGTTTGTGGCAAGAATAAGAGGCATTTAGAATTTGTCAATGTGCAACTCTTTTTATAGTATTGCTTCCCATTCACATGTTAATAAGTCTCAAGGACACACTCTATATATACATGAGATAATGCCCTTTATTTAAAAAAATCCATGTTAACAACATCTCCTAAAATAAGTTCTAGAAAGTATGTTTCTACATAAATGTGTTTCTGTATATTGAAGAGAGTGTAATAGTCAAAGGTATTATATCTTTTCAACTTTAGATGAACAGATTTTAGATTTCCCTTCCACATAAAAAAGGTATTCATTTTTATATCTTGCTCAACCATTCATGAAATACCTTTCATTAATGAAAACCTAGGGCAACTTTTGTATTTAGAAATGAGTTTACTTTTTTAAAATTGACTATAAAAATCTTAAAAAGTATTTTACATCATTGAAGTTTTTCTCAGATTTTACAAACAGCAATTGAAGCTTCAGGCACTGCCTGAAGAATTTCTTTTTATTTGTTTGTGTGACATTTATAATTTTATGTTAGATATGTTTGTAACTTAACATCATTTTAGCAGTATAGCAAGTTTGTGTTGGAGTTACAAAGTTGAATGTTATAGTCCAATAGTGTTTATTTGTGTTCTAAAATATGTAAAGTTAGTGGATGAGTAGCTTTTCAGTAGGTATTTAAGAAATAAATCATTTGTATCACATTAAATATATTTGAACCTCATAAGTTATTTCCAGATAAAAGTAATACTGTTGATTATCTGGCTTTAATTGGTTGTTTGCTGATATTATTAGCACAGTATGTGCTAAAGCCTCTGGTACAACATGAAAGCTGTAATAAAATCTACTGTAAACCATCCATGAAGGGGACTTTTACAGATGTTGTGATTATGTGAGCCTAGAGGCTACATTGCAATAATTGGCCTCCTGTGAGGCTGTAGTTCTGCAATTGTTCCTGGAAGCTCAGTGAACAAGAAGATTGGATTTCACAGTGTTTACATATGTTGACTGATACTTTGTGTTACCAACAGCCACATAATGATGAATAGCGATTTAAGCTTGTATCACTTTTCTGATATAAACAAAAATTATATCCAGTTTCTTTTTTCCCCACTACATATTCAGCTACATAAATATTTTTGAAGTGACTATTCAGTAAATATTATTTTCAACATACTATGTTTATTCCTGCCTCTGTGCAAATGTACTTAACTCTACTAGTAACCTCTAAGTCCCTACATCATTCAATTTTTTTAATCCTCTAGTTGGAAAGTTTTACACTTCATAACTATTCAGTGATTATAATAGATATGTTATCAGAAATATTTAACAAACTCTAAAGACAATATTTTTCTCCCTTTTTCTCAAAATGTAAGTACCTTAGAACATTTTAAATCTAATTACCCCTTCCCAATTCATCTGATATCATGTGTCATATTTAGTTTTTGCATTTTTATTCCCTAAATATTAGATAATTTTATTTTATACAATCAATAGTGGCTTAAATCCACACAAGTTTCTCATATCTTTGGATTCAATAACTTTTTTTTACAAAGCACACTCTTTAGAAGTTCTATTAGTGAGACTATGTATTTGGTAAATTGTCTGAATTTGTCAGTATCTGAAAATGTCTTTAGTTTACCATTATTATAAAATAATGCTTTTCACAGTCTGCAGTTCTAGCTTGACAGTTATACTTTATCTCAGCACTTTCAGAAAATTTAATAGATTCCTTTGTTTTCGATGTTCTGCTTCTAGATGTGATTTTTCTAAGGATTCACTTGACTTCCTGAGTCTGAGTATGAATTACATTATAGATCAAGTTGAGCAGAACTGACATCTTGATAATATTAAGATTTCCTATCCATGAATGTGAAATATCTCTTCATTTATTTAGTTTTTTTTTTATATTGTTCATCGCTGCTTGGTAGTTTTCCCCATACAGATCTTTTATATATATTGTTAGATTACACATTAGTGTTTCACTGGGAGGGGTGCTAATGTAAAGGGGACTGTGATTTTCATTTCAAACTCCACTTTTTCATTGTTGATATAATGAAAAGCAATTGACTTTTGTATATTACAACCTTGAAATAATAGCATATTTGTTTCTGGAGGTTTTTGTCTATTCTTTCAAATTTTCTTCATAGGTAATCATGTCATTTGCACACAGAGATAGTTTTATGTCTTACTTCCCAAGCTGTATGCTTTTTATTTTATTTTCTTGCCTTATTGCATTAGCTTATGGTATCTCACCATTAAGTATGCTGTTAGCTGTAGATTCTTTGTATTTATCTGTATAAATATAGGTAAGTTTTCTGAGTATATAGTTTACTAAGACTTTTTATCATGAGTGGGTATTGAATTTTGTCATATGGTTTTTCTTCATCTGTTGATAAGATCATGTGATTTTCTTTTTAGTTGTTGATGTGATGGACTACATCAATTTATTTTCCAGTGTTGAACTATCTTTGCATACTTATGATAAATATTGCTTGGTTGTAGTGTATAATTCTTTTTATATTTTTTGGATTTTATTTGATAACAATTTTTTAGCATTTTTGCATCTAATATTGGGCTGTAGTTTTACTTTATTGTAATGTTTTATCTGGTTTTGGTATCAGAGTAATGTTGACTCAATATAATAAGTTAGGAAGTATTACCTCTGCCTTTGTCCTCTTAAAGAAATTATATAGCATTGGCATACTTTCTTCCTTAAATGTTTCACAGAATTAACTAATGAATTTATTTGAGCCTGATACTTTTTGTTTTGGAAATTTATTAATTATTGATTCAATTTCTCTAACCAATATGGGTGTATTTAGATTGTCTACTTCTTATATATGTTCTGGCAGATTTTGTTTCTAAAAAAGCAGTCCATTTATCTAAGTTATCAAAAGAGTTGACATAGCCTTGTTTATCGTATTTTTTGTTAGGCTTTTAAACTTCATGGGATCTATAATGATGTCCCCTCTTTCATTTCTAATATTAGTTAGCACTTCTTGCTTTTTAAAAAGGGCCCAGAACTTTTATTTTATATTGGACTCTGCAGTTTTTGTGTTCATACTTAACTTTAAGGCTGTATGTAGTTTGAAAATACAAGTTCTGTCCAGAAGATAGCCAGCCACATAATATGAAAAACAGATACATTTATTGAAGAAGATACAGGATACAAGAAACATTGTACATAGGACAATGATGTCACTGTCCCCTTCAAAGTAAGCACCTGGGGACCTCACACAGTTCTCCCAATTGCCATCAGCTGCCCCATCATATTTCCCTGAACCTCATCACTGTTCTGAACTCTCTTCCCTTTCAAAGGTGATTTTAGTTTGGGAAAAGCCAGAAGTCACAGAGTGCCAAATCTGGGTTGTAGGGGGGCTGAGTCACCTGGGTGATTTGATGTTTTACAAAAAAACCTCTGCACAAGATGTGATGCATGAATGTTCATGTTACTGTGATGAAGTCGCCAATCACCAGTTATCCCTAAAAGTGGCCTTCTGAATTATTTGAATAGTTTCCATGGAGGGATGTTCAAACTTAATGCAAAATTTGATGCAGATTCTTTGCTCTACTTGCTCAGTCATTTTGAATGCAAGACCACGCAGTGCACATGCTCACTCAACGGTGTCTACTGCCCCCACTGACTATTACAGTGAAGTTGTCATTGTTCACAGGTGCACATTCCAGGCCACTCTCCTTGGCTGCCAGGTTACATTGGTGTCACACAAACCATTCTTATTTTATTAACAATGGCTGGACTTTTTCTGGACAGACCTCATATATAGTTTTAAGAATCTTTTACATAATTTGTTAATTTCTCTTGGTTTTGTTTTGAATTTTATTTTGAAGAAAAGGATTTAATATTCAATTATAATATTAGAATATATGTTTGTTGTATTTAATTATTCAACCATTTGTGTGCTGACAATTGAAGTATCAAATTGTTCTGACACTTTGCCCTAAAAAGTGTTTTCTAGAACAAATTACCTTTTATAAGCTGGGGGACAGCTTCATCTACAATCACCTACTAGTCATGTTCACAGCCAGGTTTGACAGTTATCTCCATTATCTGAAACAACCTTCATCTCATTCCCTTCCTACCTAAGCTTTTCCCAGAGAGAAGCCTGTTCTTCACTGTTGAAGTTTAATTAATTCACCAAGTCCTGTTAATTTGTCTTCTAAACAGTCCAGCAAATAACTTGCCTTCCTTCATTCCCATTGCTATGATTAGGCCCTCATGCTTTCTGTACTGTCATTGTTTTCTATCTGGCCTCTCTATTGTAATACCGTGCTGGACTGTTTCTCAATCCAGGTCATACTGTATAAAACTTCCCTATTTAGAATTCATTAGCCTTTAGGTTAAAGTACAAATGCCTTCACATGTCATAGAGTCATTCATGATTTGGCTCCTGGTGTCTTCCTCAACCCTCTGATGGGCAATGTCTATACATGTTCTGCCCTGTGAAAACTTTGTATTTCCCTGAAAGTGGTTGTTCTGTGAATATCATTGTGCCTTTGTACTTTTACCTCTGTTGGAATGTCTACTTATCCATTGTTCTTTTGGTTAATACCCCTCTTAAAGATTCAGTATATATCACTTTCTTAAGAAGTTTTTTATGGCCTCCCAGGAAAATCAAACGCTCCTAGTTTTGTGCTTCACAATTTTCCCTTTTCCATTTTTACAGCAGCACATACTCACTGTAAGATTATTGTTCACTTCCTGTGTTGATCTACCTAAATGGTTGCCTTATGTTATTAGGTAACCATTTCCTTACAGACTGTCTTTCCTAAATGCAACTCTAGCACCTGACGTAGGACTTGATATGTGCTAGACTAAGAAGTTGAAGGAATAAATAAATAAAGCTGGGAAGCTTAGTTGGTAAAACCAATTTGGATTCTAATAATAAGCATATTTGTACCAATGAAACAATCTGATTGAATTTCTCTGTGTTTCAGTTTTCCTAAGTTGACTATATTTTCAATATAAACCTTCTAAAGGGAGAGGTGTTTAAGTTCTTAGAATCACAATTAAACTCAATAGAGCAACACATCAAGTGCCCATCTTTGTATTCACAAGTAGGACTACCTCACAGAGTTTTAATTTTTAAAGAAGAATTTATGAAAGTGATCACAGTAAATGTTAGAGGTACAAAGCACTATATAGTATTTAATAAGTATAATGTGATTTTTCTTATTGCAAGTAATCAAGTCTATTAATATTTTGGATTCTCAGTTTTAGATGCATTTTTCATTAAATTATAAAAACTAGTCATTTGAATAGAGAAAATATACTTTCCCTTATGGGAAACTAAAGAAGTTAATAAATTGGTAAGACTATCAAAATAACTTTCATTCAAATTATTGTACTTAGATAAAACTCATATGTAAGTGAATGTTATTCACTTCTGGAAAGCAGACACCATTGACATGAGGCAGTGATGATAATCAGTATTACCATATTTTAAAAATAAAAGTAGGAGAGAAGGAACAAATCTTTTGTATAACTTATTAGATGACCACCAACCTCTTCCAGGATAAGAGCTTAATGCCACCTCCTAAAGGGTGGGGTGAAATTAATGACTCATTTCCAAATAATAGAGTATGAATGAGGAAAGCAGTCACTTTATAGTGGACAGTCCTGGCAAACACAACCTTAAACAAATGACCAAGGTTAACATCCCTAGTGGTGTCATGTTGAAATTTTGTACCCCTTACATATTGGGGTGAGAAAGGCACTCCATTGATGAGATATTTGTTCATAAAACTAAAACCACAGACTAATCATAAGAAAAGCATCAGATGAACCTAAGTTGGGGAGCATTCTACAAAATATGTTACTAGTACCCCTTAAAACTGTCAGGTCATCAAAACAAAGAAAGTCCAAGGAGCTGTTACAATCTAGAAACTCCTAAGGAGATATAACCATTGAATGCAATGAGAAAATTCTAAATTGGGTTTTAAAAAAGATAGTGGGAAAAACTCATGAATTCGAATAGAGTCATGAATTCAAATGGAATTCAGTTAATAGTATTATACCAATGTTGGTTCTTAATTTTGACAAACGTGCCATGGCAATAGAAAATGTTAACATTAGGGGCAACTGTGGACACGTTATGTTGGAACTCTTTATACAGTCTTTGCAATTTTTCTATAGTTCTGTAATTATTTCAAAATAAATATTTATCTGTATAATACAAGGACAAATGCAACAATTAATGCTGAGTAAATACAGTTTTAAATTAATTAAAAGGTCAATTAAACATGGTATAAAATTCATGCAACACATTAATCTGCTTATTTTAATCAAAAGCAAATAAATGTGTACTCATTACTTAGTCTTTTGATGTCAGGAGAAGGCTTGCTTCATAGATTTATTGCCACATGTTTTGGTACCTTAGTCATAATAAATACAGGGCTTAATTTTTATCTAACAAGTCAGTAGAAAAAGAGATCTAATTTATTATTAGCAGAACAGCTATTGTATTAAAAACAATTATCCACAATACCCAACATGGTATGTGAGAAGTCATGAGATGTCAATTTTTATGAAAGCTGTGTGGATTAGTTTTTGTGTTCCTAACAAGTCAGGGTATCTCTCGGAGTAAGTAGCCTAAGAGCCTCTGAAGTCCTCTAGTGCCAAGATATGTCAGTCTAGTCTGCATTAAGTAGCTGACAACTGGTTTACATTTCAAATGGTTACATGGGAAAGGATGTGCTGGGTGCCATCAAAGTCAGCTATATGCTCAAAATTTTTATCATGAAGGAATATTCTATCAATTTTTTATCTCAGATTAAAATTTTAAAAAATCTAGACCCTTGTAATTTGTTATGGACATAAACATATGGACATAAACAAATTACAAGGGTGTTTGAATGTCACAAAATAGGCAAGCAGTGCTTTTGGAAGAGACCCCTAAATGCAATGTGGGGATATTAGCTGGTAATGCTAGCATGGGATTGGGAAGACAGATCTCTCTCTACTAATACACTCTGTGTGTTTTACAGGAGATGATAAGTGAGTTTGCACATCGCTTTGTACTTAGTCTTCATGTAACCATGTTGTAGTTTGTGTCTAGAGTAAAATAACAGTTTCCAAGACAAATTATATCCTCAAGAAAACATATTATACACTGGGAGGAATATGTTAAAATGCTATAACTGAAAATAAAATCTGAAACCAGAATGAATAGTATTACATTACAAAAGGAGTGCAATATTTATTCTTAATTATTTGATATTTTCAAAGAAGCATTGCTCCCAATTGATCTCATCCTGAAATTGATGAGATACTTAAAGAACATGCAGAAGATAAATTTGATCTCTTTGACTTAGGTGAATGTTCCCAGTGGATGATAAATTTATTTCCAGTTGCTATAAATTTCAGCTAAGAGATAAGGAAACACAGTACCAGTAAAACTGGGTTTGGTGTTACATTCTAAACACCTCAACTATTTATTATTGAACTGCCTTGTAAAGATAATGAAAGTCAATAAAGCATTGCTAAGTATCTCATCTATTAGAGCTATAAAATATTTATATGCTTCATTAATGTTAATGAAGAGACTAGGTAAACAAATGTCACTGGCTATAAATTAGAGTTTAGAAAAGCAATAATATATAGCACAGTGTTTTAAATAAAAAGTTTCTCGATCTTAATCCTTTGAATGAACCTTAATGTAGTAGCTGATTTCTTCAATAAGGAAGAAGAGTCAGGACTCCTAATTGCACAGGTACATTTCTAACCTCGATGGTGATATTATCAAAGGATTATATTAGAAAGGAGCAATTCGCATTGGAAACATCAAGGAACAAAATCATAGAGACACAAAAGATTAAGGATTAATTAAGGATGGATTACTATGTTTTGAAGCACTGCCCATGGAAGGAGAAATGCCACTTCCGAACGAAGGGCTTCTTCTGTTTGGTCTGACCTCCTCCCACTGAGATGCGCAGGTGATCAATCACAACACGCGGCAACGGCAGGGGTCCTTATTAAGAGCACCATCTGAGTCTTCTGGCCATCACTGCAAGTGCAGGTGACATGCACAGAGACTTCCCTTTTCAGCTGAAGAATGTGATTTTTCTATCAAAATTTCTTAGAAATGAATATAGAATTTCTGGGCCGTGCATCTAAGCACTTCACCTAATAGACAGTGAAGGAGTTTTTGGAATGTGCTCTATCAGGCCATTATTTTGACAGTTTTGATTAAGTATTATCTTATAATAGGTATAAACTTGAAACAAAAAGTATACACTTAATTTATTTTTCTTTAGGCAATAGACAGAGGATCTAATATTTACAATTTAAGCACTTTGAAAGAGGAATCAAACTTCTAATGACAACTAAAAATAACCTTTAGTTATTTTTCTTTCCCTACCCTACTTATTACATCAAAGAGTATTGACTCCAACCATATTTTATAATTATATTTTTTCTGTTTTTTTTAGTTCAGTTATTTGTATACTACCTCTGAATTTGACAGCTTCCTCTGAAAATCACAAGTAGACAATAAGCAAGAAGTGAGGTTCAGTTTGATTTTGCAACTCTTCTGTACTCCTAAAGTTAAAAGATAAAGATTTGCTTGAAGGAACAAAAGGAATGTGAACTTGGGAAGCCTGGGTTTAAGTCCTAGGTTAAGCCCTCTGTGAACTTGGACATGCCATTGCATTGAGAATTGGCAACCACACCTTTAAAATAAAAATAAGCATGCTGGCATTATCTAACATAAGAATTTTGTATGTGTGTAAGGACTATATGAAATAATGTATGCACATGAGCTTTAGAAAGAGTAAACACAAATAAATTAAAGGTAGTTTTATAAATGTTATTTGTAAGGCAAGAAGAGTAAAATTTTGGATCACAAGTAGTTTGAGGTTAATATGAAATCATTCTTTGTTTCAGTTATCAACATAGTTATTCAAAAATGGGTTTATAGAGATAGTGTATACTTTACCTTTGACTTTCTGTTTCCCTTTCTAGAGGTGTTAGCGTCATAATTTTAAAATATTTATTATTTCAGATTTACTTTAATCAATGAATACTATAATTTCAGTTTGGATTCCCCAGTATGATTTATGACTTCTTGCTTGGTGCTTCAGTTTTCCTTCTCCTCTGGGCTCACCTGTGCACAAACTAGCACCTTTTCACAGATTTTCTATAAAACATCTATAAAACATCTCACCACTGATGGCAAGAATTCAATGAGTACAGTAAATTTAGCCTTGGGAAGACTTTGGAGAGTCTTTGGAAAGGGCATAGGTAAGGACCTTGCTTAGCCCTTGGTTCTCTTCTTCTTCTACTCATGCTCTGTGACCTTCCACAAGCCACCTCTAGGCCAAGGGACCCTTCTTCCCCCACTTGCATGGAGCCCAAAGAAGTGTAACCAATTCCAACCCCTACCACCACCACACATAAAACAGCTATGTATTCTCAACCAGCCACCTCTCTCTGTCTGATCTGACCTTCCAGTGTTCTCGTATTGTGGCATATAAAATGTTCTCCTCATTATGTCAGTAAAATGTAAAAAATGCCAAAATATTTTCAGAGTTTTTATTTTCTTTCTTTGAAGGCCTAGAATGTCTGTTTTTCTTCACCATTAAGTGCTTCTTAGTTTTCTATTTGCATATAAGAGGGTTATACTTAGCCTTTTTCTTTTTGGGTTACCAACACAAATTGTGATTCTTTTATGATTTTGGTGCAAAAAGAATAAAAACAATATTTAGAGCTTTCTTATCACAGTCTTACACTAGCTTTGAACAGCTCTAGAAATGAAAGCCTAATTAAATTCCCCATTTACTATGTAAGATGTGTTAAATATTATGAGACATGGAGAACTTTGCTCTAATTTCTATCATGTGGATCTAGTTTATTATTATTACTCAAAATATCTTGCTTGCATCTATGACTTTAGCCAAATGATATCTTTATTTGCTCTCTGTGTATACATCTTCAGAAAATAATTCACTCAATGCCTATGAACTGGATTTGCTACTTCATTACCTTGATACTCATCTGAAAATTTGGATTTAAACTAGGAATGTTAAACATGCATTGTTGAACTTTAAGAGCTATGTAGTTACCATGTGAACGTTTAAAACTTAACATACTTAAGTCTGATTAATGTAACACATGAACTAATAAATATACTGCCATCTGAGTGTAAGAAATCAGGCAATATTTGTTCCATTTTTCTGGTCATATAGTTTTCACTTTAAAATGGAATACTTTTATGTACATGTTCACTTTTCATCTATAGTTAAGTATATCCAAACAAAATATTTATATTATACACAAAGCACTGGGTTCTTACTGCCTTTGAATGAGTCAGAAGTATCATTATCCATCCAAAAACTAATGCCGATGATTTCAGCACCACATTACACTGCTTCAACTTTTATTTCTTACATACTCAGATGAAATGAGAAATAGTTTTGAGACTAATCCATAAAACTTGTGCTTGAGAGTCATTAATTATAATACTTTGTTCCCTCCCTCTTTAATATCCAGGGAAAAAGTTCTGTTGCTGTAACATTATAGATACTTCAATAATTCTAACTAATATATTCTTAAATGCCAATTATATGATAAATTATTGTGACTATAGAAAATAAGAAAAACCTACCCAGAAGGACTGAGGAACGCTTCAATGGAGTACAACCAAGAATTTGAACAGGAAATGTTTATGGCACAATCGACTGGAGATGGAAGGCATTTCAGGTTGGGGATTTGAAGATGTAAGGAGAGGGTTCTTACGGAAATTGTTGTAATCCATAAAGGTAAGACAGTCCAGTAAGTTTAGCCTTTGGCAAAAATAAGAATTTGATTTGGTCTTCTCAGCAATAAAAATCATTAACAAAGCAATTCTCTAAAAGGACTATATAATCAACTGAAAATGCTTTTTCAAAATAATGAGAGTTGAATTATTTTCTCATTTCTAAAAGCTTTCATATTTTTCAGGAGACATGATGAGGCACTGTACTATGCCCTCTGTGGAATGAAAATTTTATGACATTGAAATTCTTGGGAGCAATGTCATTCTTTAGAAGCTTACAGTCTAGAAAATAATAGGGACACAAATACTAGTAATGTAAGAAAAGTCCATTGTCAGTACTCTAAGAGAGAAACCAAAACAATATTACACGTGTTCAATAGATTAAAGAGATAGTACAAGGAAATGTCCAAGGAAAAAATCCTACAGAGAGGTGAAAAGGGAAGACCAAGAATTGAACCCTGAAAAATTTGCTATTGATAAGTTGATTAGTCTGTGAAATAAAATATAAGAAAATTAATACAGTAGCAAGAAGGGGGAAGGAAAACGAAGGGAGGAAAAGAGAAAAAGAGATAGAAAGAAGTTTGTAATCTGCAGTATCATTAATAACATATAACTTACTTTTTAAGATATGAACTGAAAAATATCTATGAGTAACAAAGAGATCATGAGCAGTTTTATTAGGGGAAGAAACTAGGGCGATGGAAATGTTTGTAAAGCTTAATTTGTACTTTATCGAGAGCTGTCTAATCGTTATTTAAATCCCACATCTTTTTTAATGACGCTGAATCTTCAGCACTGTCTTCGCAAAGGGCTCATGGCTCAGACCTCATCTCCCCACCTGCTGTGAAGAAACGGCCCCTTGTTTAGTGTAGGTTGCATTTTTCTTCCCAGTGACAGCATTACGTCAGCCAGATCAACCCCATCACTACTTCTGTCTTCCTCCAAACACTTGCATGAAAATGATGCGAGAGAGGTGTTCATGGGCTTGGCTCTCACATTTCATTACTTTCAAACACATATATCCTAGATTTTGATCATTAAACATCATTTAAGACATGCCAACATCAACATGAAGATATATTGGTCAGTGTATGTCAACCAAGATGTTTTTTCTGACTTGTGGAACTCTCAGTTGAAAATTCAACAATGGGCATAACAACAGGACGATATTAACATCATTTTAAGTGTTGTAACTCCCACCTACAGTACATGGATATGTCATCCCTGTTTTTCAGTTGGGGCTGTAGGCATCAGTTTCGTAGAAAACACCAATTCCTTGAGAAGTTTTTACCAGAGGACAGGACCTAGCATAGGGAAGAAATTGCCTTGTTCAGAATTAGATGGGATTGCTTTGGTAGTCAGTGATGATAGTCTTCAGAAGCTGTTCATATATTCTCATACTATATGCTTTGTTACAGCTAATCAGTAATTAACGTTAGCTAATACTCTTGGGATATTTATGTCTAAGGGACCATTTCTATTATATAGTTACATAGGGTAGTTTGAGGTTGCTAAATATGTCCAGAGGCATCCCAGAATACGTGTGTCTTTGAAATCACATTCTTTGATGGCATTTTCTAAAACTCTGTGTGAGGAGTATAGGTCATACTTTTGGAAGTGATTCATCTGAAGAAACAGGCACTGTGGTTCATATGCCCTCACTGCCATTTGATAATCTTATAATAAGTTCACTGCCATAGGCCACTTACGTGTACTTTCAAAGCTATGAAGATGATTGGGTCTGGATCCAACGTTGGGCATTGCTCTGTGGATGGACTTGAAAGCATATTTACTGTTGTTGTTGTTTTATAAACGATTAAAGGTTTTCAATACATGTGTGAATGTTCTGTGTTTTATACATGAACTATATAATACAGGCACCATGTAAAATATTTTTAAAATGTTCTGGAAACATTTTAAAAGAAGAAAGGACACTGATATATAGGCTTGGAAGAATAATCCCTTTAGTGGTAGCCTCATGAATAAGAATCAGTTTCATATTTAACGTAGTTCTACTCTGCGCTGCGTGCCCTGCGATGTGGCACACTGTACTTGGCTTTCAAGTTTTTATTTTACATTTCCTTCTTATTAAAATTATGTATTATCATACTTGAAACAGTGCATGGTAAATTTTCAAAAATCTCACTCTAAAGAGATTACCAAAAGATGGTGTGTGGCTCCTCTATTAAAATGAAAATATGTGTTTATGTTTTCACAAGAGCAATATGTGCCCATGTGTTTGATGCTCAATAAGCCACACTATCTCTTTTTTTGCAGCTAAAATCGTATCTCAGCTGTGAGATTTCTTCCAGAGGTACACATTTTAAAATCCTTAAATAACAAATGGCATTGTTCTTAATATATGCCTAATTGTGCAAATACTCACCTATCAATTTGCAAAAAGACCTGGGTGCATAGAAACATATCACAGACATTAAAGTGCTATGGATTTTAACACTAAAATATGCTGGATGTAGTATGTTTGTTATCACTTGTGATAATTAGGATGATGGAGTATATAAGGCTTTTTTTAAAAAAGAAGTATGTGTCTCTCTTTTTTTTAAGATTTTACTTATTTATTTTTAGAGAGGGAAGGGAGGGAGAAAGAGAGAGAGAGAGAAACATCAATGTGTGGTTGCCAGGGGCCATGGCCTGCAACCCAGGCATGTACCCTGACTGGGAATCGAACCTGCGATGCTTTGGTTCACAGCCCACACTCAATCCACTGATCTATGCCAGCCAGGTTGTTATATAAGGCTTTTTAATAACATTTTGAAGCAGAAGGGTGGAATGCCATGTATCATAATTACTTTTGTCAACAAGGTTTTTCTATTTCCATGAGCACAAATTAGATTTCCAAACACTCTCTCTGACATGTAGTCTACAGTATGATTTCCTCTGTTAATATCAACCACATTACTTTTCTGTTTTACTAGATGTATTGACTGTGATTTGGGTTATTTAGATCAGTCAATTGAACTTACTCTAGTTTCATGAATAAAATAAAGTAGACTATAAAACAAATAGTAAAAAATGATTTTGAGATATTGGAAAGAAGACAAATTTTTGAACTCAAGTAATGAACTTTAAGAATCAGCATAAGATATAAGTTTTATTAATAACTCTCAGGCATTATGGAAATAGTAAGAACTCTTAATTTCATGAGTTATATATAAATATATGCAATATACATCCTGATAAGTCTTTCCCAGATGAAGACTTTGTTAAGAAGCGTCTATTCTCTGTCAGCAGCATGGTTGGCACTCTTGGGAGTGCACAGTTATCTCCCCTCGAAGAAGTTCAACCCTCATAGATAAAAGCTTATTTTCCTGAAAAATGACAAAATAATTCAACAGGAAATATGTCAATATGTGTAATGGAGCAAGGATACAATAGGACGATGTGTACAACACAAGATGATAAGGAATTTACTGTCAAATTATCTGCACAGGGAATAAATATAGGATTTCAGCAGAACAAGAAGCTCAGCATATTGTTGAGAGACAAACTGAAATATTAACTGTTTAAAAGGAAATTAATTAGATATGCAGAAAGACCAGAAAGAGTATTTTTAAAGATGTAATGGTCAAAACAGATTGCAGAGTGTGACCATCTAGGTGTGGTATGTTCTGGGGAAGGTGGAGAGGCTGTTTTAACTGGAGTAGAAACTTGGAATAGAAACATGTTGAAACTGAAGGAAATAAGAATGAACAGATCAACTGAGATTGCCTCGTGGAGGGGAAGTGAGTACGCTACAAGATAGAGAGCTGAGGAGCTATCAGCAAACTGAGAGAATCTCAAGAGACAGAACATAAAATATAAAAGGGATATTCAGTGAAAGCTGTGGTGCAAAAATGGGTGACCAGAAGACTGCAAGAGATGAGTAAGTACTGATGCAAAGATAAAGGAACTGAACATGAGCTGTAACTACCCACCAGTGTTCAGGGGGAGAAATATTTACTTCTGTAAAGTGGGTGAGGGGGGTTAGCTGTGGACAGACACGTTGTATGTGTGATTCGTATTTTGAACCAAAGGTGAGCAACTGGGAAAATAACATAACACTAGTCAAACAGAAACTTCAGAATATTTGCATCACAATAAAATATGTTGTAATGCATTATGTAGCACTGGTATTTTAAAACATTAACTGTTATATGACAAAAATATAACAAATTATTATAAAAATAAAAAATTATAATTAAGGCATTTAGAATATATGCAATATCCCCCACAAGTTCAATTATATTTATTTTATTTACTTTATATAAAGAGAAACACAAAAATATAGTTCATTACTAATTTAAATATTATTCATTGAAATTTTAAAAATGCATCACTTTATTTTAATTCTGGTTAAACATTTTGTAAAGTAAAGTTATAAAATTCTGGTTCTTCTGAATTCAGTTAAATTTAATGTTGGGTGCAGTTTGTCTAGGTGTAAAATGATTCTGTAACAAAATAGATGAACCCAAAATGAAAAAGTTTGTCATTGTTCATGCTTGCTAAATCACTGCAGTCATTTCAAATTTACTCACCAGTTACAGAATGTGGGCTGATGCTGATGTTTCAGGTTCAGCTGGCTGTATCTCTGTCTTCACCAATATCCATCAGTCCGTTGTTTGGCAAACTATTCTTTCAACAGATTGGTCTAAAACCTACTGAAATTCTGTATTTCAAACATTTTGAAATAAGTGAACAAATTTAATTTTCAAATATGGGCTCATAACCTTCGTGGGAACTTCATGTGCTCAAAAGACTACCTTGAAAAGACAGGTTAAGTATGTGTATATTTTTTCCAAACCATCCACTAGGCAGCATTCAACTAGAAGGTAGTATATTTGCATTAGGTTCCTTTATAGGAGAAAACTGTTCAACATACCTTTAAATCTGATTCTTTTAAGTATTTTACAAAGCAGTCTGTAGTATAAATGATGCTCATGATCCCTGCCCACATATCATTGCAGTGTTTGTAAAGAATTTACCATAATCTTGTTTTTTGGTCTGTTTGTTTCTAACACAGCCTGTAGCTCTTTGGGCTCTTCCTGCTTCAGCTTCTCTCTTGCATTACATTGCCCAGGAAGGGTGGAGTGAGAGAAAGTCACATGCTGAGTTATCTCGTGGTAACCTCACTCCAGAATCTACTTCCCTGGTGGTTACACTTAGAGACAGGGGTCCCCCACCACAAAATACCACTTTTATTAAACGTCGTCTACTGCTTAGCATGTATTTTGCTCCCTTTTTACTTATTATCTCAAACTATGCTTTTTGCAAGCTAAGACAGGATAGAAACTTTTATATTTACATCCCACTATGAACAGCTTTCCAAAATTACATTACTTTGACATGCCTGGTCTTTCACCTCATCGGCAATGTTTTCTACGTGGATTCTGTCCCCAGAAATTTGCTGACAAAGGAATTCATTTAAGTTGCTGCCACATTGTTTCCTCTATAATATATCAGTGATTTTCTTTGACTAGGGCAGAAGAAACCTCCACGTCCCTAACGGTATAGTTTCATTTCATTATTTATTTCACTATTAGGTTAGGAATTACAAAAGATACATTAAGTTATCATGATTTTTATATTGCTGAAAAAGCAGCAGAGGTTTGTCTTTATTAACAAAACATTTAGTTTTGAAATATCATGCTCACCATGAAGGCTGAGGGTGCTAGGAAACAAACACACTGAAGTGGTACTAACCTTTAGTGTGCAACTTGATACCCGCAGCCTCGCCCAGTCTATGCTGCATGTAAAACATTTTGAGGGATAGCTGGGATTTGACCAGTGCAAATCTTATGGAATCAATAACAGTCAGGCTAATCATAATTCAAGTGACTTTCTCAGGAATATGTTTGGTCTGGTTCTTATCAGCTATGACTAGATTTTCATTGCCCACCCCCAAAAACATGACTGAAAAATAGTTTGTGATAGAAGAAGAAGAAGAATCGTCTTTGCCAGTTTTTGTCCACTTGTGTTTGTCTACTTAGCCCTGTCTTCCATCCATGTTTACAGGTTTCAAGCCACATTTGTTTTGGGAGGGTACATTTGTGCTGCTCTTGATTACATAATCCTTTATTGTACAAGGGAACTTCAATACATTAAACAAGTGAAAATGAAAGAAAAGATTGAGCATGTCCTTAGATGGATCAAAATTTGATGTTCAGAGTAGCATATGCAGCAGAAGGACTGAGTAGGATTGCCAGCATCAGTTTGTACACTAAATATTAGTAATATTTAATGTGTTTCCTATTTTATAGATGAAATGGATTAGTAAAAATTAGTGAAACACCTGGAGAACTTTTTGTAGCTTCTAATAAAGTAGGTGTGGGGTGGAATCTGAGAGTTTTCATTTTAACAGGTTCCCCAGTAACTCAGGCTGCTTGTCTCTGGACCACAGTCAGAACAACAAGATCCTGCAACACTCCAGTGCATTTTCTCACACACGCCATAGGAAGCTTGCTTCTGATTTGAAAACAGCTATAGAAAGTGCACTGTATAGTGTCATTTAAGGATTTTCTAGGAGACAAAATAAAATCAAGTTTATTTTAAGAACCAAAAAAAAGAGGGAGATACCAATCATAAGCTATTGCAGTAGTGAGGTAAAAAAGGTCAGTATTGCTACTGGAAATGAAAAACAATGGATATATCCAAGAGAAATGTAAATCTCAATATTATGAATGGACAGATCCTATTGCTACTGGAAAACCTTTAAGTACTGCTTTGAGATGCTCTTCTGTCATTTATTTAAAACAGTGAAATAACACATCTTCTTCTAAGTAAACTAAAAAAGTATAAAGAATATATAGAAATCTTTCACTTTTGAAAAAATATCAAACCTCATTGAGCTAAGTTGGTAATGATGTTTATCAATTATTTCAACATTGTGGTCTCCAAACAAATTTTCAGAAAATGAGAAATAAATGAAGGTATCCTTTATAATAGGTGTTTCTATAGGTGATATATTTATGAACTCTCTCTACCATCATATATTTTTTGAGTTGTTCCTTCCCCTTACTATAGGTGTTACCATTTCGAGATTTCCCACTCTTTCGATAGGGTAAGAGAGCGCAGGAGGAGTGTTGCTGTAATTACAATAGAGTGAAGACCTAGGAAAGAAGAAGGTCAATGAGGAAAGGCAAGAAGGTACTGGGAAAGGAATGAATGAGGGGTTCCAGATAGTTGAAAAGGAGTATCCGGGGATACTGCTGACAATGTCAATGACTCAACTTCACAAATACTGATCTATCACTGCTGCATTTCCAGTGCAGGGACAGAGTACAGTCTTCCCTGTCAGCTGCAGCCTACATTTTCATGAGAAAGACAACAGCTATAATGTGATATGATATCAGCATTGGGGTCTCAAGATTAAATTAAAAAATAATCTGGATGCCTCTGAAGTGAGCCTCAGAACCCTTGTCATCCAGCCAGTGGTTGGCGCTTCATATAGTGCTTGTCAGAACCCTGGCAGCTTTGTCGAGGGCTCTGCCCCAAACTCCTGGTTTTTATTACAAGAGAGAGACTGGGGTGGACATGAGGAATGGCTTTTGGGCAGTTGGCAAGGTAATCTAGGAAACACGAGAGCACCAAGCATGGGGCACTTATGTGTTATGATTCCCCAGTCAGTGTTATTTTCTTCAGACGCTGGAAGAAAATAGAAGGGGAAATAAGTTAGTTTCAGCACTACTCATGTACTGGTGGGATTCATGTGGCATTCACAGATCAAACAGCCCATGCGGAAAAAACATCGGTCCAAACTGCAGTTCTCCTTGATTCAGGTATGCCATGAGGGAGTCCCAGTCCATTTAGAATATTAGCACAGCCCTTGTCCACCTCCATCAGTTTAATACACAGAGAGGAAAGGAATCATTAGGGCACTGAGAAAAAAATAATTCTGGGCATCTGTCTGCATGCAGACCTCGGGCCAAAACAGATTGAGTACTAAAAAGTAGACAAAAGGGAAATCCCAGATTTCACTGTGCCGTTCTTTGGTGGTGCTGCTGCTATTGTGTGACTAATGAACCTTTCATTTTGAACCACTGTGTTTTACAGCTGAACCTAATCGTCGGTTCTAAGACCTAAAACTATGATGTGTGGCAGAAGCTCTAGATGAGGTGAGGGATGATGGATTGTCATTGTCAAATTATTAATAGAAAAGTTCATTATATATTAGAAATAGAAAATACGATATTTTATTCACATCTCTCTTTTGAACTCTGGTTCCAGCTGCCAAAATGAAATGTATCATTCAAGACTGCACAACTTTGCCGGAAGATGTAGAGCCTTTGGCAGTACATATATTAAATTGCTTTTTACTCTATCTCTCATGAAAACTGCTTCACACCATCTTGTTTCTCTCTAAAGCACTAGTAAATTCTTTTCTAAATAATTTAAAATGTGATTAAACTACAGTGTGATAACCACAGTGAAAGAAGAACAATTCAATTAGTTTTGTTTTTGTTGGAATAATTAAGATTTTTCTAAGCCACTTTCAGTGTATTTATACTATAGATGTATTGTAAAATTTAATATTATGACTATTATCTCTTTTATTGATGAAAGAACAGGCTCACAGAGGAGAAAAGAATAAAAGTCCATTTTAGTTATATGAAACAGCTTATTTTAAAAACTAATTAACCACATAAAATTCAATCTTAAAAATTACTTTCCATATTTATATGGCCCTATTGACATTTCACTTTCCAACCTGGATTCTAAATTAATGTATAATTGTTTTATGAAATGAGAAACTAGTGAATTTTAGTAGATCCATTGCCATTCAAAGCCAAACAAGCTAAGTATGTCTTTCACAACTTTAACAACAAAACATCCCAGAAAAAAAATTATCTCCAGATATTTAGTATAGGTCTTTATCCCACAAACTATGTTTAATGCTTAAGCAAGCTCAGCCCTTATGTGCAGGTTCTAGTGAGAATATCTCTGTTTTAAGATTATAAAATTAATCTTGTTAATTCTATATCATTATATGTGTAATCAGGTTAACAAGCCATATCAGGCATCCTTAGGAATTTCAAAGTAAGGTTTACTTGTATTAATGCTTTTTTTTATATTCAGCATTTTGTTATAAAAATACAAAAGACTGATGTTGATATTCAAATTTAAAAATATATTATTTTTCCATAACTTATGTGTGAATAGGACTTTAAATTTTACAAAAAAAAATGTTCAACAGTTAAAGGGCTTTTCTGTTGTTTCTTTGCCCTTAATTTTGAGGAATTTTATTCATTTATGCATTGTTCTTATCATAGGTCTTACACTAAAAGTTTGTGTTTAGGGATTTTTAAATACTTTTTATTGTATTTTTTCCATGACCATTTATACCCCTTGGACCTGTCCTCCTCTACCCACCCCGTCCACTGTTTCCCTGTTTTATCTGGGGAATCTCCTCAGTAGCATTTACTTGTGGGATTACCACAGTCACAGCTTGCATAGCAAGTTGGCCAATGCTTTTTAGCTGTTATATATACTTATGCATGTTTCTCCACTGGTCCATGCACTGACTGGGGTATTCAGATAGACATATGATGGTGGCCTTAAAATAAAAGAACAGTTTTTCTTTAACCTGAATAAAAATTATTTTCTCATTTAAAAACTCAGCTTCCTTAAATGTCCACAAAAGTTGAAAATAAACTGAAAACCATTTTTAAAGCTGCGAAGTGTCAAATTATCAAAATTGAGGCTTAAATGATACTTTGTTAGGGTGGGGAGTTATATATATATGCATACACATTTATATGTATACATACTGTACACACACATTTTTCCCTCTTAGTTAAATTTTTGCCTAGCTTTGGTCCACAGTGGTATCCCATGTGACTGGTTGTAAGTAATCAAACCAGTATCGGGCTCTGCTGTCAGTACTACAGAGTCAGATCAGCAGAGGGTCACTCGAAAATGTTCAAGAAAGAGATGCCTCTTCTGCAGGTGCAAAGAATGGAGCTATCCTCAGACTTTGCCCTATATTAAATTCTAGACCAGAATCTATTATAGTTTGGCTCCAGAACAGTATTCAAGCTAATATTCTGAATCATATTACATCTCACTGGATGACTTCATTCTGTGTACTTTGGACAAAAACTCTGGTGTCATCCATGATCCCTTTCTTTTACCCTTACCCTACATGTCATCTATCACCTTCACTCCTAGTATTTTGATTCAAGTCACCATCATTGCTTGTCTGGATTATTGCAATAACTTTCTGACGGGTCTTCAGTTCCCCTCTGGCTACATTTGGGTGTGTTCTACATTCAGCAGCCAGAGTGCACACAATCGCCCAATAGGTTCCTGCTTTACTCAGAGTGATAGCCAAATCTTTATAATGCCCTTTAATTCCCTATATGGTCTGTCCCAGTTACCTCCTGTCTGACCTTATAGTTTACTAATTTCCTTGCTCATTCTGCTCCAGTGTTACTGACATCCTTATTATAAGTGAAATACTAGTCAGGCTTATCTTTCAGATCCTATGAACTTGCTATTCCCTTTGCTTAAATGCTCTTTTCCCACATAGATATATGTCTCTTATCTTCATCTTTGCTCAAGTAAAAACCCTTTGACCATAGCTCCACATAAAAGTGCAAAACCAATCATCAAACCAACAAATAAATAGTAGCAACACTTGCAATTTGCCTTATCTGCTTTATTTATCTTCTAGGTACTATTACTGTCTAACATGCCATTTAATTTACTTATTTATCTAGTTTATCTTTGTAATTCCTCAACTAGAGTGCAGGCTCCGTAAGGGCAGGGACTTTTTCTTTTCTTCATTACCATATACAAAATACTTTGAACAGCACCTGAGACCTGTAGGCAGTCAGTCAGTATTTGTTGAAAGAATGAATGAATTTATTTCAAGAAGATAGTTCACAGGGGTGGAAAATATAGAGGTCCCACTGCTGCATTTATTTTGCACATAGTCAAAAATGTTACCAAGGTGTTCGGAGAGGTGGTAAATTAACAATTATCTGGATATTAGAAGGGAGGTTTGGCATATGTAAGAATATATTTGTTCTTCCAGCCCAGCATTTTAGAATCAGATTATCTGTGTATCTAAATACCAAAGGAGTAGTAGCTTCAAGTGTTCAGAGTCTTATGAAATGAAAGCACATCCAAATAGCTTACACAAAGAAATAAAGGCAGCAAGAGGAGAGAGATATGTTACTTGGAAATGTAAATTGGCAAGAAAGCAAATGAATTCTTTGACCTTGGGCAAACTACTGATCTTTTCTGGATCAAAGCTCCTACATTTTTAAATGAAGGATGTTGAAATAGATTATTTCTTTTTAAAAGGATTTTGTGTATTTATTTATTTTTAGAGAGAGGAAAAGGGAAGGAGAAAGAAAGGGAGAGAAACATTGATTGGTTGCCTCTTGCACACCCCCAGCTGGGGATCTGGCCCCAGCCCAGGCCTGTGTCCTGACCGAGTATTGAACCAGTGCCCTTTCAGTTTGAGGAATGATACCCAACCCACTGAGTCACACCAGTCAGAGCTGAAATAGATTATTTCTTAGGCCCATTATAGCTCAAATATTTTTCATTAATGTGTATGAAACATAAATTTGTTATTATTAAGATAGATAGATACAGATATAAATACATATACACAGTGTGAGGTGAAAGGTTTACAGTTGTGAGTATGCAAAATAGACTTTATTCTTGTATCATTTATTAATTATTGTATATTTCCTATACAAACAACTGTATTCCTACTTTTGCCCCACTTTGTATATACAGATGCAAGAAATTAGCACTTTGCACACTATTTTATCAAAATATGATGTTTATTGAATCAGATGTTTATTGAATTTCTGTTGTTCATGAACTGAGAGTTGTAAAGAAAATCTGTGAAGAAGTCACCAGAAGGCCGCTGTATAACTTTAGTAAGTTTACAGTTGGACTTAGAAAACAACAAATTAGTATAAAGAGTGAACAAGCAAACCTGATAAATGGTACAACAAGAGTATACAGCGCTATAATACTCTCAAAGTAGAGGCCTAACTGAATTGTGAGGGGCGAGTAGGGCTCTCAGGAACAAAATGTAATTTAGCCCATGAATAAAAATAAGAGGAGAAACTAACCAGGCAAAGGTGACAGGGAAATTTTGAAGCAGAATATGAAAAAGCACATTCAAGAGTCTTAGGGGCAGAAGATAATAAGGGTTCAATATGTATGGAGCATAGAGAGCCAAAGAGGGACTTCAAATCAAGTCGAAGAAGTATAGTGGGTCAAGCTCTCAGAAGGTCCGGGGTAGCATATGAATTTGTTATTTTTACCTATGATCCTTGGGGAATCATTGAAGCATTTAGAATAAAATGCAAAAATTAGTTTTTCACTTTAGAAAGCTCACTTGGGCTGCAACTTGGAGAATGATTTCAAGAGGTGGAAGACTAGCTGTAGGAAGACGTGGCAGACTCCGTCAGTAACCTAGGTGAGATGCCTGTGTAGGGTGGTGAAGTGGGAATGGAGAGACATGGCTTAATTCAGGACTCTGTAGGACTATTTAGGGAAAAACAGATTCTTGGGATAAGAGGACTTCTGTCTTGTACATGTTGATTTTAAGTAGAAAGTAGAGTTTTCTAACAGTTTCATGTATTAGTTAGAAGCTTAAGATAAATGTTTTGCCTTGAGAAAAAGGTTTGTGATCCATAAACATATGCTTAGTATTCGAAGGCATGAGATGAGATATAATCACTCAGGGGGAGAGTATTCAGAAAAAGAATGGAGGAGAGCTCAAACAGAGCCATAAGGAATGCTGTCAGGGGATGGGTAGAATAAAAGGATCTAGCAAAGAGGAGGGAAAAGGAGCAGAGTGGTAAGTCAAAACTAAAAGAATTTGAAACTCAAGGGGAAACAATGTTTGAAAAAGATAAAGTTGTCTAGAATGTCAAATGCTGCAGAGCATCCAAGTCAATAAAGCATGAGAAGTGTCCGTTGGCTGTATCAGTGGAGCTGTCTGGGATGACCAGGATGCAGGCAGTTGCAGGGGATGGCTGGTGGTAGAACCAGTTGGGAGTAGGTTGCTTGCAGATAGAGGAAGGAGGGAATAGGAAGAGCAACTTTGGATGACTTGGTCTGCAAGAAATAAATGAAAGGCAGAAACTGAAATGCAATAGGGCATTAAGGGGAAGTATTGCTGTTTGCTATATTTTGCTTTGTTAAACTGGGACACCCTTGAGAACATTTAAAGGTTGATGAAAATGAGACAGTAGAAGGAGAATAAGGATAGAGGACTGCTGATAATCAATAGACCTAGATTCCCCAAGAAAACCAGGATTGTACCCGGAAAATAAAGAGGGATCATTCTTACATAGAAGGCACATTGCAGAAAGTGGGCTTGACAATTAAAAGCCTGGTTTTAGCAAAGGCCGTAAGCTGGAAGGAACCTAGAAAAGAGATAGAAAGAGTAGGAAAGCTTGCTAATCTGGATTGATGTAGGCGACCAAGGAAAGGCTTGCTTTGTCTGGAGGATGCAAGATGTGACACTTGACCTTATGTGGTCTTTAAGATGAACATGCACACACATATGTAATGTTTATACAAAAAAATAAAGTTCTGTTTTTTTTACAGTAACAGCTACACAATTCTTCAGTGAGTATAAAGTAGTAAGTTTGTCTGATGCTTTCTTTGACATCCTTTATGCTTGTCATAAGCCTCCCGTGTCAACAATGGTATCTACATTTAAAACCTTTTGAAACAGCAAAGAAAATTTGCAATGGAATTCAAAGTTCTACATGCCCAAATTTTACATATCTTAAATTATTTGAACATAATCAGGGACATAATTCCTCTAAGATTTATTATTTTGTTTTTAGATCTGCTTTGGAAGTTTATAAATCACTCTGTAAAGGGACTATGGATTATGTGAAGACTTTTTTATCACCTAATTCTTTGGCCAGTCCTTTATCCTCAGTGAATGCACTCTGGACACTAATAGTATATCAGGACCCATTGATGAAAGTTGTTAAGGCACAGCTTGGTGATTTATTTAAAGGAAAATAATGTGGCTAATTGTTGGAGTTGTATGCATTGTTTATTGATACAAACTGGCTGGAGTGCAGTACGGCCTAGTTCTATGCAACACAATCTTTTAAATTCTTCATAAGAACTATAGAATGTGTCAGTATTCAAAATGAAAATATTTTAATAGGCCAATGTAAAATATGACAATATTTTGCATACTTTACCAGATTAGATGTAGTAAATGAAACAACCACAGTTTAAATTATATACAGGTATTATATATAAATACATACACATATACTTAGGTAGGATAGGCAGTTTTGATGGAGGAAACAATATTTAAATATATAAATTTGTTTAGAGCCTTCCTATGATCAAAAAACACTCTCTGCGGTTATGGAGACTGAAAAGCCAAGTTGTCTCATTTGCACGTCTGCAAGCTGGAGACCAAGGAACGCTGGTGGTCTAAATTCTGGTTAAGTCTGAAGGACTGACAGACAGCTGATGTTGTGAATACCAGTCCAAGAACAGGAGAAAACCAATGTCCCAGCTCAAGCAGACAGGCAGGAAGGGAATGAATCAGCTCTTCCTCTGCTCTTCTTTTCTATTAAAACTCTCAAAGAATTGGACGATGCTCACCCACATTGAGGAGGGTAATGTACTGTACTGAGTCCATCAATACAAATGATCCTCTCATTCTAAAATACCCTCACAGACACACCTCGAGATGATATTTAACCTGGGCATCTGTCCTGTGGCCCAATCGTGTTGACATATAAGATTAACCATCAGCGATATAAAAACCAGTTGGAGAATGTTACAGGCAAGCAGTAAATATGTAAGCATAAATATGATTACTTGCAATAAGAACAAGAAGAATATAAGGCTTAAAATGAGTTAGGAGAAACCTATAGTCTATTTGATTGTGTAATTATTTTGTTGAAGAATTTAGTGATAGAAATTTTAGGAGGTCATAGTTGAGTTTCAAGTTTCCAAAGCCCAGAAAACAGAGACAAGGAGAAAAAACAGGAGAGTGGGAATCGGTGGCCTCAGGGAGCATGGATCTCTATAGCTGCCTGTGTTTTGTTTGCCCATAGCCATCTGTACCTCCATGTCAATCTCCTCAAAGTCCTATATTGTAATTTCTTGTTTACCTGTTAATCTCTACCTCATTACTATCCTATGCTGTGTGCTGACTGGAGAGATGAATTCGATGTGCCACTTTGGTGCTGGAAGAGTCACAGAGCATTTAGGGAGAGTTGGAGGAAGAGCATTGCAATCAGAGTGAAATATATGTGTACATCCCTGCATGTGGAAGAGCATGATATGTTGTAGAATGGCAAGGATTTTAGGGAAAAAATTAGAAAGGCAATAGGTATGGCTTGACAGAGAGGTAACGCAGAATCAATGTTAGCTTGACATGCTCCTCAAGGGGTCTGGTAGGCAGGCAGATGGGCCTCTGGGTGCTCCTCACTGACATTATCATCACATCCTATTGGGTTCTCCTCTTTCCAGAGTCCTAGCAGCTCCATGTGAGCTCCTCTAGGGTACATGGGTTTCCCCCATTCTTTAGTTCCTACCTTAATGAAAATGTTCTTATGTGGTCGCAGAACAAACAAATTTGATTCACCTTCTAATATTTACAGAGTGGCTTTCATGTTAGTGGATGTCCATTATTTACTATTTTTCTCCTGTTGGAAGGTTCAGGAATGAGGAAATAGGAAGCAGATTAGACCCCATAGAATACTTTGTGCTATGTTACATCCAGTGAACTAAGGATGGGAGTCCTGGGCTTTTGCAGATATTTAAATCTGGATATATCTGATTCAAATAATACTGTTGCTTGGATAAGACAAAGTAAGACTTTCTTTTTTTTAATGCAATGGCATTTTGTGTTTTAGGGAAGAGACTATAATTCTCAAATCAAAATTCTATTGCTTTGAGAGACTGAGAGAAAAACATCTTATCAGGTGGTATGCATGTGAGTTATCTTTCATATGCATGTATTTCTGGCCAGTTCAATCACTCTTCACCAGTTAATTGAGATGAATAAGGCCATTTAGAAATGGAGACCTTAAAATGCCATTTTTAACTACTCATCATGGCTTTCCCCCCCTTTTTCTATTGGGATTGCAGTTGTACTATTAAATCAGCTAATGCTAAACTGACTTTGTTTTATTTTGGAGTGTCCTTGTAGAATTACTCTCATTATATAAACTGGGAGTCTCTACTTCATCACAAATGAAGCTTTATTGCACTGCAGGAAGGGTCTCTTTGCTTTTAAATGAAAATAATCTGATTTTCCACACGGAATTTAATTTGCATAAATTTAGTATAATTATCCACTTCTTTCGTACACACTTTTTTTTCTTGAACGATGAATACTTCAAATTACTGACCCAACTTTTATTGCCCTGGAAAAGTCAAGTTATTCCACCTGATTCTCCTTAGCTCCAAGGGATGAGAGAACCACGGAAGCCACGTGGGCAGACTTGCACAGCCTAACTTGTAGGAAAATGAGAAGGGTGTGCTACCCTGTGCCCCTTCCTCATATGGTTATTCCTGGATCCTCTCGGCTAACCTGGATACACCTCTTGCCATGGCCACACTAAAAAATCTGTTGTGGACTGCAAGCCTGGAGTTCTTTGAACTTGACTGAGAAGATCCATGTGTGAAGAGTGGCATCAGAGAGAGAGAATAGTGACAGAGTACTCTGTGCATGCTGTTTTCTGGCATGTTTAATCAAATAGTATCTATTAGTTCCAAATATTCTGTACTTGGACTGAAATTCTGGACAAACTGCTTTTTCCTATGGAATTTTTAAATTAAGAAAACATTTTCAGGTTATTTGATTAAAAAAACAGAGGGCGTAGAGTGGAGAGGTGTCTTTAAATCTGTCAGTGTGTTATAATGGATCGAATCAGAATCATTTATTCACTTATGAAAACATGCATTAATTCAATCAAAATGCTCTTACAAGAGCCTCTGATAAAGGTCTCAGAAGTTCAATCTGTAAGGAGTGGAAAATAAAAACACCTGTCTCATAGGGTTAATGTGAGGATTACTTGAGAAAATGCATGTATGTCACAATGAATATTGCATTGCATAGAGAACTTAATTTAAAATTTCATTATACTATTATTTTACTCACACATTTGAAGATTTCAGTACAGCAGGATTTATTATACCTGTGCTTTCTAAACTTTTTTGAGTGTGACCCTCATTAAAAAAGTAGGTTTAAAACTGTGACAGTGTATGCACATACCTATATAATTTAAAAGTTTCAAGAAATAAAATTCCTTATGTAATGCACTCATTTTCTTTACTTTTCTGTTCTATTTTTTCTTTTCTATTCTGTTCTATGCACTTTTTGTTTTGTTTTGTTTTATTGTTGTTCTATTACAGTTCTCCCTACTGATCTCAACCAACCATTTGAAAAAAAAGAATATATTACCAGCACTCCATTAACAAAATATGAGTCATGTTAAAATTTCAGGACCCACTGGTAAGAATTACAGTTCTAATCTCAGCTTGGATAGTCACATATTACTTGGCTTTGACCACAGTTCTCTTGCCCAGAGTGGTTACCCATAGGATGAAGCTGGAGCACCAGTGAGCTGTCTGTTTTCACTGGGGTTACAGACTTCTCCCAGGTCACACTGGGATATAACTGGCTAGCACTTCGTTTTTCCCTTAACAAAAATTACCATGTTGAGTACCGACCCTGCACTACATGTTATAGCTTCACATTTGTTATTCCACATAATCCTAATACCAGTCTTGTCTTGTAGCTTTCCTGATGAGGAAATTGATTATGTTAAAACATGGAAGTGCAAATGTGAATTTTTTTATATGTAAAGGAAAAGAAACATAAAAATAGAGAGATTAAGTAGTTTTATGAGCAAATAAATGCCAGATTTAAGATTTAAACAGCATTTCCAAATCTTCACTTGGGCTCCAGGAATGTCATGTACACCTGGGGACATTGACACAACCAATCAGAAGGAATCAGATTTGAATCAGGCTGTGTGGCTCAAGGATAGACACACTCTGCCCTTTCATTTATAGCACACAGAGTGGAGGACAAAGCCCATGGTTCAAAATGACGGAGGCACAATGTTACCCAAAGCTCTTTGCCTGTGAGTTTAGCTAAATACTTAAGAGCACTTTTGCTCATCTGGTTGACTTACATTCCATCACCTTCCCAAGGTTTTTACTGGCCCTTAGAGATAAAAGAAGACAATATTGGGAATAGTCCTAAAGCTTCTTCCACAAAGGAAGAAAATTATAAATTTATTTTCTGAATTAAAATATTTAATATACATTATTTAATAGATGTACCTTAAGACCATTTAATACATACATCTTGTCTTAAATCATATTAATAAGAACATTATTTTATCAAATACGCTAACAATCACAATTATTATGTGAATAGCAATAACAGGCAATTAGATCTTGAAACTTATATTCAACTCTCTATTTTCCTCTTATTTTTGGTGGAATCTTCATAATATTCAGATGATCTAAAGCAGATGATATTCTGTAAATAGGGGAATGTAACAAATAGAAATTTAATAATGCAAACACTTTTTGGCTTCTCAGGTGAAATAAAAAAGCACTTATCCTCCTCAGAGCATTTTGCAAACTTGATCAATTGTGTTTTCTTGAGAAGTAGGTCAGCATACAGATTCTCTCTGCATTAGAAGTCAAGAAATGCTTTTTAATTCTGCATGCAAGAATTCAGCAGGGAATATCTCTCCTGGATTTTACCCTCAAATAGTTCTGCCCTCCACCCCCTTGGGACTTGCAGGTAAAGTTTTGCTGCTCTTTTTTGTAGCCGAATACTTACACTACCCATTGCTGAATTTCATTTCTGAGACTTAAGCCTTGATGAGTGGATGGAACAAAATCAGAGTTACTGGGGCTCTGATTCAGCTTTCCCAAATTGTCTGAAAGAATGATAAGTTATAGGAAGTGCATGTATTTGAAATTAGAAAAGCCATGAACAATAACTCTCTATCAAAGTTTTCTCTCTCTCCCTTTCCCTGTCCCCTCCCCTCCCTGTCCCCTCCCCTCCCCTTCCCTGTTTCCCTCTCTCACTGTCTCCCTCTCCTTGTCTCTCTCTCTCTTTCAATATATGATGTTTAATTTATCCGTGATGCACTGGCTTACAAGGCTTGTTGCATGGCCTATCAGCATCACCTGGGAACTTGTTAGAAATGCAAATTCTCAAGCCTTACCCCAAGTGATATGTTTTAACAAGCTTCCGTGGGTGTCTGATGCTAGGTAAAGTTTTGAAACCATTTCTTTAATGTGTACAACAGACTTCTTGATTTTGTAAATAGTGCTCATTCAATTATTTGTGTTTTCAATAGAGTCAGACTGTAAAACTAAATTGGCCTGAGAGTCCACAACACTCAAGTACAGTGACATTAAAGACGTTTGTAGGTAGCATATATTTTATCTGACTTTTTAAGAGCCAGCAGTCAGCAGGCCTGGCTGCATGAAGTCGCATCCAGGTAGGAAAGCGCATTTGCATTGATCCTGGTGGGGAGCCAGAGTACCTTTAGCTTTTATGTCATGTGGAAAGGCATCAGGCTTTAACTAGCAGGAACTACTACATTTCTTGACAAATGTGTTCTCTGTGACTTCCTGGTTAAGATTTCTCTTCTAAATATAAATGTTTATTTCCCTGTTGATAGAAAAAGAAAAAGAAAAGACCATTTTAAACAACCTTGAAATACTGATTCTTACGGGTATTTAATACTCCCTAAGTTAAACTACTTCCCATGTGTCTGTCAAGGCCTTATCTTGATTCTTTGTTAACAATATGTCAGGTACAAGCTAAAATATAGACCAAAAGAGACAGTAGTGGAAGTAGAGAAGAGATTCCTTCTGGCTTCTTCCATCCTAGCTATGAGTTATGGCCATAGACTCGAATCTGAATTATAAGTGATTCAACTCATCATAACTCATTTACAAGGCCAAATCATGACATTGGTAAGTCAGAAAGGACAGCAGCTCTGGCACTCAGGTGGTGTGTAAATCATGCCAGCGGCTTTTTTTTTTTTTAATCGCAGGCTGATCTGACTATAGTAGGGTGTTTGGGGTATAAATTCATGTGGTAAAGAGAATCTATCATTTAAGAGGTATTGGTTACATACTATGTACCAGACACTATGGGGAGTATAAAGATGTGTTTCACATTGCTCCTATGTAGCTTGACCAGAGCCTGCATCAAAGAAGGGGCTGAAATATCCAGAACAACTGGTTCAAAAACCCTACAGCCTTGTCTTCTTTGTAAACTAGCTCAGGTTATACTAGACCTTTCCGTGAAAGCAGGGGTCATATCTTAAACATTTTCTTGTTTTCTAGGGCTTAATAGAGAGTTCAGTGTATAGTAAGTTCAAAATAAATCAAGGTGGTTCAATTTTTTCCTTGTCTGAATTTTCCTTAAAATAGCTTTCTAACTATTCATGTGGCATCCATCACATATTGCTAAAATTTCCATTATGTTCCCTTTCTTGATGTGCTTTATTTGCCCACATACAATGACTAGGCATCTAGAAGTCACATTAAATAATATTCTGTATATCTAAACTCCTTAAGGACTATGTTTAGTTGATTCACAATAACTATTGGTTAATGATTGTGGAAGCAGCATGTCAGAGTATGTAAGAGACAACAGAGAACTGTCAGCTAAGTGGTCCAGAACTTGTGAATTCAGAGAAGGCATACATCCCTGGGCTGGAATAAGTGGAGAAAATGTTATGGCACAACAATTCAGAGCTAGGGTGGAATTTTAAGATAATCTACTCAAGAGTCTCCATGTTATAGCTGAGAAGACCTAGTTTCCAAAAGATTGATTTCTTTTAAAGGTCTTAAGGTTTTATGGTGATTTGTATTTTATTCTTTCAGGTTGCTGATCTTTGATTGATTTTATCAGAAGTTCTTTGTGTGGGGATGTTGTCCGTTTGCACCCTCAATAGACTATAAAACAGCAATGGGCCAATACATTGTATTAGAAAACAAACAGTAAATATTTCTGGTTTCTGCTCATTGTTGCTTGTTTTGTTTTTTTCAAACCTAGGAAAACATCCTCACACCTATGGAAAACCTTAGACCCATGACAAAAATCCACTTAATTTTTTTTAAAAAAACTAAATATGTCTTATTACCTATAATTATAAAGTATCACTGATTTATAACAACTATACCTACATAAGTTGAAGGAATAATTATAAATGTTTAACACTGGGAAATGAATTATAACATCGTTTCTGTAATATATATGCAACATCTGTTTAACCAGCTTTAATTCCAGGCTTTGAGCCAGGCATTTTGAAGATTAATAAATCTTGATTAGGCAGAGAAGCTGGAATTATCTTCTAGATTATAGGAACGGGGTGAAAAAAGAATATAAAATGGGGGAAATTGCAAGAAATATTTGAGTGACCCATTGGCATTCCTCAATTTGATTCGCCTGTGTGCTATTTTCTTAGCCAACTTATTGGTTCCTTTTCTTAGGCTTAAGAAATCATGGTAAAATATACATATCCAAACTTCTTGACAGTCTAGAAAAAATAAGTAGAAAACATAAAGAGATCCTTGAATAAAATGTTTTATTTGTATGAGCTTATTTCACTTTTAAGAGTTATTTTGGCCCAAGCCAAGTAAATTTCAAAGGAATATCAAATAAGCACTGAAGGATGCAGACATGGAAACAGGAGTGTACCTCATGCTGCTGAAGGCTTTAGAACAGAGTCCTTTGGGTCTTTCAGCCCCTGGTTTCAGTGTGCATTTCATGTTAATTAAAAATAAGAATAAGATTTCTCCACTGCTGGGGAAGATCTGACTCTCTCTGATGGTTTTGCCTGCCAGGCACTCACATCCAAGGATTTGCAGAAATCGTAATGATAGAATGTATTGATTTTAGCTAACAAATGGCAAAACAAAAGTCAGTTGGGGCTCCCCTTAATAATAAATGCCCAGAATTTTCCATGATTCCTGAACCCAGCAGGGTTATATATACTGGTTCAGCAAGCAGCCAACACTCTTGGCATATGGGGCAGAGTGTGGTGGTTAAACAGAAGGCCTGTAAAAAATTAACAGCTCCATAACTAAGAGGCAACATTCAAACCAGGAGGGCAGAAAATCTCTTGTAAAGACAAACACTGTGATTACCTTCCCACTGCGGCTTTACTGTGATTTACAGCTACCTGGGCATGAATTCAAAGAAAACAAGGGAAGGAATCAGAACTGTTAATGGTGTCAATGGCTAGAGATGAGAATTCAAACATCTATTTCCAAGGGGTTATTCTGAGTCAGGGACAAAAAGGACTACCTCCTTTCCTAACCTCAGTGTCACCTACTTAGTTCAATGGTTAAATCATTTTGGAAACTCACTCCCTTTTATATTGAAGTCAGTTGCCCCTTTTGTGGACAGTGTTTGCTTTCAACTGCACTGTAGTCTACCTCTTTGTCTCATGGTTTAAAAAAATAAAACGGAAATTTTGTCAATCAGAAACCCTTCCTGCGTGCAAAGAAAAAGCTGGGAACTCCTGAGTCAGAGCTGAGTGGATTTCTTGGTATCTACTGTGTTCAGATAATGACAACGAGATGACTGATCACTCGTTTACCAATAACTCGCTGGTTCTTTAAGCTCTGATAAATGTATTTTAATGATTTTCTGTGAAGTTGGGCTTAATCTTTGGAAGTGATTAGAATACATTTTCTCTGGTTTGTACTATTTTACCTGGTTTGTAGAGGTACCTTGTTTTAAGATGCAAACATATTTCTGCTAATCAGTTTATATTTTTGTTCTCAATTTTTAAAAAATTTTAGTCAATTTTTACGCCCAAGTAATAGAAATTCTTATAAAGAAAGGGCTGAGGTGTAGATGTTAATGTAATACTGAAAACAAGCAGAATACGAGTCTTGTCTGAATAGACCAGCCTTGTGAATAAAAGTAGATTGGGTAGCTGCCAAAATAGAAAGAATATTTTTGCAAATTAATACTGTTTTCCTTTACTTGCTGAGGAATCATAACCTCTTAAGTCTATTGTGTGCTTCCCCCCTATCAAGTCCAACATGCAGCCTCTGTTTTGAGACAGTCATTTGGACTGCAATAAAAGTAGCACTTAGTCTTTAAAATATTTAGCATGCATTCATATTTCAGACCATAGCATTGGGGTTGACACCGGCACAGTACACATATTCCAGCTGTAACAAAATGAGGTACATATACAAATTGCAAGGTGGTGCCTTTTTAGCAGCACATTTTAATGTAAATGTGATGTCTGACAATACTACATTGAGATATTATCTTTGTAAAATAACAAACCTTCTTAGATCAATTTTAAAGTGTAAAATTATGGTAATTCTGAAACATTTTGTAAGAACCAGATCAATGTGGCTTCAAAGTATAGTAGTAAAAAGTATGACTGGAATCATTTGTGTAGCATGGATACTCTAATAATAAAAATGCTATGATTGATAATTGTGTGCTTTTATATGTTGCAATATATTAGGTGCTCACTCATTTATTCAAAGAGTCTATACTAAAGGCAAGCTGGAAGCCTTACTATGTGATAGATATTCTTAGGGGCATTGAGTGACAATGCTGGAATAGAGAAGATAAGCCATTAAACCATGAAAGATAATTATTTGTTTTGGTAAAGCCTACTATATTCACGGACTAATTTGCAGAAATTAATTTGTCATGGGTTATGGTACTCCAAAAACATTTTCCCCTAGGGAATAAAAAGGAATCACTTGCCTATTAAACCAAGTTTGATGAAAAGTACCTAAAATACAGTATAGATTGTATCATAAAATCTAATAACATTGTAAAAGCTAAAAATCCTCTTGTCTCTTCAGTCCCCAACTAGAGGGCATATCTCCTCCTGTCCCTTTTTTTTGTGGGAGGAATAAATGAAAGAGGAGTACAGTATAAGCCCAGGCTGCAGCAGGCTGACTTAGGGGAGATGAAGAGGAAATCAAAGTCCCATGTGCCTCTTCAAGGAAACGGGGTTCCTGGAATCAAAACCCCCAATCAAAGTGAGTATCACTGGATCACCTTTCAGAAGTAGAAGGTGTACCTTGGTCTGGCTAGGTAAGCAAATCTAAATTTGGGAGCACTTCTATGTTAAATTATTAAAATTTATAATAGGTACTTTTTGAACTTCGTATATGATTTGTACTCACCAAAGAGCTTAAACATGTTTTTAGGTTATTTAACTATCTCTGTTACTTTAAGCAAATACAATTATGGTGAGACCTTTCATTTTACTTAGTGCACTGTATCTGTAGGCTTAGGGAGTCAAGTTTCTGATATTTGATGATACTGTATCTCAGGTTGTCAGCATAACAGTGACAAGAACTTTCAAATTACATGCAAGAAACCAACAGTACTTTCTTTTTCCTATCTCTCCATGGGGAATTAATTATTGTATTTTTAAGTCACTTAGTTTTGAAATGTTAGTTAATGATTAGTATTTCAAACATAATGCAACCATTAAACTTAGCTTAGAGAGCTATTTTAAATGAAGCATGTTCAATTACTTGATTTTCTTTACAGTGCCCCATAATATAGTTCCCAAACTATCACATAACTTCACAAAGTATATCCCAAAATGTTTCAGAAGCTATAGAGGAATAGTTGCCTAACTTTTCTTGGTCATGAACCATTAATAGATCATACACTATGGACCTTCTCCCCAGGTAGAACATGGGAAGAGAACAGCATACATACATCCACATATAACTCAGGGGCCCACGGTTAGCCTCGGGTCACAACCTCCACGCTAAGGAGTAGGGTTGGCAGAAATGTTGCCAAAGGATGACAAAATCTGCCCTTTTATAAATTTCTTCCACAACTACTGCTTAATAGTGAACACTTCACAAAAGTGGAAAGAAGTGGGCAAGGATCAAAAGACATAGGGAGTCTTTGGTGGTCAATGGGAGAAACACCTGTCTATTGAGATAGAAGACAAGGAAGAGAGAATAGTTCTATAGAATCATAACAACAAGAACAATATAGCAATAGTTATGATTTATTGAAACTTATGTGCCAGGCCCCATATTAAGCAGTTTACATGGATAACTTAATCCTGCAACAAAGCCAATAAAATAGAGATTATGAAATTCCAATTTTACAGGTGAAGCAACCGAGTCATTAAACATGATGAACAGGCCTAATGCCACCCATTAATAAATGGAGGAGCCAAGTTGCAATACCCAGGATTGCAATCACTAGGCAGAAATGAAAACAGGGGCATATTTGGTGGGTTTGGAAGCAGGAAGTTGAAACGTATGCAGTGGTGTTCTAGTGGGCTCTGAACTCTGAGACAAGTTCTGGAACTAAGGGGTCAGTTTGATGAGACCTAGATTTTAAAATATTTAAAATGCTTTTCCTTTTCTTATGAGATATGTGTCTCAGAATTGGCCAGAGAGAAATGGTGTTGTTACCGAGAAACAAGGGGGCGCCTAAGGGCGATATACCATTACCTGAAAGGAACCCCCAGGTTTGTTACGTCCGCTGCCTATAGGAAAGACATCTCTCAATGCCAGAGATTTGTGAAAAGGAAAGGAAATGTTTATTTAATGCTATACAAACTTAAAGTAGTGACCTAATGTCTTCATCAAAATCCCAAAGTCCCTTAAAACAGCCACAAACACACACAGTCCTTCCTTCCTCCTTTGCCCAGTCTGTGGTACCGTATCTCAGGAAAAGAAATAGAAGTCTGAGGCTCAGGCAGCCCCCGGTTCTTCCCAGTAATCCATCTTGGCTGGTAGGCCTCCCTCAGTTCCCAGCACCATCAGCTGTGTCGCCGGGATCTCTGCTAAAGCTGGGTGATGGTTCCCACTTCTAAAGCTGCAGGGGTCCCCACCTGGGCAAGGCCATGGGAGTCCCCACTCAACCAAACCAGCGTAGTTCTCCCTGCGCAATGGCCTCAGGAGTCTCCACTCTGCCAAAGCCGTGTGATTCCCGTCTAAGTGACTGCCGTGTCTGGGTTTAAGTCCCTGCACCAATCTTCCTCTGCAGCCCCATTTCTAACTCCCCCTACAATCAGCTACACCTGCCAGCACTCTCAAATCCCTCCAGCTTCACTGGGCTGCCATCATGAGTCAGGGCAGGCATAGCCCCTTGTCATGGAGCCAATCTTCTTCAAGCTCCCGCGCAGGTGCTGTAACTCGGGGGACCTGCCTCCCAGTTACATCTTGGTGGGGAATTTACTTCCATTCCCCTGGCTCAGAGCATGGCCACAGCTATTTAACATATCTATGTAACCAGTTAAAGGTTATAGATATGTTAAATGACCACACCAGAGGTTATCTTCAAAGCTGTTGCTACACAAAACAGCTCACAATGGCCCTGGTCCATTTGTCCTTTCCCCCAACCCACACCTGATGGGGGGTGGGTGAGGACATCCTAATAATTTTCTGGACACCCTGAGTTCTGGACCCCATTCCAAATCCCTATTTGGAGTCCCCCTCTTGGCTGCACCCTGTTACAGTATGATTTGCAGAAATTCTGTGAGGATAATGATCATGAGCTTACAATGATAACCTAGCTGATGAGCATACTTTTCCCCCACTGGTTCTAGGAAACTCCACTGTAGGTATGGAGAAAGCATGCAACAGAAAAATATCAGGGTTTTGGTAGGACCACTACATGATGTCATAGGATACTGTGTCAAAGATAAATAAGAAAAAATGTGGGAAAATCAAAGAAGGAAATGTCCTCAACATTTTAATGAAGTTGGAAAACATTTTTAGTGGAGGAAGTTGAACAATCCTGTCGGAGGTTAAAGAAATCATAATCAGAACTCATAATCCAAGAACTGCTGATTTTGCATAAAAATTGGTTCTTGCTGCAGGTGTGACTTCACAGTGATTGGATGATGAATGGAATCCTTTAGGTGCAAGTGACAGAAGTATAGCCTCACTAATTTAAGCAAAATTGGCAAAGGGTTGCTGGTAAGAAATGTATGAAGCCTGGAGGTGGAGCCAGCCCTGTATGACCTTTCTGAGAGTTCAGATACCACTGATGGGCCCAAGGGTCTCCATCCCCTCTCCTGGCTTTTTCTCCTTGTCCATCAGAGAGTTTTAGTGAGGGAGATACTGCCCTAAACATATATTCCACCTACATCTCTATTCCCCACAGGGTTAAGTCACGTAAATTGTATCTTGTGCATGATTTGAAAAAAATTATAATTTCATTAATAGTATGACATAGAGAATGGGGCAAAAGTAGGTTTACAGCTATGAGTACACGAAATACAGTTTATTCTTGTATTATTATTTATTAATTATTGTATTTTTTCCATACAGACCACTGTAAACCTACCTATTTTTGCCCCACCCTGCATTTAGATACACCAAGATATATTATTATCTACTATTACTCTGTTTTGAAAATATTTTATTTCTAATTTTATCCCCATGTCAAAATTTAAAATGCTGAAGATTTTGGAATTCAGGCAGCCTTGTGTTATTAGTAGCAATAAGGGTACCATGATTCATTGCTTGTAGTTTTTCCTTAAAGTTTAACTAAAAGTTTTAATACAGTTGTAGGTAAAAACTATATTTTCTCTACTTTTATTAAGAGACCCTTATAAGGGTTTTCTGTGCTTTGTTCCTCCCAATTAAATACTTGTTCTGTGTATAAAATTAGTGTAAAGATTGGCTTATGGTTCAAAGATACCATTAATTAAGTGATAATCTAATGTATTCTGAAACCTGTTTTGTTTTCAGCTCAAGTCCGTGTCTGTTGCCAATTATATACCAATTAATTCCAGTTGCAGTGTGAGAAATCTTTCTTCTTTCTTCACTGCACTCGATAGAGGGGATGCCTTTTACTGACGCTTCTCTGATCTTCTAGCTTTGCTCCTCTTTCAAAAATGATACGCTATATGAAGCATGTTAATTTGCTCAGTGAATTTCACTAAGTCCTACTGTCCCTCAGAGTCTATTTGATCAAAGCATTAGGAATATATAATGTGTGAAATGAAAGGGAAAGAGGTCAGAATACAGTCAGAGACCACAATGTATATTTAACAGTTTCTGAACAAAAATTTGTGAAATGCTAACTGCATATAAGACTTTATTCCAGGTATTATACAAGTAGATGGTAGTACATTTTGTAAATATTTTTTTAAAAATACAGATCCCTTCAGAAAATAGCAAATAATAACTTTAGAAGAATAGCAGTTTGTCAGCTGTGATTAACTAGAGAATGCAATACAATGCCTGGAAAATCTACAGACAGTGGATCTGCCCTGACCCAGTTTTAATCCTTGTACACTCATCGGGTATAGAAAAACAAATTTCACTTAGTAGAAAAAGATTTTGTTCATTCTGAAATAAAATCTCCAAGATTTCTGACCTAGCATGCAGAAATAATAAATAATAAGTACAGGGTTGTGTGTGTGTGTGTGTGTGTGTGTGTGTGTGTGTGTGAGAGAGAGAGAGAGAGAGAGAGAGAGAGAGGGAGAGAGAGAGAGAATTGGAAGCCATTTCTCATAGTTTGTAGTTGTGCTCTTAGGTCTGTAATTAGGCAAGTTTGAGACAATTTGGGAAAGGGTTTTCTAACCTCTTTGACACCTCAGTACTGCCAGGAAGTGAATTTGAATGATGGTGAGCAACAGAACCCATGCTTGTTCCCTTAGGAAGGGTGAAACCGATGCAAGGGCCGTCCAGAGAGCTGATCTTGCCTAGAGAAAGCACTTAGCTTAGTGTTGTGCGTGTTCTCCCTGAGCGGAAATACTTAGCCTTGCGCATGCTCTCTCAAACAGTCGTGGAATAGAGTGTCTTCTTCAGAGAGTTTCCAGAGGGCTGAGCATATGTGATTACAAGTTTCTGTCTAAGGGAGCTAAGAAGAATTACACTGAGCTAGCCTGGTACCAGAGGCAGGAATAAGAAGCAAAAGATGTCAGTGACCATACTATTGATAATACTTGTAACTAACAGATATTGAGTACCTAACATGAGCTAGATAGTGTTGCAAATGCATTACATATAGTCTTATGAGATAGGCATCCATACCATCCTCATTTACAGATGAATTAGAACACAAAGAACGATTGAACTTGCTCAGTCAGCCAGAATTTGAAGATGCTTCCTGAGGTTCCCAATTCCTGGTTATTCAGTCAAGCACAAAGCTAGGTACTGCTGTAAAGACACTTTGCAGATATAATTCAAATTCAAATTCAAATGATTTTAAAATATGGAAATTTATCCAGGTGGGGTTAGCTGACAAAAGTCACATGAACCCTTCAAGGCAGAAAGTTTTTCAGGCTGGTGTCAGAAGTCAGAGATTCAGACCACAAGAAGGATTGGAGGGGCCACTGCTGCCTTGATGAGAGTGACTCTCTACAGATAACCAGCAAAATAGGGACCGCAGTCATGCATCCACAAGGTATGTGATTCTGTCCACAACCACTAGTAGATTTTCCCCAGACTCTACAGTCAACCACCCATTCTGGCTGACGCCCTGATTTCAGTCTCATGATACCCTGAGCAGAGAACCCAGTCACACCATACTGGTCACAGAAGTATGTCACAGAAGTATGAACAAATATGTAGGTGTTCTTTTAAGCTGCTGTTTGTAGTGACTTGTTACATAGCAATTGAAAACTAATGCAGTCATACATTTACTGAGTGCACATGCTCTTAACTGCTAAATCTCTAGAAGATAGACAGACCTCAGACCCAGGAAATATACCTGGCAGTCAGAGTTAAGGCTTGGAGGTGGCAAGGAGCAGCCGATAGCTTGGCATGAGAAATCACCTCCACAAAAGAAAGTGATTTCAGATGTTCCCAGGTTTTGAAAGACAGAAGCAGAGATTGAGAATGAGAGATAGAACAGAGATAGGAAGATAGAGAGATGGAAAGAGAGAGAGAGAAGAAGACAGAGAGAAAGGGCAAGAGAGATGGAGAGAGGCTGGTCTAGAAGTCTGATCCGCTGGTAGCTGGGTTATTGGGTTATTATCACACGAGCCAACCTCAGGGACTGTGGCCTGAGACAGCCTTCCGTTGTGGAGGTATTTGGGAAGTGGGCAGAAGGAGCATGAGCATGGCACCTAGAGCCTTGCAACTCAAAATGTGCCTTAAGGACCAGCGGCATCTACATCACCTGGGAGCTTATTAGAAAGGCTGAATGTCAGCTCCTGTGCTAGACCTAGTAAGTCAGATGCTGCATTTTAGCAAGGTTCCAGAAGATTTATTTGCACACTAAAGTTTTTGAAGCACTTCACTTGGAAAACAACAGCAGTTTCTATACAATAGTTTTTGTCAGTTTCTAAGTAGAGTGTAGCTAAGAAAAAGACTTCATGGAATTTAAATAATGATTTATTTTCTATTTTTTAAAAATATCTTCCTAGTGAATTGTAATGATGTATATAGCTTAGAAAAGCTGCAGAAAACTCAAAGACGGCCCTGGACAGGTAGTTCAATTGGTTGGAGCATTGTCCTGCACTCCAAGAGGTTTTGGGTTCGATCCCTGGTCAGGGTAAGTGCAGGAGGCAGCAGATCAATGTTTCAAACATTGATGTTTCACTCTTTTTTTCTCTCTAAAATCAATAAACATATCCTTGAGTGAGGATTAAAAATGTTTAAAAAACCTCAAATATGAAAAAAATGAATTGTTGAACTAAGAAGGAAAATAAATGACTCATCAAATCTTCAAATGATTTGCACACAGCTCTAAAGAAAGATCTACATATTGAGAACCTGTAGGAGTTATATGTGAGAACCCTTATAATATATTTACTATATGCTCCACATGTGGTTTAATTTATCTTGGTATGCAACATCCCTCATTAAAAAAAAGAAAAATGGACACATATTGTGTTTTTTAAGTTTGAATGTTGTGCATATCTTAAAACATGGCAACTAGAACCCTATGAAATATGATTACATGTTTAAATTTTAGAGCATATATCACTATTTTAAAGTATACAGACCTATTTCTTATGATGAGAATTACAAAAGAATTTTTAAAATTCAGTATATGAAAAGGAAGGATAATTTTCGTGTTCTGGTAAAATAAAATTAGTAATCAAATTAAAGATTACAGTTCTTTTAAAGAAAACAGTGCAAACAACCTAGGCCTATAAACTTAAATATAATCAGTTCTTTAAAACTACCTATTTTTCCCAGTGTGAAGCTGGAATCACTTGGAGATGAAGTCTGTTATTTTTCCCTAGGCTATGAAGTAATCATGAATATGATAAGACTTTATTAGACAGATAAGGCACTGATAGCAAACAGCTGTGAGACCCAGGGTACAGCAGTCCCAACATGAGATTGCCATTAAGATCAAAACGAATTACTCTGATTTTCAGAAATGTTTGTGAGAGATGTTTTCACCTTTCATCTACTTTTAGGAAAGCAAACATGACAACATTCCAGCTATAGTTTTAGTCATAAGATAATTTTTAGTGAAGAATCTACATGTGGTTATACAGAGAGCTCTTAATTTTTGTCACTGAAGAAAACATACTTACAGTTAAAGTTAGTAATTTTTGTGTTAAATTCTAAAGTGAATTTTTTAGTAAGGAAAAATAGAATTGCATAAAATTCAACTGTCTTCCAAAAGTTATGACATTTCCAATATCATATGGTAGGTTTTTATTTGAAATTAGTGCCTTTGAGTTTTTTGCACTATTATTGTAGGAAAAAAGAGAGTATGTTATTTAATCAATTTCCCTTCTGTTATACCACATTTGGAAGGCTGCCAGGAATTGATCTAACAAGTGGTATCTCTTTAACCTGGTCTACAATCAGAAGCCCTCCTGTAAAACAGGGTTTATGTCTTTGGCTTGTTACATGCCTTGTGATTTTCAGAAAGTAATTATTTTATAAAAATAGTAATTCATTAATTACAAAGAGTTAAAATAAATATACGGTTTACAAAATCTTCAACTAATGATTCTATCTCCATATAGTTTTGAGTATTTCTCTTACATAGTGTTCTGCCACTGCTTCTAAATCAGTGAGAAGACTTTATATAGGACAACACAAGATGTATGGGGACAAAGCCACCATCTGTGTGTGTGTGTGTGTGTGTGTGTGTGTGTGTGTGTGTGCGCACATTCAGTGTCTTTCCTGACACTTCCATCAGTGCAAATTCTAACCACTTTCATAACACACTATTTACATAAGATCCAATAAGTCAGTTATGTGGTAACTTTCACACTCCAGGTACGTAACTAGAAAGTTGGAGATTGCATCCTGGAGAAGTGGTGCCACCAAATAGCAAAGCTAGTGGATTCTGAAGTTAGGTGTGATTCTGAAAGGGAATCTATTTATAAGATAACATGCAGCATTTATCTACTTAGGACACATTTTCATCACCATAATTTACTTTTAAGGTAACTCATGATCTCAGTTTTTAAGAATGCATCTGCATTATGCAAGATGTGCTTATAGTTTATATTTCACATATTTTATATATTTTACTTAAACTTTTAGTGTATTGAGCTAAGGATTTGTGGTCATAAAATTAGACTTATAAAAAACAAATAAAAATTAAAAATGAGTGCTAATAAATAGCTGGACATCCAGCTGAAAGATACAAAGCTTAAATTAGTACCTTTTCATTTTCTAGTGGATCTTCTCTAGTTTTTTTTCCAGAGAGAAGGGATAAAAAGCATAGTATAAATAGAGCAATACTAGTACACTATAGGTTTAACTTTAGTCTAAACTATATAGCCATGGAACATAGTTTTTTTAAAAAAGTTATGCTGGCTTTTAATCAGTTATCTGACTCTTAGCAATGGTAAGGGGTATGGCACTGGAAATGCAAAAACAAGACAATCAGTGACATGTCAAGGCACCTGCATGCATACATGCTTATTTTTAAGTCGTTTTTATATAAAATGAAAAATAAGCTGGGGCTACATAGCTGACTCAAAACCTGATCTGATTTTCCAATCTTATGTACCTATTTAAAATGATTAGAACTGTTCGTTTCCATAATCGACATCGCTCTCTCTTCACATTACTGTTTCTGAAATCAGCAGATTCCTTAATCTTTGTACTTCCTTTCAATGTTGGATGATTTCCAATTTGAAGTGTTGTTTTTGAACCTAAATAGAATCAGCCCAGAACAGCTCTATGATAGATTGAGAAATAAAGGTGTCTTTGGAGAAAGAACTTCAAGTGCAAATTAACTCGAAATAATTTAACCTGAGTGTGGAATAATTTGCAGTCTTTCTTTGGTACAGCTGTGGGATTGCTTCTGTAGGCCCCATTGGGGGAGTTGCCCGGTTACTTGCAATTTTGTCACATCTGTCAGCTGTAGCTAAATGGAAAATATAGTAAAAGGTAACGTTACAGAGATTTGGGATATTCCCTAGAGGGTCTTGTCTCCTTGCAGCAGTGAATAAATTATGTAAAAGCTGAAATGCAGTATTGTTGATTTGCCAACTCATGCAATCTGAAAAGAATGAAAAGAAAAATCACTTCTTGGATTCACTGTTTAAATGCTCTGTAGCCAGAAGCTCCTGTGTGGTGGGGTCGTATTTCCTAGTCCCAAAATCAAACCAGTGTTATCTAGGCAGGTGTGTTTTTTTTCTGATTTGTCGGTTTTCATGACAATATTTTACAGGGAAATGATCATTACATTGTATTTAGATACACATATTCAATTAATTTTTAGTTTTGAAAAAAAAAAGGTTCATGGATTCAGTCAGACATACCGGCAAACCTGCAATAGGAAGTTTCAGAGTCCATCAAAGGCTAATTTAGTGATGATGATTATGTAGTGAAAATAGTCAACAGCCTCCAGGTCAATGGGGGCCCTGGGCAGTTGACAGACTGCTGAAACACCGGGTATCAGACACTCAGTCGTAGACTGAAAGAAGTCAGCGTGCAGTGCTTATTTACATACATTTAATTGGTGATATTTTTAGTGGAGGAATTTGATTTCAATTCCTAGGATGGCACCTAAGTATAGAAACTAGGTGACCTTCCCTCTGATCTCACTATCCAGGTTCCTGCATTTCCTATAGAGAGATCTTTAACTAAGTGGCAGGTTGTTAACAATAGCTCTCCCTCTCATTTTGAAGCGTTCTTGTGAAGGTTAATGAGAAGGCATCTGAAAGAGATTTGTTAACTGTAAATGATCAATAATTATCTTTTGGGGTTCAGTTAACAACTGAAGAACAGGAATTGCTCATGCCTCTTTCTTGGGCTTTGTTCATTCAAGAAATATTTACTATATGTTAAATTTATGCAATATATCATGTAAGATATACAGTTTTTATCAGTGTAAGTCATCAGTATCCTCAAGGAGTTTGCAGTCCAAATATATGGTAGCATATAACATTTTTAGCATGAAAAATAAATTGTTGACTGAAGGGAAATGAAAATTCTGTTCGTTCTTTCTAAAGTTATCTGTGAAGAGTTCTGGGCATGAGTTGGGCTTTAAACAGTTAAGGAACAGTCAACAGTCTGAGTAACTGGGAAGGTTATTCCAGGTAAAGGGAATGTAATGCAATAATGTTTTGAAGGTTCAAGGCAAAAGATAGGTTGGTCAAGGGCAAATAATACTATTATGTTAAAACCCAGAAGTTACAATATTTATTTGGAGCTCACAGTATAAAAGAACTAAAAATCTATAGTAGGAAATGTTATCAGAATCCATTGTTAAATCCACAGAGATGACAATCAGTTCGGCCTTGCCAAATTCAAAGTCATTGAATTCTGTGGATCCATTGCCAGTATTTGAAAGGTTGGTATTTCCAACAAAATTCTTATTTCTGGAGATCTTGAACTTCTGATAAAAACTATAGTGGTAGATTTACATTCTTTTATGGCCATAATCAGAACACAACTCATAGTTCATTATACAGGGTCTGGCACAAATGATACACTTTTTTATTACATAAAAATCTGTTTTTTTTTTCATTTTTTATTTTTATTTGGAAATGTTTATATTGGTATAGTGATACTAAATTTTAAAAGACACTGAATGTCATTACTTTGGATATCATTAGTTTATTATAGAAGAGACACGGAAATTATTTACATGATGAAAGATTTTGGTAGTTCAAGGGAATGGGCTGTGTCACGTGATACCATTTCAATAGTGATTTATTTCAGTCTACATAGTTTCCAAGAATGTCACCATCTATAAATAAGAAATAATCCTTGTCATCTAGAACTACTTTGGTTCCTCCATATTCTGGAAGAAGAACTTTATCTCCAACTTTTGTGATAACTTGTCGAATCTCTCCACCCTTTCCTTTGGAGCCCCATCCAACAGTTGCTATGGTTGCTTGCAATACCTTTCCTTGAGACTTCTCTGGAAGCATAATGTCTTTTTTGGTTACAGTTTCTGCAGCACACCTTTCAACCAATACAGGGTCAAAGAGGGTCAGAAACCTATTGAATGCCCGTCCTGACATGACTCCAGCCACCACAGTTTGTACTCTGCTCTCATGCCATGGTTGCAAAGAGAGACCAGCAGTCAGCGCTTGGGACATGTGAACTTGGGAAAAGGCCACTCAGCACACAGGTGCACTCACCCCCACTACCCACCCCACCCCACGCAAGAGAGGGTGACTGCAGTGGCAGGCACCACAATTTGCTGGGAGTGTTCTGCATAGCCCACTGACAGCATGACCATGAGGCAGGCACTCTCTCTAGGCTTTTCTAGGCCTCCTTCCCAGGTTAAAGTACTATCCCTTCACCCGCCCTCCAGAAATTACATACACATGTTTTATTATAATAAACATGTAATTCTATGACATAACACTATCACACTCAAGCACACCATATGACATTTTAGGGGAAATGTTCAAATTGCTGTCCATTCACGTGGCCTACCAACCGCACTCAATGGCATTATTTCTGCAGGACCCTGTAGATAGGATGTGAGCTCTCTACATTATTTTACCTCTGGCTCTCTTTGGGTATGTATGTTATTTACCCAGTGCCTGTAGGTGTATGAGTTTGTAAACCCTAATCTATAATACTCCAGAAGTCCATTTCACATTCATAACACTTTTTACTTTCTTCTCTTTGAACATGACCAAGAATTTCTCTTCTGAGGTAGCACCTTCACATTTCAGAGCATTTTTAGAAGTTCTTCCTTATTCCAAATTGAAATCTACTTGTATCTTTGAGTTGATTGTATTACATATGCTTAATGGAGTCACATTAGAAGTCTAATCATTTTTTCTGTGATAAATCTTCACAACAATGTATTATCTCCTGGCAATTTCACCCTAATCTGTGGATTTAATTAACAACCATGCTGCCAACTATTATTTCCAACTGCCTACTGAACATGGCTAGGTCTTTCTCCCACATGGTAAGTCAAACACGACATGTCTGAATTGAGTCTGAGCTCATCTTCACCAAACCAGGTTGTGTTTCTTTATTCCCTACCTTAGTAACTGGCCTCAGCATTTATGGAATTATTTAGTCTAGAAATATAGTCCTCCTAACCTCCTTGCTTTGCATCATATCTATGCAGCAAGCACCATAACTGCACTGAGACTTATCTCAGTTCTTCATTACCACCTACTGTGGACCACCGCCATAGCCTGCCGGCCCCATATTCTGAGCCATGCCCACCTCCCCTCTGTTCTTCATGCTGCTGCCGTACGATCTCTCTAAAATGTGGATTTATCCTGTTATCCCCCTAATTTACCAAATGTCACTTCTTTGCCAGCATATTTAAGAGGAAGTCCAAACTATTTAGCTTGCTCTTCAGAATCTGTTTCCGTCTACTTTCCACTATCATTGACTACTATGTCCTAACAGGACCAATCACACCAACTGTCTTGGGACCAATCACACCAACTTTTAGTTTTCTACATAATCTGTCAGTTAACAACTCTCCCAACCTCCTTTTCCATCTCATTTGACAGGCTAATTCCTTTGAGTTTTACAATGAAATTCAGTTAATGCCTTCTTGGTCAGGTCATTCTGCTCCAACCCATTTGAGAGTAATTCGGTACTCAACTTTGTCTTCCCACCTGTGCATATAGCTAGTACTACATGGAAATCAGTATTTTATTTTTTTCTCCCTCTCCAATACCAAGTAGGCTATTGAGGATACAGATTACATCTTGATAATTTTCTGAAATGCTAGCATCTAGCGAAGAGACTAGCTCACATTTGACACTCATTAAATTTTAATTAGATAAGTGAATCAATAACTACCTCTAAGTTAACCATTTTCAGATCTTCATATATCTTAAGACTCTCTATTATCCTGACTATTCTGGAGACTCTCTGTTTTGGTAGACTCTCTGTTTTGCCAGAATTCTTCTTTAATTGAAGTTTATTATGACCAGCAAGAGATGAACAGGAAACATAGTTTTGTGATGAAATTTCTGTGAATTTGAAAGTTGGATATAGCTGGTTTCATATCTCATCTCATCCACACACTACCTGTGTGATCGTGGTAGACTTGGTCCCCTTGCTTAATCTTGGTTTCCTCATGCATAAATTATGAAAAATATGATGCACTTTAGGTATGAATTCTGGCAAGTGGCAAGTTTATATTCAATTATTTACATTAGGTTCATATTCTAGAACTCAGCATTGCATTGCAATATGTAATAGTCATGCTAAGATTTTTGTGAAATAGTCCTCGAGAGCTAGAATTTGAACTCCCACTCTTTTGATAGATATTTTCATTTATATTTCTAGGAAATGCAGTATGATGGTACATTTAGGTTAGAAAAGTTAGAATAGGAAGCATATTGCATATTTCAGCTCAAATATTGTGACTATGTTCACAGTTACTTTGCTCAGAAAGAAACCCATCTGTCCCTTTTCTGATTGCTATGAACTGTATTTCGCAAACCTTGTGAGCAGTGTCATGAACACTTCCTGAACTTACGAAAGTTTCACCACCTCATATTCCAGGATGGGATCACAGTCAGCTACTCTCTCTGCAAGCCAGCACCTATCATTGAACCCTTTTCTTGGCTGTCTGCCCTATGTCTGAATACTCTTGATATTCAGTTGAACTGGAAAACTCTTCAATGGAGATAGGGCTTGAATTTTAGTGGCTGACATGGAGTACTCTATCTAAATCTGGTATAGATTGTTCTGACTGGTTTCTGGTGGCCTGGAAAGGGCATAGAGTTGGTTAAAATTTTTCCCTTGCTTAAAACGTATGTGAGAAAACAGCAGTTATTGGAAATTCCATACTAAGAGAGTGGCACTGTGAAAAGTCCAAAATAAGTCACTAATCAACTGGAGTGAGGCTTAGAAGGGTAGTCTAGAGGTACAGCAAAATGAGACCATGGGAACAATGACTGATGAAGTATGTTAAGAGTGACAGGGCTCCTTAGCTACATGCACTTATACTTTTATATACCCACATGTTTTAAAAGGAAAACTTCTTTGAGTACTTCTATAAACCTAATTATTGGGATGTTGGGAAAAGTAAGTGAAATGATTCCTCTGAGTTTTATGAAATAAATTACTACAAAAGTACTTATTGAGCTTTTCATGAGGGAAGTAAAATAGAGATGCCTTAATTACTTGCAAGTCTCAGGTATTCTAGAACATTTTTCCAAAAATGTTCATGTGATGACAATAATGTTGTGAACCACACCAAGAGCTACCATATAGAATGGTACATGAACTTGAGACATGCCAGGTTTGTGCATGTATATTTTCTAATTTACTTCAACAGTAACTGTGTAAATATCACTACCCTTGCTTTCTTAGGGTAGCCAGTGGAATAAACTGTTGCCACCAGTGGGACCAAGATTTCAGGAAATACTGTCTGGGAAAGAGATAACTAAGCTATCTTTGTCCAGCTGAGAACTTGCCTCATTCCAGTATATTTATAGTTTCCCTAAAATATCAATCTGCCATACAAGTTTACTTTTGAGAAGCAGGCGCTTTTGAAATAATATGGCCCCTTCACACTCTCTGAAGCAAGGTGAATGTATACTTTGCTTCTTGTATATTCCCCAAATTTGGTTACTTTTTGAACCCTGAACAGTCAGGTAGAAAAATATATTGTAGTTCATTTGACTAGACAAGCCATTTATCCCTTAGGAAATTAGCCAGAAAAATACTTAGATATCTAAAAATTTCAGGAGAATGTGGAATGTTGTTTTCTCCTTCCTAAGAGTATGTGGTTATATGGAGTGTTTAGGTTGATATTTGCTATTACCTATGAATTATTTATTTGTGTGAAGCTAAACAAGTTTCATAGTATTCCCCATGAAATAAAATGAAATTTATGATTTGGCAGCATTTCAGAAACAGCCAAAGCTGTGAGTTTAACACAGGCAGATGCATGTCTCTGGAGCTCAGCTTGGCAGGAACCTCAGTGGTCTCTGTCCATCACTAACCTTTTTCTTTCTTCATTCCAAATGGGCGAGGGCTTCCTTAGTTGAAATAGGGCCCATACACAAAGAGCTGTCTTCACTCCATTAGCTATTGATTTCTAAAGGTTTGACCTCTTATATTTTTTGAAATTGTGGGTTGACCTCCTTGCCTGAAGGAAAACGGCACCTGGGAATGACATTTCCATTTTCTAAAGCAATGTCATCATACAAGCCGGACTAAAATGGCCCATGACATTAACCTGTGGTTCTTAAGAGGATAGCATCATTTACTTGGTTTGATAAAGAAAAGAAAAAAACATGGTTTTATTTTTAATTGACCAAAAAGGAATAAAGAGCATGGACAGTCTTTCAAAAAGTTTCTCAAAGCCTTTTCTCAGTAGGATGTGACAGGAAGAAGGTCACAGAAGTGACATCTACTCTCCACACTGTCAATTGTTAAAAGTCAGGATCGTGTTCCAGTAAAAGCTACTTCTCTATTTCAATCAAATTAGGAAAATGACAGTTATGAGAAAAGCATTTTATTGCAGACTGTGATATTGAAGGCAGTCACTGAACCAGTAAGTGCTTTGACCTGACATAATAGTTATCATTTTAGCAGCTTTAACCAATTTGTTCGTAATTGCTCGGAAGATAGTTTGTCAAATAAAGAATTCCTCGACTCAGACTCTGTAGCTTCTCTTTATGACACAGTCCTCTCGTGGCCAGAGCTTTCATTATGACATCGTGTTTTCTATCTATTGTATAGAAATTAATATTTATCCACATTTTAATCCTAAAAGGAAGGGAATTCTACAAAAGTTTATTCCCACTTGAGAGGACAAATAGAGGAGAGAGAGAGACTTATTTTTTAAATCTATCTTTATTTCTATCTAATGAATTCCCATAAAGTCTGTCTTTTATCCTCTTTATAGCTTCAACTCTTACATTTTACTTGCTACAGATCTCCAGAACTTGCTCTGGGAATTAACTGGGATAGGGCAAGGCAAGTGCAGAGTGGTAGGCTTGAAATGCTGACACACAAAACTGTTGCTACCTGCTCACCTTCCTCCTCCACTCTCCCTTTTCAAACCCACCGCACTCCACTGCTGGTCTCTCTCGCGCTGCCCTGCAACCCAACACACTCGCCTCCCTTTCCCCCTATTTAGAACTCTGGCTCATGTTTTTGTGTCTGCCTGAAATGTCCTGCCCTTGCCCTTCCATGGCCACCACCACCTCATCATTTTCAGTCTCTGTTTAAATTTTGCATTTCAGGGAGGTCTGTCTGGGCATCCCATGCGGGTGGCGCCTCTTCTTTTCTAAAGCGGCATTCGATCCTTTGTTCACTCAGGGCCTCACCTCTTTTTCGGGGTGAGTGAATGATTGTAAACCATGCTTGGGTCCTCTCCACTAGACTGTACTCGTGAGTTTCAACCCAGGCTGCCCTTTACAATACCTGGGGAGCTTTTAAACAATGCTGATACATGGGCTCCATCTTCTAGAAATTTCCAGTAATTGGCCTTGGGTAAGGCCCAGGTGCCAGTACTGGTTGGAAGTTCCCTAGAAGATCATGGCTTACAGAGGAGTTGAAGCTCTGCCCTGAAGCGCAGAGGCACCAGTCGGCTCCATCCGCCCCTGGCCTGGGGCTGGCAGGCCTGAAACGCACTATGATCATCTGTGGGTGTGAATGTTTGGGTTAATGTCTGGCTCATTGCTGACATTCTGGTTTTCTTTGTTTTCCAAAATATGCCTTAGAGATGATGAAAATATTTGCAAGCAGCAGTACTTTAAAAGTTGAAATGAGAAAGAAGTGTCAGTAAGTCTTCTGAGCTTAAAAATAAAAAAAAGAACCCTGTTGTTCTCTTCCATTGATGAAATCAAGGTATTTCCCTTCAGTTCCTTTGCTGAGTAGTTTAAGAATGTCTGCCACAAAATGTATCCGTAAGCTGTGTGTGTATGCATCTGGCGTATGTGTCTTTCGTTTTCTTAACTGTGAGAATCTATCCAAAGATCACTAAAACCATAAGTCAGTATCCCCATCATAGGACAGTCATTCTTGCATATTACAACCAAAATAAATAATCTGTAGTTGAACTTGTTTATTTTGCTTTTTGCTTATTAGCAAAAAATATGGTTTTTAGTACTATCTGTATTTTAGTGCTTTATTTTCTTTGCATCTGGTGATTTTATTCTACACCAAAGCCAGAACTAGGCTACTGAGCTGTGGCAAGGGGTTCATTTGTCTCAATGCCAAAAAACCCAGTAGTTGCAATAATATTTTAATGTAATATTTTTAGAAATAAAAATTAATGCAAAAAACTCCATTGGGAAGAAAATGTCAAAATTTTAGATAAAGGCTGCCACCATGCTGAGCCGGATCTGAGTCTGAGGCAAAATGAAACATGTGCACCCCTGGGTACAACTTTGAGATTTTAAATGGGTGATTTTTTTTTTTTTTCAGAACAATATAGTTGATGGAAAAAGTTTCCATGATATTTTATGCTAAATACTTGGCACAAAATAATTTATTATAATTTTAATGAAGGTGAAGCTCATTAAAATTATTTTAGGTTATCTGTTGATTGAGAGAAATTGACAAACCACAATTTTCTCAACTCAAAACGAGGTGAGCGAAGAAGTAGATTTTGAAAAAAAGTGATTGATGAGTTTGCTTCCATTAACATCAGAGTCCACACATTTCCTTTTGCCTCAGGCTCCAGTGTGGCTCCACATAGCACTGTGATGCATGGGTTTTTATTTATAAAGTAATTTACCCGCCCCCCAAAGAAAATGTCTCACTATGAAATCAAATTAAAATCGTTGGCTCAAAAGTGAGACAAAGATGGTTATTCTGTGTTGATAATGAAGATTTAACATTTACATATGCCCTTTGAAATGTCGCACAAACATAAATATGCAAACTTTGTTCAAGATAAAAAATGAATCATAATTGTAGTATTAACATCTTAATATTAATCTAAGGTAGAACACAACCCAATGAGAGAATTTTAATAACAAAGTGAAAGGTGTGATTTAATGGCTTAGTATCAGCTTGACCAAGTTCTTTTTAACTGCAGTGAATTATAAATAGCAACTGTACAACCTATTCTCTGATAGCAAACAATAAGAATAGAAAAAGTATTTTAAGCAAAAAGGAAAATCAGAAAGTACATCTAAAATATGAAAAAAAAATCCTGTTTTGGGATTTTAATGTGTCCCCCATGGGAATATCTGAAAGAAAGGAGGAAACATAAGGATTCTTTAATTAGAAATACCCACAGCCAGGAAACAAGCAAACCTTCAACATTGTGATATCAAGTATGCCAGAAATTCTGGAATATTTTATAGGCTCTAACAAGAATAACTTTATAAAAGTTAAGAATTAAAATATCCAAAATTTTACTGAATTCTATTCTCCATAATAATGGGATTATTTTATTTTTAAAACTGAGGAGAAAAAATGAAACTAAGAGCAAAGAGATAATAGAGTAAATATTATTTTTAATATCATTTAATCATAAAAATATCACTAAACTATTGATTATAAGTTCGATTCTCTTTAGGAATCTGTTAGATATATAACAACAGAATGAAATATTAAAATAGCTATGGAAATTTTTGATCATCTTTATTTGGATTACATATGTCATAGGTGGGATATGTAGATGGTGTTTCATTGTCCTAGTAAAGTTCAGTGATAATCCAAATATGTTCTTATCTGAGCCTTCTGTATAACATGTTATAACATTCTAACCACCTACCTATAAATAAAGTTAAGCATTCCGATTGAAAAACAACAGAAGATTTTACATGACCATCTTTAAAAAGGACACGTAAAGCTATAAATGGGTTTCACAACAATTCAGCAAACTGCAAGTCACAATGAATAATAAGTGAACACAGGCTGGCTCTGTAGCATGTTTCTCAGCAAGGGAAATATCTGTAGATTTCCAAATACTCATGCCCATAAAATCCTTTCACTGTTAAATAATTAGGTATTTGATTGTCACTAATAAACAGTTTATAGCTCTGAGTCATATCTGGAACTGAAAAGTGAACTGTTGCATCCCAGGAGTTTGTAATATAACGGAAACCGTGCAGCACTGGAGGCAAAACGGGGGCTGTCGAAGGAGCTGGCTATTTAAGTTTCACCTCATTTTGAAGACTGATTTTGCTGGTGCTCGGAGCATCAGAAAAGCAGCTAAAAGCATTTACTACTTTCTGCGCCCACTGTTTTACCATCGAAGGTCTATTAATGTTCCTTTGTAGCCTTCAGGTATCCCAAAGACAAGCTCTAAGAACTCTTTCTTATCTACCACATGAAAACTTCTCATCGGACTGGAAATGTTAGCAAACTTGTTAATGCTTACAGAAAATAACGTTTTACGGAGGTCAGGGAGTCTCGCCACCTAAGACCCATGGCTGCTCTGACAGCCAGGCTACTATGAAAATGTGAGCAAAGAGCTAATGTGTTAGTTTAACATCAAAGCCACAAAGAAATAGAAATATTTGGGGTAGTTTGATTATTGGAACCCATTTTTTTTAACCTATGGTACTTTGAAAGCATCTTCAAAAAGATGGGATCGAATGTCTGTAAATAATAGATTTATAGCAAGGACTTTGAAATGCACCAGAGCTGTGCTTTTGCTGAATAAGTTAATACTGTCTACAGTGCTTTGATATGAGGCCCCTTCAGCCAGTGGATCACTTTATTGAACTCTCAGAATTCTGGAAGTGGTGCATCTTAGCCATCATGTCTTCACTACAGTCCGTTTGTTCCCATCAGGCCTATGTTAGATACATGTTAACACAGCATTAACACTCATTAATACTGGTTTGCATTTATCAGTTCATTTAGCTGCCTAGTAGAGCCCTAAGGCAAACTCTTCAATACCAACATTCTCCTTTACATTGACAAAAATTCAAAACCCAGGCCCCACCCGGACTGTGCCCTGCTCAGTGCCTGGATCATTGTCTATGGGTGACCTTCAATTATTATCACAATTCAAAAAAAAAATTTACGTATATATTGCTAGCATGGTTCAATTGCTGGGTGATGTTTCTTGGCTCCCCCTTTTTTGTTTGTTTAATAATGTTTTAAAAGTTTGGTGAGCTCTTTCACCAATTGCTTGGCCAGTAGGGTTATAGGGGATACCTGTTTTATGTCAAATTCCCCATTCTTTTAAGAAAGCCTGACTGGCTTGTGCAATGTATCCTGGGCCATTATCCATCTTGATTTCTTGTGGATGGCCTAACTGGCCAAAGGCCTCCAGCCAATGAGCTCTAATATTCTTTGCCGACTCCCCAGAGAGGGGGGTGGCATGTAGAACACCTGAGTGTCTGCTTGGAAGGACAGGCCCCCTGCTATTTCCTCAAGCTGCAATGAGTTTGAGCAGCGAGTTAATTACTCTATAGTTTTCAGGACCTGATAGTTCCTAGGTCTAGAATTAAGAGTGTTTCAAAGACTTAGATGCTTATTATTCCTCTTATTGCCTTTCTGTTTTCACTTTTCAGCTATGGACTTTCTTTTCTAATGTGCTTTCTTTTCATGACACATGTACTTTCTTTAGATACCACATGAATGTGGTATCTATCTTTTCCTTTATGCCTTCTTAACCTTTTTTTCTTTATAATTCTATACTTTCCTTTCCTTCACTTTAATTCCTTCTCTAGAGGTCATCTGACTTCTTTTTTCAAGGAAAACTGTTTGCTTTCTCTCCCAAATTCAAGAGCTAAGTTACTATTTATAGGTGGTCACAAAAAAGAGGAGTGACCTTTAGAAAGAAGAGACCTACTTCCCTGAAATCCAACACATCCTACGACATGCCCGAGAAAGAGTACAGGGTCGTCGGCCCTTACCTGGGCTGATTACACGTAGATCCACCCGAAGATGATGCGTTGTCCACAGCAACGGCTCGTAGCCACTGGTTCCAAGTGGTCCCGAATGGGGCCCTACCTCTGTGGTCCCAAATCGGTGCCCTACATCTGGGTGCCAGCAGATACGTGATCACTGACCGGCAGTGACCTTGGAATGCTGCGAATGGCTCGTCGACACACGAGAAATAAACATACACAGAAACAGGCAATTTTTTGTGGAGAAGTAGGGACCGAGTGGCCATTCTCCAAGTGGAAAGCGTCTTGGCCACCCTCTCTAGGGGAGGGCGCCCATTCTCCTGTCCCAGCAGGCTTTTTATTGGGTTCAAGAATTCAGCTAAAGCTCATTACTCATTGCAGGGAAGTAAGGATCAAATAACAAGGAACTCTGAGGGCCTATTTTGAGTCAGGGTCTAAGAGCTGTAAAACTGTGAGGAACAGACTTACTTCCTCCTTGGACCCTTCTCATTCAACCGAGAGCATTCTAAACAAAGCAGGTTTCACAGGATTTTACGTATTCTTTCTTAGGCCTGATCACCCGGGGAACCGACCCTTTCTAGTACAGGGCTGCACCACCCTGTCATTGTTTCAGGCTTAGGTGGAGCAAGGGGAACTAAGGTGACCAAGAAATAAGGAGATTTTCTCGCAGATGGAATGAGCACTCAGGCTTTGTCAAAGCCGGGGCGTGAGAGTCCATCACCCCCTTTTTGCCGTAGCCCTCAAAGTCCTTCCTTGGGGGCCTCCCACGTGATTGTGCCTGTCTTAGGTCGTTCCCCCCTTGGGGAATCTTACCCGTCATTGGCTAACCAACCAAGCATTGGGGTCCAGGCAGGGTGAAGTAAAAGGAGCAGAAGCGGTGCTCCTGCCAGGGAGATAAGCTTTTGTCTTCTTGCTGGCTTGCTGTCCAAGGTCGTTCCCTCAGCCTTAGCCTAGGCAGGGGTTACAGCTTCTGATACCAGGCAGGGTGGTTCCCAACACATTTCCTGCTGTGGGTAGCCAGGAATATAGGTCTTTTTCTCTCTGGTGAGGTGTGTTCATATTAACAGCAAAATTCATGATTTGAGTTATAAATGAATGAATTCATATTTTATTCAGCCCTTTCACTTTCCAAGTGGGACTTCTACATAACAATGATCTTCTGTATGCATAATGATATGTTAGTAGACAGGTTAGCTTCTCTGACTTATTTTAATATGCTTGTGTGAACTAGGAAAAACAACTTAATTGCAGCAATCACTAGTAAAATTTCAAACATTTTAATTCTTCCTTTACCTACATTATTAGCTAATTGTTCCTATAAAGTGTAATGTCACCCTTCATATTTTTAAAAAGGAATCTTTATTTTACATTTCTTTTGGTATATTTTATAAAACATATCCTTAACTATATTCGTAAACAAAATGGTGTACTATAGCATAATATTTAAAGGATTAAAAAAAGTCTCATTAGCAATGGACACTCACATACTATATCACACTTGATAATAAATTCATAAAAATATTATTCAATAAAATGTTGGATATTCTCCAATATATACCAGTCTTTGTACTAGGCAGAATGTGATAGGGATAGTTTAAATTAGAATAATATTAATTATTATCTACTATTAATTAAACACACACAGGAACTGCCCAATACATTTTCTAAATGTGTTATTTTAAAATGTACTTTTTTACAGCCCTTTGCTATTCAAATAATTACTTGTTAATCGATGATGTAAATAGCCCGGTCGCCTTTGACCAGCAAATCCGAGGAAGGTTTACCTTTAGGAGAGCAGAGCTCCTCACTTGCACAGATACTTTCTAAAGCCCTGGGTGGAAGGAGAGACTCCGGCAATACTGTTATAGGGTCAATTATTTTTGTAATTGTTGCCTTTTAAAAACTTTCAATTTGTGTCTATTTATTTCCTCATTATATATAAATACTCACCCTTGGTCCTAATTTTGTATCTGTAACTTTGTACTTTGTTTTAGAGAGAGGGTTTCTAAATTGTATACAGTTCAGATCTGTTCCTGCAGCTAAAAAGGGAGATAAGTGGCTCCAGACTATCAGTCCAAACTGCTCTTTCACCGTGCCCAACAACCTTGGAGAGTGCTCGCTCTGGGAACCGGAGTCCTGTGTGCAACATCTAGAGATTGTAAAAAGAGATGAGTGCTCCAGACCCCCCACATTCCAACATTGTAGAGGGTTTGTGATTGTTGCACTGCAGAAAGCTTTCTGGAGAAGGCTTAAGAACAGCTTTTGATTACGGAATATATGTGGTGGATAGATAAAGAGTGGCTCCATTAGGGACACAATAGAAACCTGACTCATATTTGCCTTATTTTCCTGTAGGGTTTCCAGTCTCAACCTTACCACTTATTCGATCTACTCATAACATATTTATTGAATATATGTGCCTGCAAAGATGTTCTAGCTGGCAGGGTCTGAAAATTATTGGTAATTAGCATTAATAAGCAGGAACAATTTCAGTGGCAATTAGAAAATCCTTTCACATCATGTCGTAATAACTAGTTTAGACAGTTGACTCTTCCAACATTCATTCACATTTTCTCCTTAGAAATAAGCTTTGTTGCATGACCTTATATATGCAGAGAGAAGAGGGGGTTTCCTTTATTTGGAATCTAAACATTCTTATTCCATTGGAGAAGCAGCCACAGGAAACTCTGCTTGACATCACAGACAAAACCTTTGATGATGCTTTACCTGTGAATTGGTATTGATGGCTCCCGAATTGTGAGATCCAGCTTCAAGTAACAGACCCGTCAGTTTAATGCTCAAGTCACCCTTTCCCTTTTCTTTGATTTGCATCCGTCTTATTAGAAAGTGACACTCTCTTATTGATTTCATTCAAGCCTTGAAAGAGAAGATAAGAAAATGTGACCGAGATAAGAGGGCCTCAAGGTGATCCATGGATAGAGTCTGAAGGGGAGGATTGTTTCCAAGGAAAACTGGGGTCTCAGGAAATACTGTGAAGGGGACAGGATTCAGAGGTCAGAGAAAGTACTTTAAGGTTACTGTCCTGTACTTGAGAATCAGTTCCACTACTTTATCCTTATAGTAATTTCAGTGCTTTTAGAAAGCATGCAACTCTTAGCTTTTGTGTTTCTATGTATCTAGCAGTCTAAAAGGTTACAGTTGATAATCATATACAACTTCACATCAGTTTCAATGGCTATTTGCTACTCATTGCTGAGTGAAATATCAAAATATGTCTCTGAACCTTAGGCAAATGTGATACCTGATTTCTAAGTTCTTCCTTTTCAGTAATAATAATACTTAATGTGTGATATATTTAATACAACATTCTTATGAAGTGTGTTCTATTATTATCCTCTATGTAAAAAAAATGAGGAAGTAGATGCTTACAGAAGTTAAGTGGTCCAAAGAAGTGTAATAAATAAAGGGCAAGCATCTCCCAAAACTCAGATGCCAGATATACTCTCTGCACTCTGTCCATCTGACTACCACAGATTGTATTTTGTTATAAATAGGGACAACATACGTATGTTTTAAGGTACTTTGATAACCCTATTTATTATTCTGACAGCTGACTTCTTGGCCTCCTTGAAATATTTGTACTAGAAAAATTGATTGAATCTCTCATAAAAGAATGTGGATGACAGAGACCAAAAGCAATAAAAAGTGAATAACAAAATTATATGCTAGTGTTGAGGCCATAGAGGACCAGTGTAATAAAAGGGGTGGCTAAGAAGGCAACTTTTAGTTCTAATGTTATGTAGAAGAAAAAATCCCAGAATGTAGGACAACTTCTATTTTTACTGTAGCATGTTACATTTGTTTTTAAAGAAAATTTATCATAATTCATTATTTTAAATGAAGGGAAACAATATCAAAAAGGGAAATATAATTAAAATTCATTATCATATGAGGCAGAAAAAAGTCACCACTATCATTTTGCAAATGTCATTTCAGTTATTTTTTCCCAACAAAATTGAGATTCTTTATATTTCATCTAATATCTGGTACTGTGACTTAACCACACACATTGACAAATTCTCATTTCATTACGTTGATTGATCTTGAAACATTAAAACCAATCTTGTATTTTTGGAGAAATTTCTAGTGGTCATAATGTATTATCCTTTTGATGTATTTATTGTCGGATTGCTTTGTAAATTTTTAAAAATTGTTTTTACATCTATGTTCATGAAAGATTAGTCTATAATATCCTCTCCTTATATCCTTGTCAGGTGGTGGGATCAAGGTTATTCTGAGTCTGTAACAAAATGAGCTTGTAGGGATTCCCCTTTTCTCTCTATTCTGCAGCATTTTAGGGGTTGAATTATCACAGTTTTTTTCTTGGATGTTTGATGAATTCATCAGCGAAGTCGTCATGGCCAAGCACCTTCTTTGTGGGAATGCTTTCTTATGGATTGAATGGATACAACAATATTTATTTATCTTCTTTACATCACTTAATGTCAGTTTTGATAAATTTTGTGGTTTTCTAATAATTTATTTTATTCAATTTTCAATATTTGGGTCTAAGATTTGTCATAATATTTTATTAATGTCTGCAGAATCTCTAAGGATGTCTCCTTTGTAAATTTCTCATACTAGTAATTTGTAAGTGCTCTCTCTTTAAATTTATCTATCTCGGTTGAGGTTTACCAATATTGTCAGTGTTTAAAGAATGTCTTCTCTCTTGTGGAATATATGATTTCCATTTTATTAATGTCTGCTCCTATGCTTATTTTTTTCTCCCTGCTTTCTTTGAATTTATTATCCTTTTCTGACTTTTTCAGATGAATACTTACATCATAGTCTTTACAACATTTTTCTTAAGTACTTACAACATTCTCTCTTAGAATTATAAATTTTTCTCCAAGAATTACTTTATCTTTATCTCACAAATTTTGACGTCACATTTTTATTCACATTTGCCACAAAGTAGTTTTTAATATCCATTGTGATTCCTCCTTTGACCCATGTGTTACATACATATGGATTGTTAACTTTCACCCATTCATGGAAATTCTGTTTATCTATTTGTTATTGAATTGTAGCTTAATTCTACTGTGGTCAGAGATATGCTAAGTCTGAAATTAATTCTTTGAGTTATGTCAGGACTTGTTTTCACATTTGCATATGATCAATCTTGGTCCATGTTTTCTATGCATTCATAAGAAAGTACTCACTATGCAGCTGTGGATGTAATAGCATGTGTATGGGAGCTATGTGGATTTTGTTAATCTTGTTCGAATCTTCTAAATTGCTACTGATATTTTTTCTAACAACTAATCTAATCAACTAATAAGTTGATCTTTTCTATCAACTAATAAGAGAAATGTCTTGGGATTTTTATTATAATTACACATTTGAGCATTTCTCCTGGTCATGTCAATTTCAACTTTAAACATTTTGAGGTCAAATATTATTTGGTACATACAAATTTTTAAATGTTTTAGTATTCTGATGGACTGATAATTTTATCATTATTAAATTCTTGTCTTTGATGATTTTTGTTACAATGTATTTGTCAGATGTTAATATATCTTTACCAGTTTGTTTTGATTAGTGTTCATATGCTATCTCATTTTACTATAACCCAGTTTCCTTATACGGGTTATAGTTTTGAATGTTTGTAAGCAATAGAAGTTGGCTTTTGATTTTATATCCAATCTGACTACATTTGTCTTTTACATTGGATATATATTTTATTTACTTTGGATGTAAATCCATGCATTTTGGTTTAAGTATACCATCTTAATTATTTTTCTACTTGTCTATTCAATTATTTTGCTGTTTAACTATTTTCCTATTTTCTCATTTCTTCTACATATCTTTTTCTCTCCTTATTTTTTTCTTATCATGATGTCTCCTCTAATAGATCATTAATTATACATTTTTGGCTATTCTTTTAGTGGCTTACATTTACCTTCATTTATTAAAGTAAACTCTAAGTTAGTAATTCTATTTTATTCCAGAAATTTCAATGACCTTAAAAATTTTGTCTCTATTTGCCTCGTCTTTCACTGTTAATCATGTTAGTGGTATATATTTTTATTCTATATACATGAAACTGCACATTACTGTTTTTTTTTGCATTCAATATTTGCTTGGATTTACCTTTTCAGTCTTTGTATTTTACTTCCAGAAAGTTTTCTTCTTGGACATTTTTTCTTCCTTCTCCTGTTAATTTGTTTGAATGTTACAGATTATTCCTATGTCCCTTATGTTCTTTTCTTTAATTTTTGAGTCATTCTAGATATTTCTAATTGAATTATCTTCTATTGTACTAGTTCCCTTGCTGTGAAATCTATATATTCAGTTCTTAATTCAATTATTATATTTTTTTAGTTGTAGATTTTTTGTTTAACTTTTTTAAAGTTAATTTCTGCTCTCTGCTGAAATTCTTCATGTTTTTTATTTTCTGGAAAACAATCACAGTTACTTTAAGGTGCAGGTATCTTCTGTATCTTGGTATTCTAAGCAATTGAAGCAATTTTGCTGAATGCCAGCCAATGTGATTTAAGGAAGAGGAAGAGGGGACTCTGACAATTGATATCATTTTCCAAATAGGGTTTTTGTGCATGTGCCTGATGTTTACTTAGGCTATAGAAATATTACGATCATCTAACCTGAAATCCTGCTTATATATATATACTTTATATATATATATATATGTATATATATATATATATACACTTTATCCACAGCTATAGCATTTTGGAAATCATAACTGACAGCTGGATTATTTTCTTTCTTTCTGGTCAGCCCTGGACATAATATTTTCTTGCCAGGTCTATAAAATGACTAAAAATCCTGGTCACCTTCTTCACCTTTTTGCAACAATTTAGGAAATGGAAAATTCCTCCAGGGTACCGTTCGAGACAGATGTCAGACCTCTTCCTCACTTCATTTTTGTCTGGGGTATTGGTTCTTCAACTTCTTGCTTCGTTAAAATGTTTCTGATGCCTTCAAACAGATTTTTAAAAAAATTTTAGCTAGCTATTTGAATTGTTCTTATTAGAAAGATTGGTCTGAAGTATATCGGGGTTAGAAGCAGAAGACTTCTTCCTTTGTTTTAAATACATATTCACATGTATTTTTCTTATTTCTCTTTAAAACAGGTTTCCTTTTCTACATTGTTCTCTACTAGACATACATAATTTATTTTAGTGTATATTACCAGGTAGAGATTTAACTTCTTTTGTCAAAGAGTTAATCAAGAATTTAGTCTTATTTATTTTTATTCAGTTACTAAATTATTAATACAAAATGCAACATTTATTGCATTTTGCTACAATATATTTTTTGAATTTTTGTGTTTTTTTCATATTTTATTATGTTCGGTTGAACTGTTCTTACTTGGCCATCATATTTTATTTCTTGTGACTTCAAAATATGGCTTAATATAAAAGCAGGCAAGGCCCCATATCACTGCTTTTATCCATAATGTTTATTTTAGATATAGTTGATTTTATAAGAGATGAAGTTTGGAATCATTTCTCTTATGAAATTATAACATTTTATTAGAATCCTTATCTGATTTATATGAACCTGAATTTTCCATTAACCTTTGCTTTCATTGTAAGTGTGTAATAGTTTTTGTATGTCTTATTTAAGCTAGTCTTCTGACCAGGTGGGACTCTGTATGAGGGCAGTAATGGCCTCACTTTTAAACATCGTAGTGCACCCAGGGCCTCACACAGTACGTGGCATGGTTGCTACTGTTACCTCTTTTTTTTTTTAAAGCATCAGTGTCATAATTATTCTAGTAAAAATTGGTTTCTCTTCTAATTAATTCTTTTCATGTACAGGCATATCCCTCTCCATCTTGTCTGGTATGAAGGTCCCTTTATTTTGTGTAAATCAATGATCTGTACCTCTCTGACTGTAATACACATACAAATTATATAGACATCTTTTAAATATGCAGATTCTGATTCAGAAGGTTTGGGGTTAGACCTGATTCTGCATTTCTGATCATTGTCGATATTGCTGGTCTCTGGAGCATACTTTGAGTAAAAAGGGTCTACATTCTTAGATAGGACTTCTGTGGATGTTTATATTTTAAATAAATTAAGGTCTTGTGTTCACTGGCAAGGGTTACCTCTCACTAGTATATTAGTAGTGATCATTTTTTAAAATTAAGCAGCTGAAATTTATACTTGTTAAGTGTATTCATTAAATAGGTATTTGTACAGCAGCAATTAATATGTGACATGCATTATCCTAAACATTGGATGTAGAAAAATAACAGGACGTTACCTGCCTTCACGGTACTAGTAATCTGTACAAAGGAAAACACACATAATAGCAACACACAAATGCTATGACAGAGATCTATTTGAGGCAAAGTGGTACAGAAGGTGAGTTTGGCTAAAGCACAATATTGGGAGGGAGCAAAATACAAGCCAGGCTTGAAGAGGGAGTTGCAGGTCTGATCCTGTTGGCATTTATAGGCAGTGCTGCAAGCTCTGCTTTTATCTACGAGCAAAGGGAAGACATGAAAGAGTTCTAAGCAGGAAGGTGCCATGAACAGACTTACATGCTGAAAAGATCCCTCTAGCTGGTTAATGGAGGGAACAAATTAGAGGTGGGCAAAAGAGGACAAGTGGCTTACAATTTTAAATTCCAAGTGTGAGCATAGGTTACTCTAGTGCCTTTGAGCATGTTCATGTGATACTATAATCAAATGGGAGCTGGGCTACTCGTGACCAAGCATCTGCACAATGGGGAAATCAGCAACACGTGGGTCATAACCGAAAGAGCTTGGGAATGAATGAAGGACATTTCGTTTAATTAGAGTAAATTCAAAACCGAATTTACTCTGTCATATACCTTTTTTTTGAAATATGTCCCAAAAGTACAATTTAAGTCCTAAGAAATATACTCATACTTGATAATTTTCCCACTGTTTTCATTCAGCCTTGTAGGCATATAGCCTATTGAGTTTTTGCTAAGAATCTTAAAGTCGAATGCATTTTCTATGTGCTCATTTTCTTATCAAGAGAAACATCAATTCTCATGTTTTCCAGAAGCTACAAGGATCAGAAGTCATAGATAAAGGAATTCCCCCACCAGTATCCCCTACTTTATGATTCCTTATATCAATTGAAAACTGCAAACTGCAAGATATCAAAGAACATAATACAGGAATGTTTTTATGGTGTAACATTCTGAAAAAATGCTTATCTACAGATAAAAAATTAGCCATTGGCAGAATGAATTAAAGAATCCTCTAAGAGGTTGAGATTTGTGAGATCTGTGAAGCTCAGGTCTTAGCATTTATCATGGAAGAAACCAGAATGCTTCAGGATAGCAGCAGTAATGAAAATGTGACTCACCCTCAGAGAGACATTGTGACATTGAAGAAAATGTCATTGAAATAATGAGTCAACCATTAGCACCATCAAAGTGTAAGACCTATATGGGGAAAATAACTTTAATTCTATCACTTAGTCACCTCTGCAAGCATATTAGCAAGTGACAAGTCTAAAATAAAATAACCATGATAAACATGCATCCTCCTGATAACAGCCTCAGAGAAAAAAAGAAACCAAACCAGAAGGAAAATAATGTTAAAGTTTGTTGTTTTAAATAATCATGGGTAACTTCATCTCACACTTTACATTTTAATTGCCTAATGTCCCTGAGCAGCTGGTTGAGTTTTGGATTCATTTTAGGCACAAATTTCCTTAAGTCTGTAAATTCATTTTCTCACCAATTAGTTTTGCAGTTGATGCATTTTTGATGTTGGACTCCCCTCTGCCCCACTGGTCTCTGGTTCATACCAGCAGGGTGGCCATCCTATCGAGTACTTGACTTTCATTACTGTTGCTTTCTGAGTGTAATATAACCTTCACCTCCACTGTGAAGCTACTCTATTTTTTTGGCCTCTTGATAAATCATATAGGATGTCAAACTATATATATTTTTTAAATTCAGAATCTTTTCCTTTGAGGATTTCTGGAAACAGCCATCCTCTGCTATCTTTTGCAGCTCACCAAGTATCTATTAAGGAGCCATATCCATTATATTTTGTACTATGGAAAAGACTCATATCAATTTTTATTGGCAGGCTAGCATTATAGTGGAAACCACAAAAGGAACATAACAAAGCTCCTCTCTCTGGGTGGTTTAAAGTCTTATTTGAGAAATAGGTTTTCATACACAAGATACAGGTGAACAATAGAGAACACAATTTAACAATACGTCAAAACATGTGGGACAGATAGTGTAAGAAATCCTCTTAAACCTCTTAACACGAGAGGAGAATGAGTGAGCACAATTAAAGCAGATTATTGGCAGAAAATTTGGATTTACTTATAGTAAAGTACTATAAGGTATATTAAGCTAGAATTCACCTAGAGGAAAGTTTCTAAGGCCTTCCCCAACCTGGCCCCAAACTCTCTCTCTCTCTCTCTGTCTCTCTCTCTCATATTAATATACACAGCCTGCATTTCCTGTTTGTGTTCACATTGTTTCCTATTCCTGGAATTTTCTACTCTAAGGTTGTATCTGTCCAACCTTATATCCCATGATTTCCACTTCGGCCTCTCCAACTCCCATCCCATTACTTCCATTAAGCGTTGCATTCCCAAGTAAGAATAATGTCCTTCTTCTTTAGGCTCTCAATGCACGTATTGTTCCCTCTCTGACTGAAATCCACAAAACTCACTCTACTATTTATAAGCATTAAATGTTAACTTGTGACAGATGAGGAGGTATGATTTAAAGCATGTCACTGAGATTGCATTGCTATAGTGTATATCCTTTCATCCCTATGCTTCAAAATTATGCCAACAGAATGCCATATGAAACTTATGTTTGGCAATTTTAGCAATTGGGTCACATAGAGCTTGCCTCAGAACTTGTTATGAATAAGCAATAGTTAATTCTTTATTCTCTGTCATATTTTAAATTAGAAGACAAGAATCTCATCTTTATTTTTCTACATTAAAAACTACTTGAATCTTTCAATAATGACTTTTCGATAAGGAGAAAGAAAATACACCCACCTCTAATTTTAATATTTTCTACTTTAGAAGCTCATGGGTAAATGAGGTGAGAAACAATTCTGATTCATTCTTCGGGTCAAAAAAAAAAAAAGATCTGGTTGCTTAAAAAACCCAGGCGCATGTAATATTTATTAAATTAAATTAAATGGAATATTTTGATTAACCAGATATTGATGTGAATTGGGTCATGGGCATTAAATAATTAGACCAGTTGGCACACCTGTTTTTGGAAAAACAAGCAATCTAAATGAATGCCTGGAGCCAAGACAGATACATCAAAAAGACAATCATTAAAAATGAATACTTCTAATATACCTTTAAGATCCTGACTTCAATTCTTTTGAATAAATACCCAGAAGTGGGATTATTGGGCCATATGGCTGTTGTATTTTTAATTTTTTCAGGAACTGCTGTACAGTTTTTCATAATAGCTGAATCAATTTGCAGTCTCACCAACAGTATACAAGAGTTCCAATTTCTCCACATCCCTCCAACACTTGTTGTTTTTTTATTTTTAGGTAATAGCTATCCTGACAGGTGTGAGACAATATCTCATTTTTGCTTTGGTTGAATTTGCTTGATGATTAGTGACATTGAGCATATTTTTATATACTTGTTGACCGTTTGTACATCTACTTCGGAGAAATGGCAAGACTAATCCCAATAACCAAGATGGAGAAACAACTGGAATGTCCATCAACTGATGAATAGATAAAGAAAAGGTAGTATGCGATGGAAATATCTGAAATAGTCAAGCTTATAGAAACAGAGAGTAGAATGGTGGTTGTCAGGGACAGGGGGAGGGGGAAATGAGGAGCTACTAATCAATGGGATGAAGTTTCAGTTAAACAAGATGAGTGAGTTCTAGAGATCTGTTGCATAACATTATACCTATAGTTAACAATAATGTATTATACACTTAAAATTTGTGAGTAGATCTCATGCTGAGTGTTCTTACCACAATCAAACAATTTTTTAAAAAATAAATTAAAAATGAATTCTGCTAGGAACACCATCTAGGTAATCCAAAAGCAAGTTTCCTTTGTCCTTCTGCTGTGTCCTATTTAGCCTAGAGACCATCTGTGGACTGGGAGCCCCTATGCCTGATGTCCTCTAGCAAATAATGAGCATTCAGTATAGAGTGCTCAGAACATTTTTAGCCCTGGAATTGCTTCCTATAAAGAGAATTTAATTTATGAGCAGAATTTTGATTTAAATAATTTTCATTTCTTTCCACCAAAAGAATACTAAATTGAGGCAGATAAATGTATAAAGCATTTGCTATGTAATTACTTATTTCTTCATAGCATTTTATACACACCGTATCAAAGCATGCAAATATGTGTTATGAACATTTATCTTTAAACATAACCTAAAACTTATCAATTCTGAACTATGCAAAGGAATTACAGTCCCCTGAGAGCAAAAGGTTTAGGGAGTGATAACTGAATGCATGGTACCTCAGGAACCCGGGTCTATGAAGGTTGCTGATTGAGTAATCTGGAAGAGCACAGAGAAGAAATATACATCTAGTTCCTGGAGTCAGCCTCTGGGTGAGGATTCATTGAAGAAATAGGTATTTCTTCAGGATTTTCAATATGTCTCTTCATCTTTATAGGGCTGAGTTAGCCAACCAATTACCAAAAGAATGCACATAGTGAGTAAATCCATTACACAGCGCAGTGTAAATCAAGAAAGTCTGAACCCGGACAAAAAGTGTGTGAGATGAATTAACAGAGTATTTAGAAACTTGGGGTGAGAACTCATCATGTTGAAATGAGTATGAGTTTATTTGCTTTTTTTTTATTTTAATAAGAGCAGGAGTTACGTGGATGTGGTCAGATATTTTATTTATTATTTGTCTACTCCATTTTATTTTCTTTACTAGTTTCCTGATCTCTCTGTGATATTATTGTACAATCAGACAGTGCCACAGAAAAGCAACAAGTTTAATGATTGGACTAGAAGTCTTTTTTTTTATTATTCTTTATTTTATTGATTATGCTATTACAGTTGTCCCATTTTCCCCCTTCACTCCCCTCCACCCTGCCCACTCCCTCCCACCCACATTCCCCCCTTTAGTTCATGTCCATGTGTCATAAGTTCTTTAGTGTCTACATGTCCCATACTATTCTTACCCTCCCCCTGTCTATTTTCTACCTACTGTCTATGCTACTTATTCTCTATATCTTTTCCCCGTCTCTCCTCCTCCTACTTCCCTGTTGCTAACCCTCCATTTGATGACTTTTTTTTACTGTTCATATTTTTAATCTTCTTTTTCTTAGGTAAGTCCCTTTAACATTTCATATAATAAGGGCTTGGTGATGATGAACTCCTTTAACTTGGCCTTGTCTGAGAAGCACTTTATCTGCCCTTCCATTCTAAATGAAAGCTTTGCTGG